>JAZAYU010000384.1:37500-434224 GCA_038501625.1 Corbicula japonica | reverse complement strand
TAAGAAAAGAGACTGGACTGGTAAGAAATTTATATCGGGGTATAGATTTATATGTACGCGCACACACGCACACACACACACACACACACACACACACACACACAAACAAACGAGAATGGGTAGGTAGATTCTAATTGATATTATAAATACATATGAAGTTCTTGTTTTGGTAAAGCCATTTTCGGGCAAAGATATAAAGGAACATCCGTGTGTTTGGGTAAAATATAGGCTTTTGGTTTGATTTTTAACATTTGTCAGCTAGTGTCTTACTTTCACTTATATAAACGCGTATGAGTGTGTTATTCAGATTCTGCACCGAACAAAAACATGCTTACCACTTCCACGCCAAACATTTAAGGTGTTTGAACATAAAAAGATTGGCCATAAAGTACCCATGTAAAGTGCAAAAGCCGCCGTGAAGAAATATATGCAAAAACTCGATAATAATTTCGCTAAAATAGGTCCAAGAACGTTATATTTTGACTAAAAACACAGTTTTAAGTCACAAAATTTTCTATTTTCACTTTGTAAACAAACAATCTTTCAGTTTATACATTCAATAACTTTTTTTGTTTAGGCCTCTAGAAACATAAGTTAAAAAACCGAGTGGAGCTTACACATCTGGCCTCCGGGTAGGCGTATTTATATTACGATAACATTGATATAAATCTACTTACCAGGTCAAAATATCTCCTGAAATGCACCAAATCACACAATTTTCCGCCATTTTGTTCCGCAGAGAACATGTCGCTCACTTACAATTCCGAAAAAACCAAATACGTTGGACCCCCTGCAGGATAAATAAGAAAATGTTAAGGAGTGAAGGGACATTATAATTTTACTGTTAAAACTGTAACACAAATAAGATATTTTCACAGGTTTTAAATATTTTTCTTCCTGCTGATATAGCAACTCATATATATTGTCAAATAATAAAAGTCGAAATTTCCCAAGATTGAATGTTCTTGTTTTTGACGAGTATGGCTTATCTTAAAGCTTTTAAGATAACAGTGGCAGGGAATTTCGGAATTGTAAAAACAAAAAAATGAATAACATTGTGTCGTCTAATAAAATGTAATTTTAAGCTTTCTGTCATATTTAAGTAACACGGAAACTGAAGAACAGTCCACCTTCGACAGTTACCAAACGGAAGAGCATTATTTCCCCCAGAGCCTAGTTTAAATCCCTGATGGCAAATTTGGTTTGACCGTGACACATTTAAGGGATTGCCACACTCCTCCCAACTTTGTTCATCGATAAAAAGAAAATTATCAAAATCTCAATAACGGCAAAATGCCGTTAAACAAAACTTTGCACAAATGTATGTTATTAATGTATCTTTATTTTGCAGGTGGTAACACACGTTAGAAAAGTCAAGGAAAATAGCGAGATCTGAAAATTCCCTAAATTTCTATTTACATAAATTCACAAAAACTAAACAACACAAAACATCATTTTAAATGCCCACATGAGTAATATGATACTGACAACAATTTATTGTGTCCTCGTGACTTACATATGTAAACTTTATGAGATATTAGTAAAAGTGTGTTTGACCTTCATTGTTCTGGTCGCTTCCTGGTCGCGTAAACCGATGACAATCACTGATTTCTCTTTTAGTAGTTAAAATTTTTTTTACAAAGTATACAACATTTTCTTGTCAGTATCATTGCGCTCACGTGGGAATTTAAAATTATGTTTTGTATCGCTTAGTTATTGTGAATTTACGTAAATAGAATTTTAAGGAATTTTTAGGTCAAGCTTTTTTTCTTTACTTTTCTAACGAGTCCTACTGTATGCAAAATAAAGATTCAGTAGTAACATTCAATTGTGCAAAGTTTTATTGAACGGCATTTGCCATTATTGAGATTTTGATAATTTTCTTTTTATCGATGAATAAAGTTGGGAGGAGTGTGGCAATCCCTTAAGGCTATATTCTGTCAGTTTCTCTTATTGTTAATTGTTTGTGGTGTCCTATTTTGAATTTAACAATTTTTAGCTGATGCTCTCTTTTTCGCCAGCATTTGCCTATGTTTTGTGAAATCTGTGTTTTTGCATGTGGCTTTATCTGATAAGCATAATTCATTTTTTTTACAGCGCAAAACATAATTTTGTAACAGTGCCTTTCTCAATTAACTGCTATTGCACTATTACTAAGCTTACATGTAACATGTTCAAATGGATTACGAAAAGGTTTTTATATTCTTGAAAAACTCTAAGCATAACAACTAGCGGCTGCTTTTGGTTGTTAATTACCAGAACACGACGTTTTATGTTTTAACAGAGCTTAATTAGGGCTTAATTAGACGATTGTCAACATTAAAAAAAGTAAGGTTGCAGCTGCTGTGGGATGACAAGTGATAAAAACGTTTAAGGTTTACTCTACCAGCCTCAAAGCGTTAGTTACTTTGCAGGCAATCCTTTCTGTGTTGATCCAGATTGTATTATATATAAGTTCGCCGCTCTCTATGTTATGCAGAGAGTTTACTTTGGTAACTAACAATACCATTGCTGCAAATTTGAAACACTTGTTATCAATATGTTCACGAAAGCATCAGTTGTTTTATTTATCTTAACTTTAAAGATGTCATTTTGTTCAGAACCGCAGTGTTCACCTTTCCATTATCAGGAGCAAATGATAGAAAAAATGGTAAAACTGGAAGTATTCGTTCAGAAAATGAAAGATGATTTGACGGCATTAAAACAACAGGTCAAAGATGAGATAGAGATTTCGAAGTTTATCAAATCTGAATTGGAAACTGAAAAGACATCAATGAACAATGCCGTCCAGCAAGTAATGGAGAAAAATGATGCCTTGATGCAAAATATTTCATCAAAATTTCAAGAAATGGTGGAAACAGATAGCGAAGAAATGAGGAAGCATGCAAAGGAAGTGCAGGTTATAAAAGGTATTTTTCTTGTATTTAATGTTATTGAAAAATTGATAATAGAATCGGCAGATCGATGAAATAAATCATGAATTAGTTTAAAAGACTGGTAAAATGTTTGCATCATTGAATATACTGCCATTAGACTGGCATAATATTATATCACAACAATAGTAATATAGCATGATTATTAGTTTCATAGTAAATTATAACAAATATTTCATTTATTTTTTTAAACAAAGAACTCAGTCACTTGCAGTTTTGTAACAACAATGAAGTACTGAGAGTTTGAAGTGTATATCGCATATTGCATATATTATTCGTGGGTTTGGGTGCGTGAGGATGTGGTGGGATAGAAATTGAATGGTCACTGAAAAATCCTAAACAAACACATCTGTCCACACCCCTTTTGACATTTCTTCCATATTTTTCTTGAAAACAGTTTATGTTTTTTTACGCTGCCGCATGAAAATTCTACTACGTAATGAACACCAGGGAAATGAGAAAACCTTTGTGGTCTCTACAACGTCATTATGCATCGAGCTTAGCTAATCGCGTTACATAAATTAATGTAAAGATAGATAGACCCTGATAAAAGTTGGAGCTGTTTTATAAAAATAAAAATAAAAGTAGTCTTCATTGCATCATGGTATCTATTTTCACCTGTTTTAAAACGTTTGCTGTGCTTATCAAAGTGCCTTTTATACTTTGTTTATAATAACAAAAAGAAACATAACCCCTGCATACATTCAGAAGATATGAATTACACAGGCAAACCAGTTAAAGCAAATAAAGCCCGTTGCAAAAGTATTAAACTTATAATGAGGGCATGTAAAAGAAAAAAAAATACAATTAAAAAAAATATTGTTTAAATTAAATATTGTTTTCAATTTTGACCCATTTCATGAAAATGTGTTCAAAGTTTTGCATGGTTTACTGATTTTCACATACACTAACGACTTTCTGCACAAACATGAACACACATTGTTAGTTATTAATACTTTAAAACACAGGGTGAATACTCAGAGTAAGCATTTTCATTCAGATATAAACATATTTAGTGATCCTAAATTTATTTGCCGTGACATGTCTATAAAACATATCACTTGTCTATTTCACACATTCAATTATTAGAGAGAATTCTTTTCCGATCAGATAATGATTTATATTCTTAATATTGCAGATTCAGCAGTGGCGCCAAATGTTGTCTTCTTCGCAAAAGATATCTCTAATTTAGCGCCATCGAGCGGAGTCAAGTTCATTTACCAGACAGTTGTGCTGAATGAAGGCAAGGGGTACGACAACACTACAGGGATATTTACTGCACCCGTTGGAGGAACCTACCTGTTTACAGTACAATTAAGTTTAAACAGTGGCAGTAGGTACTATCTATATTACGACATACTTTCAGATGGTAATTCTATTAAAAGAGGATACTTGAGAGACTACGACACAAATAAATCGTACACTACAGACGTGATTATGATCCTCAGAGCCGGTGCTCAAGTCTGGGTGGCAAGCTCATCATCCGCATCATACAGTGGATCACTGTAGAGCACGAATGGCTGGAACACATTCAGTGGAGTCCTTTTGCGTAAATAATTCAAAATAAACAATAGAAAATCGTATTTTGTTCATGATTATAACTTTGTAACTTAAGAATGTTTAGTAACATTAATCAGCATCTTTTTAAGCTAAGCTTTCAAAGAAAATTGCCATATCACAATTCCAAAATAAATACTGACTTGGTTCTTTTAAAATAAATAAACCCTAAGTGTACAATTTATGAATACAGACATTTGACAGTTTTAGTTTATTGTTGTTGTTAATTACATTCTAGATTTGGATTTCGAGTCTATACAGAAGTGATGATCCAAAATAGGTTCGACTTCTGCTTTTACATCCACGACAGAAAATGCGTTTAATAAATTTCATTTATTTATTATATATTGCGAGCCTATCTTTCGATAAAAGAACCAGGGTGACGACAATAAGGCGCATTAACCGCCCCGGCTTAAGACTACTACGAACGCCTGCGGCTTATAATTATGACCGCAGTACAGTTAAACCTGCCTTAACAGCCACCTGCATTCAACAACCACCAGTCTTAACCAGCCTGTTTGATATGTCCTAAAGACCTAAACTGACATTTTGTTTTAATTTGTACCCGTTTTAAACAGTCACATGTGTTAAACAGGAACATTTTGTTACTCCATTAGATAGCTGCTTAATACAGGGTTCGACTGTAAGGCTTGAAAGATAAGCTGGAATATCCCGTATTTAATCGTTGCGTTACGTTTGTTGTACGACTTTTCATTCGGTGCATGTTTCTTGTGATATGCATATTTAACTTCTTATTTGTTAACAACAATAATAATGTGTGAAATATTTACACATTTTAACTAAAATATGACCCAAGAAAGTTGAGATATTGACAGTAATGATGACCAATAAGACAATTACATGCGTAAACAAGTTTTGTTACTGGCCATCTGTAAGTAATGTATTACTGGCCGAGCCGTCTATCTAAGGTTGAGTGCAACTCAATACTTTAAATTAAATTAAATTTTGATCCATTCTAATCGATGGCGTGCTTTTGGCGGTGAACATTTAACCGTGTTTTGTAGTATTTTCTGATTAATTACATTCCATGTTCAGCGGCTTATGGTCCCCAAATAAAAGGATGGGTTTAGTGTATAGGCGAATAAACGGACGCCCATATGCATTGCTAAGGGCGTCTATAAATTAACTCAAACACATACACACACCAAAGGAGAAACAGAATAGAATTCATACAGAGGATCTGAGATATAAACCCTGCATATCAAATAGAACGCCAAGGCAAAATGTAAACAGTAGAAAAATATGTTTGGGTCTTTAAATTTCCGGGTAATAAGAAACCAGTCCGTAATCAGGAGCACTTGCATTAGGAACTTTGAAAGAACAACAATTACTTATGAAAAGACTATTATGATTTAAACACCCTTGAATGACATGTTAAAACATGAGAGTATCAAAAGAACTAAAACCCCTCGGGTTCTCATTTTTGTTAATTGTTAGTGGTGTCTCTTTTGAAACTAATCATTTTATTAACCATGCTCTCTCCCTCTCTTCTTCTTGACTGTGTAGGGAGGTTGTTTTTTTGAATGTGGCGATTCCTGATATGCATATTTAACCTTTTCATATTTATTTGAAACCGCAAATATCAGTAAATAAATCTCGTAAGAAGCTGGCATGAAGCAAAACTATAGCCCAAAAAATCAAGCCAGTAATGCCCCAGTACGAAGGTTTATACTAAGCAAAGTTGTTCAATGTAATCATATATTTTGAAATTATTCTTTTTTTGTCTATGATAAAACCATTAGAAACGGAGCAATATCTTAAAATGCCTGTCATATACAACTTTTCATTGGTTGAAAAACTAAAGCTAAATCCAGCTTAGAGAGCGAACGCCGTGTATAATGAATGCTGAAGCTAATTACAAAACACTGAATTTTGTATCTAAATCCCAAAATCAAAAGTGGAAGAAAAAAGTAAGGGTCAAAAGTAACGTTTCATGAATACAAAACAAACGACTACAATACTGCATGGACAGACTATGGAAATGCACATAACTGCACATAACACCTCAGTTATTACACAGAGTCATCTGTGCATACCAGGAATGGCCACATTCAGCAGACACAGCCTCCCCACACAGCCAAAATACTAGAGAGGAAAAAAGAGCATTTTTTACAATAATCAGTTTCAAAATGGACGCCACAAACAACTAACGAAAGTGAGAATCCGAGGGTTTACTGCCTTGGAACGGTCAGTGGCAAAAAAAGTAGTTGCCATTGGGGGTTTAAACAGAATTCTCTTTCATTTGTCAGTATCCTATATTCAACCTGGCAGCTGCATTATTCTCAGCATTCCAATTCTTAAAAATAAAATATAATAATGTTTTTACAGATTTCCAATGACGCAATGTGCTGGCACGAAGATGTGTTTTTGTCAACCTCTATCAACATAAATTGTTTTGTTTAGCTCCGTAACATAAACAAAAATTGAATTTACGACATAATGCAGACATTTGTATCCCGAAGAATGTTGTTTTTTTTCTACAAATCCTTTTACAAAAATCTTATATGAATTACACAGATACACCAAAACACACGTCATAAACAAAAATGATGATGATGAAAAATAATTTCAAGTGCTGACATTTCGAAAGCAACAATCTATCACTTTTAACGGAGTAAGGAGTGTTACAAAATTCATTCCCAAACTTTATCAAAAGTTGGGTAAAACACTGACTTGTTGGAATCTGGTAGAACTGGTATAACTGGTCATGTGTTTAAAAGATTGAAATTGCACTTACAAAACTGAAACATAATAGAAATAACAGATTTTCACTAGTTTAATAAATATCATGTTGTCTGAGCCACGTTACTTCGACTGTGTATTTTTATAAAATTGCTAGGTTGACATCAGCATTCATCGCTTTAAGTAACAATTGTGTGACTTAAGTGACAAGTAATTGCATTTTTTTAATTTCTACACTTTTCACAATATGAAGTACAAAATCAGATCAGGTGGATTGAAATTATTTCACCAAATAAACTGTTATTGTTTGTTCATATGAGGACCTTTTGGGACAAGAGTGAGGTTGATGCACCTTAAAACCTAATTAAATTGTTTTGCCACTGACCGTTCCAAGGCGGTAACCCCTCGGGTTCTCACCGTTAATTGTTTGTGTTTTGTTTTAAATCTGATCATTGCATAGCCCTGCTCTTTTCTCTTCTCTAGTTTTTGACTGTGTAGGAAGGCTGTACGCTGGATTTGGCCATAATATTATCTGATATGCTTATTTCACTTTTTTTGGAAACGCAACTTTATCCAGTTTCTTGGTAATTTGGAACTGCAATAAGAGTCATTTTGACATTCCTTCCTGCCAAAACGAGCAACACTTTGTTCTGTAGCAACCCCATAAATATTTTCTTTTTTCTAGCTTTATTCTGCATACAAAACTTTACGTTAATTAAATTAAACAAACACATACAGTAGTGCAGTAAAGGGTGAAAAGAGCAGAGTTGCCCTCTCTCTCTCTCTCTCTCTCTCTCTCTCTCTCTCTCTCTCTCTCTCTCTCTCTCTCTCTCTATCTCTTTCGCTCTCTAGAACGTTATCTATATTTATGTAAATGTTGAGTTGCGCTCAACCCGGGGCTAGGTGGCATGAACACTAATATGCACTTTCATTACTGCTCATGACCAGGCTCAACCAAACAGAACCTGTAATATGTTGATATTTGTCGTATTTGGTGACTTTTATGTGGCATATCCTGATACGAATATTTCACTTTTTAAACACAAAAATTTATTTGATTTCCGTTCCTTTCTTAAGTCTATTAGACAATTACTAAGATTAAACAAACGACAGTATCGGACCCAATCCACCACTTACCACCAGTACCCATCCCCCTGACTCCAACATAAAATTTAAATAAATCACAAGTTCAACAAGTTAAACAATTAATAAACATTCTGAGATCTAATAAAACAATCTTTAAAATCTAACCAAAAAATCTTAACATTACCCTCACTATAAAATTGTTGCCATTGACAAGGTGTGAAAGCTACGTGCCATGATATTAAAGTTTGCATGTCTGAAAACTGTAAAAATATGTGCACGTTTTTTTCGTCGAAAACAAAAAATGTACCGACTAACAACTAGCTTATTGTTAGGTCGAAAACATTGTGGAACGTTGTAATGAGAACGTTTAAGGTTTACTCTAGCACACTTTACGTGCTAGTTACTTTATAGACGATCCTTGCTGTGATGTACAAGTTGGTGTGTTATATATATATATAAGTTCACCCCTCTCTATGTTATTTAGAGAGTTTGCTTTGGTAACTCAAAAACCCGTTGCTAACAATTACATAATTGAAACACTTTATATTAACATGTTTACGAATGTATCACTGGTTGAATTTTTCTTAACTTTAAAGATGGTATTTTGTTCAGAACCGCAGTGTTCGCCTTTCCATTATCAGGAGCAAATGATAGAAAAAATGGTAAAACTGGAAATATTCGTTCAGAAAATGAAAGATGACATGACGGCATTACAACAACAAGTCAAAGATGAGATAGAGATTTTGAAAGTGGTCAAGAAGCTTATCAAATCTGAATTGGAAACTGAAAAGACATCAATGAACAATGCCGTTCAGCAAGTAATGAAGAAAAAGATGCCTTGATGCAAAATGTTTCATCAAAATTTCAAGAAATGGTGGAAACAGATAGAGAAGAAATGAGAAAGCATGCAAAGGAAGTGGAGGTTATAAAAGGTATTTTTCTTGTATTTAATGTTATTGAAAAATTGATAGTAGAATCGACAGATCGATGAAATAAATCATGAAATAGTTTAAAAGACTTGTAAAAATGTTTAAAATTGCTTTATTTTATTTGTTTAAAAGTGCTGTTATCAGTTACGTCCTTTGAAGGTCGGCTGAGCACGATACTTATGTACTATGTTTATGGTACTTCTAAAAATTCCTTTTGTTTTAATATTTCGGCCAGTTTATAGATAGGTGGTTTCAATATCCCAGCCAATATAGATTTGGATATTGTCCAATCACCCCCAAGAATATACTTCCTGGTTTTTAAATTTTGCCTTTGGCGTAGTCTGTGATATGCAGGATTTATATTCTAAGATCCCCTATCAAAATTCTATTCTGTTTAGTTCCGCCCATTGTTTTCTCGTTTAGGGCAAACCCATTCTTTTATCTGGGGACCATACGCCGCTGAACATGGAATGATATTAATATTAAAATACCTCATTGAAGGTTCCATGTTCACCGCCATATGCATACCATCGTTTGGGATGGATCGAAATTGTACTATTTAATGGTGGAATTACTGAGTTGCGCTCAACCCGGGGCTAGGCGGCGTGGGCAGTAATAAGCATTCTCATTACTGCCCATGAACAGGCTCAATCAAACCGAGCCTGCAGTATTCTCATATTCGTCGTGTTCGGTGGCTTTCAAAGTTCCCTTTTCATCTATTTAAATAAAACTGTTTGCATCATTGAATATACTGCCATTAGACTGGCATAATAATTATTATATCACAACAATAGTAATATAGCATGATTATTAGTTTCAAAGTAAATTGTAACAAATACTTAATTTAATTTTTTTAAACGAAGAACTCAATCACTTGTAGATTTGGAACAACAGTGAATTACTGAGAGTTTGAAGTGTAATATAGCATATTGCATATATTATTCGTGGGTTTAGGTGCGTGAGGATCTGGTGGGATAGAGATTGAATGGTCACTGAAAAATCCTAAACAAGCACATCACTCCACATCACTTTTGACATTTCTTCTATAATTTTCTTGAAAACAGTTAATGCTTTTTACGCTGACGCATGAAAATTCTACTACGTAATGACCACCAGGGAAATGAGAAAACCTTCGTGGTCTCTACAGCGTCATTATGCATCGAGCTAATCGCGATATATAAATAAATGTGTAGATAGATGGACCCTGATAAAAGTTGGAGCTGTTTTATGAAAATAAAAATAAAAGTAGTCTTCATTGCATCATGGTATCTATTCGCACCTGTTTTAAAACGTTTGCTGCGCTTATCAAAGTGCCTTTTATACTTTGTTTATAATAACAAAAAGAAACAAATCCCCTGCATACCCTCAGAAGATATGAATTACACAGGCAAACCATTTAAAGCAAATAAAGCCCGTTGTAAAGGTATTAAACTTATAATGAGGGCATGTAAAAGAAAAATAAAATAAAATTAACATATTTTGCTTAAATTAAATACCGTTTTCAATTGTGAGTCATTTCATTAAAATGTGTTCAAAGTTTGCATGGTTTACTGATTTTTACATACACTAAAGACTTACTGCACAATCATGAACACACATTGTTAGTTAATAATACTTTAAAACACAGGGTGAATTCTCAGAGTAAGCATTTTCATTCAGATAAAAACATATTAAGTGATCCTGACTCACTTGCCGTGACATGTCTATGAAACATATCACTTGTCTATTTCGGACATTCAATAATTAGACAGCATTCTTTTCCGATTAGATAATGATTTGCATTCTTAACATTGCAGATTCAGCAGTGACGCCAAATGTTGTCTTTTTCGCAAAAGATATATCTAATTCAGCGCTAGAGGGCGGAGTCAAGTTCATATACACGACAAGTGTGGTGAATGAAGGCAAGGGGTACGACAACACTACAGGAACGTTTACTGCACCAATTGGCGGAACCTACCTGTTTACACTACAATTTAGTTTAAACGGTGGCAGTAGCAACTATCTATATTACGACATACTGTCAGATGGTAATTCTATGAAAATGGGATTCTTAAGAGACTACGACACTCCTAAATCGTACACTACAGACGTGATTATGATCCTCAGAGCCGGTGCTCGAGTCTGGGTGACATGCTCATCATCCGCATCATGTCGTGGATCACTTTGGCAGGACTCGATTGGCTGGAACACATTCAGTGGAGTCCTTTTGCGTAAATAAAACAACATTGTATACCGTGCACTGATGAAAAAAGAAATAACTCGTTTGACTTACATTTGATTATGTTTAAAACTGTGTGAATGTTACCCAGCTGGGTTGGGGTGGTAATTTCATAATGTAGAAAGATGAACACCATGTAAGTTCAATGTTTAATAAATCATAACGAAGATATATGACTGTGCAACACACATCCACTAATATGACACTTATGAAACACAGTTCCATATAATGTTGTGTAATAATTATAAAGTCCCAGGTACATGTATTTTCGTGATCTCACGCACTTGATAAACCGGAAAACTCTGATTTATAATGTCTGCAAGGAATCCGGCTCTGAAATAGATGTAACATGGTTCTAGAGTCTCATGTGTATACATTAAGCTTAATATTTGCTCAGTCACATACTATATTGAACACATGAATAGGTGTCGGACATCATTCCGAACTTAGAGATAGCACAGTGGTCCAAAATATTAAAACATAATGAAATGACATTTTTCATAAAAACACATACATCTAATAAATTACAAGAAAGAGATTGGGTTTACATTTTAACACATCAAACTTACCAGGTTTCTGGAACCTGCAAAGCCACCCTCACAAACAGACCTCCCTGCGACCTCACTGTGCTGTGCTGTGGACTGTAGGTGCTTCAAGCTGTTAATAACGAAAGAAGAGTAAATACATGCTGTTATATTTAGGGGAAAAGTAATCGAAGAAATGGAAAGTTGTCATTTGCGACTGCCATCTTTCAGTTACCAAAACTGAACAACTTTACAAATGTTTTCGATCGAAATATAGAATAACATCATGGATTAAGCATTTCAGCAAACCAGCATTTACCTTCATGAACTGCTAATAGACAGACAACCCCAAAACAGTAGAAGACCATTTTAAACGTCTGATCTATTCGAATACCCAGTGAAAAGTGCTACCCGCGCTTTCCTTGAAAATCGCTCACCCATCTCATTTCCGGTTAAAACCAGTTAAAATAATTAACGGAAAGAAGTCCAGCTGAAATTAGACTCTAACACAGCCGAGACTATAAAAGAGACTATAAGAATGGAAATACGTAGCAGAGACTAAACTATAAAATGCAGACCCTACTACATGAATATGAAAGAATGTTTAGTAAAATAAACTTGTTTTAAGATAAGGATGTCAAGAAAAAAGTCCTATCACAATTCCAAAATAAACCCAACTGAACAATAATAAAGTCAACTCAGTTCATGAACGTAACATTCAGGAAATAAAACAAACAGAATTGTTGAAATACATGATATACATATTGACGTTTGACAGATCGTTAATTTTTTGTCGTGATATGTTTCATCGTAATATATGTTTGGATTTTATTTGATTTATATGTACTTAAGTGTATGTTGCTTCTTAATCGAGCAAAAATTATCATGCACGGAAAGGTAAAAAAGAGACCTTTTTGGCGAACACATATTTCGGACAGTTGAGCCGGAAGGGAATGTTTCATCACATTTTAAAATTCTTCAGCGCGCAGAAATGCGTGTGCATATCATAGTATCAGCTTAATTGAACATATTCTAACATAATACTAATTAAAGAATAAGTACTTACGAGCCATATTCCACTAAGCTTTACGAAAACAACAATCTTACTTTTACCTGAGAAAGGGGTGTTACAAAATTTAATGTTAATTCCAATTTTTTTATTATACGAAGAGAAAGTACTCGAGAAAAAACAAGATTATTTGAATCGATTAGTTGTTACACAGGTCTTGTCTGTATAGAGTGGAAAGTCATTAACAGTTTAAATTTATCACAGTAACAACTGTATGATTTAAGTCATAATTTATTGCATCAATATGTTGTTTTTTTCTCGCAATAAGTTGTACAAAACAAGATGAGGTAAAAAAAAATTCGCCGAAAACAAATAGGTTATATGACATGTTGATTGACTACTAAATTATGTATGATCGTTTTGGTCGATAAAAAGATTCGAACCAGCTCCGGCTTAATAATAAACCCCATAAACTTCACTTGACGGAATAAATTCGTAGAAAAGTGAAGACGAATTCTGCTTGACTATGATTGACCGACGTCTTCCACATATCACCAGGAACGTACATTTGAACGCAACTGAGAGGTGGTGTTTTCGTTCTTAATCTTTATATATGTTTTATACATAGTTTTGTTGGGCTACAATATTTGTTCCAAGGTTGCAGCTGCTGTGGAATAACAAGTTAACAGGTGATGATTCTGTTTTAGGTTTTTTACTCTTCTTCTACACTTTAACTGTTGGTAACTTTGTAGTCAATCCCTACTATGGCGTGCCAATAAGTGTGTTATATATAAGTTAACCACTCTGTGTTTGTCTCCAAGTAGGTAACTGACAAAACCGTTGCTGCTTATTAAAAATTGAAACACTGGTAATCGAAATGTTCATGAAAGCATCAGTTGTTCTATTTATCTTAACTTTAAAGATGGTAGTTCGTTTAGAGCCGCAGTGTTCACCTTTTTATTACCAAGAGCAAATAACAGAACAAATGGTGAAACTGGAAATATTCGAGCAGAAAATGAAAGATGAAATGACGGCATTACATCAACAGGTCAAAGATAAGATAGAAATTTTTAAAGTTGACAAGAAGCTTCTTAAATCAGAATTGGAAACCGAAAAGATATCAATGAACAAGCCACTCTAGAAGATCATCTCAATCATATACAACACGTTTTGACCGTCTTCGCAAAAATGACATGAAACTTAAATTAAAGAAATGTCAATTTCTGCAAGAGAGCACCACATTTCTAGGCCATGTCATCCCCAGTGAAGGAATACGGCCAGATAGCAAAAAGTTTGAAGCTTTAAAATCACTCAAATCCCCTTCCAATATCAGAGAAGTAAGAGCATTTTAAGGCATGTCAGGTTTTTAAGAAAGTTTATACGAAATGATGCTGACATTGCACTTCCTTTAACAAAGGCGTTTGTAGCGTTATGCTACCGCAAGAAGAACACTAACAAAGGTTAAGTGTGAAGAACACTAACAAAGGTAATGTATGAATGTCGGCCTAGGAGCCCCCGGCGTAGGTCTCTCGGACGAGCTACTAAGACTGCCGCACTGGAGAGCCTTGCTCGTTCAGTATATATGTAGAACCTAATCTGTTTACATAGCTACCGTTATAAACAAAGTTAACGATAATGTCTCTATGGTTATATAACTATTGTAATAATAAACACTCTGCAACCATAGCGATAACTGGCCGATACAGTGATTGTACCCGCTGACCCTAACCGCAGGCAGTGTCCAGTTCAAGCTTGACACACTGACCCTCTGACAGGTTTATCGAGTACGATTAATGATATTTCTGTAGCTGCTCATTATATTACAAGAAAAATGATGCCTTAATGCAAAATATTTGATAAATTTTCAAGAAATGGTGGAAACAGATAGCGAAGAAATGAGGAAGCATGCAAAGGAAGTGGAGGTTATAAAAGGTATTTTTCTTTTATTTAATGTTATTGAAAAATTGATAATAAAATCGGCGGGTCGATGAAATAAATCATGAATTACCTTGTTCTGATAGAATTTAAAAGACTGGCAAAACGTTTTGCTTTCAATAAAATAGTTTGTTTGTATCAGTAAAAATACATTAAGCTGGCATAATATTATATCATAACAATAGTAATATAGCATGATTATTAGTTTCATAGTAATTTATAAAAAAATGTTTCAATTTTTATATTTAAAACAAAGAAACTCAATCACTTGCTTATTTGGAACAACAATGACGTACTGAGAGTTTTACATGTAATATCGCATATTGCATAGCTGTATATTATTTGTGGGTTAGGATTTTGTTGAATAGAAATTGAATGATCACTGACAAAATCCTACATTACTCCACACTACTTTTGATATTTCTCTTATATTGTTCTTGAAAACAGTAGTGCTTTTTACGCTGACACATAACAATTCTACTACGTAATGATCACCAGGGAAATTAGGAAACCTCTCTGGTATCTATAGCGTCATTAGAGAGATTGAGATGTAAGAGAAGACTGTGTTTTCATCCGGTTACTATTCAACTCAGAACATATAAAATGATAGTGTCTCTAGCTGGGAGCGAACCCGCACCGTCATGGCGACAGCGCCTACCCATGCAATTCCTGCGACGTAACCAACTGAGCTAACCGGGACAACGCCAAAAAACGTTGATCGGATAGCCCTGATATACGTAACAATCACTGCATGACATCGGTAACGGGTTAATTTACTGATAACAGTACTGACTAAATGTACGGGGAGACTTTTTACGGCCGCCACACTGCACAATTAGCGCTACTGTGAATTTCAAATGATAGTGTCTCTAGCTGGGAGCGAACACGCACCGTCACGGCGACAGCGCCTAGCCATGCAATTCCTGCGACGTAACCAACTGAGCTAACCGGGACAACGCCAAAAAACTACCATCCTTGCATTTGAGCCACCATGATCAGATTTCTTATTACACAAACTATACATAATTTAAAAAGAATCTCACATTTTAAATTCAAACAATGATTTTAATGCATTTAATTCAAGGGTATCCCAAATTGTTAAAAAATCGACGGGACCAAAGTGCGAAACTGTACCCTGCCCACTGTAATATACACTGCCTTGTAGATCATGATTGCTCTACAACACTGAGTCACCTCCCCTGAATATTGTGATAAGTATAATTTTGACGACACTTTATTTAATTACTAAACTTTATATACATCATCCATGTTCGTATTTTGAATTCGATACATGTCAATTGCGTTTATTTAGCTATGTAAGATAATCTTTAAAAAAATATTGTAAAGTCATTGATGCAAATTTATATGTTTGACTACATTTCCTTTTATTAATATAAAATAATGAAAATTTGTCTCTTGTTAGGCTCAGATACATAAGAAGTGATCTGATAATTTTAGTTGTTATAATAGAACTCAACCGTTCCTGAATAACAACGTATTTTCTGTATTCATGTATATCTCTCAAATTTTGAATATCATTCCTGTTAGCGTCAAACTTGGTGGAGACGAAACTTTTCCATACCTAAATTAGAATTTGCGAAGTAAAATGTGTATTTGATCATATTTTTCGTTAAATAGTTTTATCAAAAGTTACTGCGCAAATATAATCAAAATTACTTAATCAGTAGAATAAAGCTCAAATTTTGAATGTTCCATGGAAACAGCTAAGTGCAGAGCGTTAATCATGGGAAGGGCATGGAAATGACTATGTATTGTGTAGACGCACCCACAGTTTCCTCTAAACAGGTCAATAAAAGTCGCATACATGTATAGGTTAGTAAGGGTAGAGATGTTTTTACAAACGAGATAATCTAATCTGTAAAATACGTGTAAACATTCACCCGCTACTCTGTTAATAAAACTAGGAATGATCTTATGTCAGGGAGAAGCGAATTCAATATTTTCCAGTGGTCAATAGGACATGGCGAAAAATTTTTGCTAAGAAATCATATTTAAATTTTCTTGTCTGTCACGTGACTGTGAATGCATCGATAACGTACTATATTTTGAGGACTATAATAGAAGTAAACCGAAACGCATTAAATATCACTTTAGAAAGTTTCAAGTACACGTTTTATTACAAGTAACTTTTCTCCAACGATTTTCATAAAAACAGTGTCGTGTGCGTGAACTTGTAGCTTACGCATACCCGTAAACAGATGAAAGAACAACAATGACTTGTGAGAAGATTATTGTGATTAATAAAACACCCTTGAATGACATGTTAAAGAAACAGTGAGTGTCACTTCGTAAAGAACTAAAATGTAGTTTTCAGATTCCATTAATTTAAAACCGCAAATATTAGTAAACGAAACTCGTAAGAAGCGGGCATATCGCAAAACTTGAAAGCTGCTTCATAATAAAAGATACTTTAAACCTTGTAATAAGCGACGCCATTTACACTGAACGCTAAAAGACATGACCGACTCTAGAACTGGGAAGTTTTTTGTCTCTTAATCTGGCAATATCATCGAAAAGTCCAAATCGACTAACTGTTTTCTTATGTCATCGATTATTTAATATTCAGCTGACGAGAAAGGTGACCGCAGGTAACTCATCTTCAACAAATTCTGGACATTTTCCCTTTGATTCATGGTCGCTACCAGTTGCTACCACGTTAGATTCCGACGGTGGAATTTGTAAACGGTGTACCGTCAACGAGTAATAAATGAAGTCTAGTAAAGATTTAAAGTTCTGTTATTTAGCATCTCCAGTAATATCAATGTTTACATATAGCTAACAACAAATCCAGAATTCCAGATAAATATAACAATTGGGATTCCAAAATTATAAATTAAAATTTTACGTGCGACAGTGTTCTATCCACGAAGGTTAGAGATCGAAAAAGTCCTAGCGGGGTCGCAGCCGTATCAGCTCGGACCCACGCAAGTTACCACGTGGTCTGATAAGATCCTTAATCATAAATGTGTCAGACTTCAAATTGCTAAGTATACCCGCCTGAGCCGATTATGTATATGACAATAAATCTTGTCAACAAAGGAAATATAAAGTTGCTTTGAACTGTCTTGATAATAAAATATTTAAACATTAATTGTCAGTTCAAATTTTATATTTTAGAAATAGAGAAGAATAATAATAGAAGAAATATCCTAGCCATACTTTAGCACTGGTATACAGTAAACCATATGAAACGTCGCCTCTAGGTGGCAGTTAGTCAATTGTGACTTGTGGGTGATAGAACAAGATACAGAGGATTCTCCAACTTGATTCTTATAAATGCCAGGTTTAAAACACCGCTTCGGTAATCATCGGTTGAAAGTCTCATCTGAAAATCAGTTGTTAATTTAAATTCTCCGCGTTAGAGCGTCAATCTCCTTCACAGAGTTGTCGTTACTTACACCCACTTACACTTTAATGTAATTAGCCGATAATGTAAGAGAGTGTTACAGCGTATAGCGAAGAATTATTGTCTCAACGGATCGCTATACATGTACAAAACCGGTAGGTCCGGTTTTGGGGTATAAATACTCATGCGGGAGTTGAATTCAGTTCTACGGAGACTATTTGCTATTTGTGACGTCATTGGCAGTATATTTTCTTCTTGTGTTTGATATGCAATAAAAATATCTTTTAAAATAAAATGAAACCGAACAGAATCATATACGGAGTCAATAATACTGTTGAGTTTTTCTCCCTTCTAACTTCTATAAATTGTATATATTTCAGAATCGTCAGTATTGTTCAGTTCACCTCTTAAAACCATAACCAAGAATGTCATTTCACAAAATAAATGTTTGAAATAAAAGGAAAGGGAAATTTAAAAGCCACTGAACACTGCTTATATGAGAATAATGCAAGCTCGGTTTGATTGAGCCTTACATGGGCATACTATGGAAATTTACATTATTGCACATAACACCCCTGTTGCACAGAGTCATCTGTGAGTGATAGGTAGTGCTTTCAGCCAAATTATGGAGTGAACCGATGACAACGTATTTAACACCGATATCACCTATTTGTCACCTATTTACCTAATCAACTGCTATTAGGGAAAGATAAGTTTTGTCGGTGAAAAATTACCCGGTTGGGCTTTTTCGGCGTTAGCTGTCTAAGCTCACTTTTGACCTAGTTTTTCGACCAACGAAATATTGTAAATAAAACTTATTATGCAGCGGGAAAATCAAATAGATTACTTTGATTGGTTATTAGTGGGTCTCGTTAATGATTACCGTAACGATTTTTAAATTGTGTCTTAGTAGTTACATGGCACTTATATGTTCGGGCATTTTCGTTTTTAAAAGCGATAATTGTATTGGAGTAAAAGATATTTACGGTATAAATAACCAGTCAAGTCAATTGATGGCTTAAATACGATTTTATATGGAATATTCATGGGTGTCAGGTAAACTGTACAATACACCGTGTAAAACGACAGAGAAGTGCAGATATTTCTGGTTCTTACTGGTTCCTTTCTAGTTCCTTTGATACTGATTGTTAATTTCAAGTCCAGACATCCAAATCGCCTTGGTGTAGTGGTTATCACACTCGCCTCCCAAGCGGATGCCCCGGGTTCAATATTCGGAAGGGTCACTTTTTTAAAGTTAATTTACGTAAACGTTGGTAGATTTTGCTCTTGTAACCAGTTTTTATTATTTTCATTTATGGTATTTTAATAAAAAATGATAGTGTCTCTAGCTGGAAGCGAAACCGCACCGTCACGGCGACAGCGCCTAGCCATGCAATTCCTGCGACGCAACCAACTGAGCTAACCGGGACAACGCCAAAAAAACGTTGATCGGATAGCCCTGATATACGTAACAATCACTGCATGACATCGGTAACGGGTTAATTTACTGATAACAGTACTGACTAAATGTACGGGGAGACTTTTTACGGCCGCCACACTGCACAAATAGCGCTACTGTGAATTTCAAATGATAGTGTCTCTAGCTGGGAGCGAACCCGCACCGTCACGGCGACAGCGCCTAGCCATGCAATTCCTGCGAATTATTCGTCATTAGTTCTAACTCTACAAGAGGTATTTTATTGAAACTGAATAAATGTACAGTTAACATTAGACATTCTTCTTTAATTGACGTATTATCACCAGACGAAATTTTTGCACGCTCTTTATTTATTTCTTTCTTATATATAAAAATCTTTTCCATCAACGCCGTTTATTTTTTTAAAAAGATATTTCTTGTTAAACATGTCTAAAATTCTTGATCAGGTAAAAAATATTTTACAAATAACCGACCGACAACCTGTCTACAACCGATCATCACCGATCACTAACCTGTCTACAACCAATATCTCCGATGGGCCGCCGATAAGCAACCGATCAACTCATACTGACCAGCAACCCATAAAACTTTTGTTTTAGCGATCGAACACTTGTCAATCACCCGTGGCTGTGTGTACACAGAAAACCAGAACTAAAATAACAAGTGACCACTGATCAAAACAGCAAGTAACATGAAATAAAATAACCGACTGGGCACCGACTGTCTCTGTAACTGGGGCCTAAGCGTATTTAAATAAATGTTGACGAGCTGACAAAATTTAAATAGATGAAAAGAGAACTTTGATAGCCGACGAACACGACAAATATGAAAATATTGCATGTTCGGTTTGATTGAGCCTATTCATGGGCGGTAATGGAAATGCATATTACTGCCCACACCGCCTAACCCTGGGTTGAGCGTAACTCAATATTTACACCTATAAACAGTAAAATTTTGATCCATCTAAAACGATGATATGCATATGGCGGTGAACACCAGAAAACATAATACACCAGAAAACTGATTCGAGCAAGTTTTTTTCTGGCGAGGGGGCGATTTTGTCATATTGTCATGACAATTCAGAATGTTGAGCCAGTTAGGCTGTTTTGAAAGAGTTTGGAACGGAATAAGGATTGTTTTGCCAGGGCTTCAGTTCATAAAAGTGGCTCGAATGTATAGGAAATCAAAGGGACGCGTCTAGTCTCTCTCCCGTAACTCGAGCACTTTTCCCCAGCACTGTTCAATTAGATGTTTCCTCTTTGATTTGCTATACTATCCGGGATACATGAAAAAGTTAAGACAATCCGATATATTTTTGACTTAAAAAGTTTTAATCAAGAATGATGAGCCGGACAGATTTTGGAAGCTGTTGGAGGCTTATCTTGTCCCCTTTGCAATGAACTGATTCCCTCAAACTGGGAGCCCATAAATCCCAATCAGTTCTAATATATATCCTAACCCAAGGTACAAATTCCAGAGATGGCTAAAGTTAACATAGACAAGACGAGCAAGAAGCGAATATTACCTGAGCTTGGACGAACTAAATAATATCACAAGCAAGAATGACTGAATTCGGATTTTAGGTACTACGCAGTAGTGTTAGGAATCGACTGGATTTTTCAGAATCGATTATCGGAAAAAATCGGCTGGGCTCAACCGATTGATAATCGGATAATCGGAACATGTTGTTTCATTAGCTGTTTTAGTTTTTGTTATAAATAAATCAGTAGATACTGATATTATGTTAAAAATAACATCATCAGATATGTAACTGACAAAAAGCACCACTGCTTTCTCACAGAATCAACTTTTTCTCACACAAAAAAATGCAGAATTATTAAACTGAAAAAGGAGGGTTCAGTAAGATCTGAAATTGTATGGCTAGTTGTTATACCGAGTATCAAAAATCGGAACTCAAATCGAAATTGGCTTTAAAATATCTTGGGTAACATAACCGTAACAAGCGTGATATTGTGGGTGGGGTATTATTTTCATACCATTATTGGCGTAGGATTTCGTGCAAAGCGTGCAAATGACTCTGCTGATGTCTAAATTTTCTTTAACTGGAGCTCCATCTTTAATTTTTCGGAAGTAAAAATACTTCCAGACCCGGGAAGTCGTCTTTCCCGGGAAAAATGTCTTCGTTGTTGTTGCCATCCATATTGTCTTGAAGGATTACCTCCCTTAAAAAATAATCGGAAAGAAACTACCGGCAAGCTACTACCGAAAAGAGAGAAAACATTCATCCGCCTAACCTAGCGACATCGATTCTGAAAAATTGGACTCGATTGTCGCCGACTTTGAAGTTATCCGACTGATTATCGATTGCCGGCGACAATCGGGCAAACACTACTACGCAGCAACACTTGAAATACCTGTTAATTACACACAGCATATTTTCTCTTTTCATTGTCATTATCATATAATTAACCTGGCAGTTGTATCAGTCTTGGCATTCCAGTTCTCAAAATAATTTATGAAAAATATAAACATTTTGTGACAGGTTTCCAAACACGTAATGTTCTGGCACGAGAACGTGTTTTATTTCAACTTCTATCAACATAACTTTCTTTGTTTAGCTACATAACAACAACAACAACAGTTTATTTACGAGATATTGTTGATATTTGTGTCGTGAAGAATGTAGTTTTGCACAAATCTTTCCGCACAAATCTCATATGGAATGCACAGATACATGAAAACAGATTAACAAACAAGTACATACTAGCCAAGTTCCACAAGGTTTTACGAAAACAACAATCTTTCAGTTTTACCCGAGAGATGGGTGTTACAAAAGTTTATGTTTATCCCAAAAAATGAATTATATAAAAAGGTGAAATATGCATATCAGGAATCGCCACATTTAGTAAAAACAGCCTCCCCACACAGCCAAGAAGAGGAGAGGGGAGAGAGCATGGTTAATAAAATGATCAGTTTCAAAAAAGACACCACTAACAATAAACAAAAATGAGAACCCGAGGGGTTACCGCCTTGGAACGGTCAGTGTCAAATCCAATTGCCACTGGGGGTTTAAACAAGGTTCTAGGGTGCACCAACCTCACACTTGCCCCAACAGGTTCTCATATCACAAAACAAGTACAAGTTGTCTTGGTGAAAAACTTCAACCCACTCATCGGCTCAACAATGTTGCATGCAAAAGCACACAAACATATAAAACATAAAAAGCTAAGAGCATTGCAAAGCCGAAGGGGCGGATACTTAATGATCTTACCCAGACCAGAGCTCCTGGAGTAAAATCAGCAAGAACACGATGACAGAGTAAAAAAACCAACAAATCAAGCTTCTAGGTTCTTTTAAGAAAAGATTTCCCCATAAACCTTCATAAACTCTTAAACCCCTGCCACCGTCGTGCAACCAAAGAGGTAAGCATAATGATCAACTGTAGAAGTGTTTATCACCAGGCCTGCAGAGCGCTGTAAAATATCATGTTGGTAACCTTTCTTTTTAAATTTACAGATGGTTTTTACGAATAACCGGGAGAAATTAACATTGCCTTTTATTTTCTTAAGTTTATAAATTAAATCTCCATAAAAAACTGGCTGTGAAATACCTTGTTGCAAAAGTGATTTTAAACTGCACATGTATTTATGAGTTAGATCTGGGTATCGGCGATAAAACTTGCAAGAGGTTTTCCTTAATTTGTGATAATGATAATTTTAATTTACTGTTGTAATATGATGATTGTGTTTAATCGTGCTATACATTTATGCTATACCCCTGTGCTGACTATAATATCATTTATCTTTACAATATATTCATGCATGCTTAAACCGCACAGAGTCAGTTCTACTCTTGCAATCGCACAGTTAACATCATGCTATAATAAAGTGTTATTATACTGTTGAATACTCTTGGAGTCATTCTTTGCCTACCACAACGCCAAACTGGCACATGGTGTCAGAAGTTTTTAATGATTGAATTAGATTCATTAATCTACATTCACTAGTGATCAAAATGGAGTTAACTGGTGTGCCAATGCCTAAGATGGACTGGGCATCATCAAATTTGCCTGAGGCATGGACTCAATTCCAGGACCACACTGCACTTATTTTCGCAGGTCCGCTGAGGGAAAAAGAAGAAGCAGAAAAATGCATGTATCTGCTGTTATGGATTGGCAAGAAAGGGCGTGAAATTCATAAATCATGGAATTTGTCAGCTGAACAAAACAAGAAGCTTGACATTCTATATAAGCGTTTCTGGGAATACGTACAGCCAAAGTTGAACTCTGTGTTTAACAGATACCAGTTTAACAACATGGCACAAGGTGACTTATCCATAGAGGACTTCACCGCAAAATTGAGAATTGCAGCGAAGGACTGCAAATTTCCCAACACTGATGAAATGATAAGGGACAGACTTGTTTTTGGTGTAACTTCCTCGAAGATAAGGGAAAAACTTATCAACGAAGGCGATAGTTTGACTTTGGAAAAAGCTGTCCAAATAGCTCAAAGCCACGATTATGCTCAATCGCAGCTCCGCCAAATGAACAACAATAGTTCAGTTTTGGCAATCGGGAAGAGCAGTCAAGGTCAAGCCTATGCACACAAGAAAAAGCGCAACAATGCAAAAAAGAAGCCAGATTTCACATCAAAAGGTGAAGATAAACCACCCATGGACAGTAAATGTGGAAATTGTGGACAATCAAATCATCAAAAAGATCGCTGTCCGGCAAAGGGGAAACGATGTAACTTTTGTAAAAAGTTCAACCACTATGAGAAAGTTTGCAGACAGAAAAACAAGAAGGTGCACGATCTGAAAACGGATGATAAGGATTATAAAAGTGACTGTGACAGTGATAATTTTGAAGTGGATACTATTAAGGATATAACACTAACGAATCAGGTATTTGCTGATATTCAGGTTGGTCCCAAGCGTCAGCCCATATCCTTCAAGATAGATACAGGAGCTTCGTGTAATATTCTTACAGAAGCAACCCTGCAAAGCCTTCACATTAAAGCCCCACTTGTAAAAGCTCACTGCAACCTCACAGCTTACAATGGCGCCAAGTTAGATGTACTTGGTAAACTCAATCTACCGTGTAGATATAAGTCCATTTCAAAAAATGTTGAATTTTACATTGTTCGCACAGATAGATACTGCATTGTTGGACTACAGACATGCCTTGAGTTTAATCTTATCAAGATTATCATGGCATTAGACGAAACATCTACACCCTTGTCAAAAACACAGGTGTTGTCAGAATTTCGTGACTTATTTCATGGCATAGGTAGACTACCAGGTCAATGCACTCTTAAGGTAGACCCATCCTATCCACCAGTGGTGCACCCACCAAGGCGTGTTCCAGTAGCTATTCAAGACAAAGTTAAGAATGAGCTTCAAAACATGGTCAATGCAGGAATCATTGTTAAGGTTCACAAACCGACAAAATGGGTTAACTCAATGGTAGTTGTTAACAAATGATAGTGCCTCTAGCTGGGAGCGAACCCGCACCGTCACGGCGACAGCGCCTAGCCCTGTAATTCCTGCGACGTAACCGATTGAGCTAACCGGGACAACAAGCCAGGTTCTGACAAGGTCAGAATATGTCTCGACCCAAAAGATCTCAATAAGGCGATATCGCGACCTCACTATCCAATGAGAACGCTGGATGATATTTTGCCTCAGTTGTCAAATGCAAAAATTTTCACCAAACTAGACTGTAAGTCAGGTAATTGGTCTATGGTTCTAGATGAAGAATCATCTTACCTCACAACCTTCAACATTCCACAAGGTAGATACCGTTATGTTCGAACACCTTTCGGTTTGGTCAACAGTCAGGATGACTTCCAACAGCGCATGGATGAGTGTTTGGAAGGTCTTGATGGTTGTGCAGTCATAGTTGATGACATTATTATCTGGGGTCACACCAAAGAAGAGCATGATAAAAATTTAAGAAATGTCCTTCAGAGATGCAGACAAAAAGGCATTCGTCTTAACAAGGACAAGCTTGAAGTAGGTGTATCGGAAATCCGATATTTTGGTCACATTATCTCTTCCGAAGGTCTCAAGCCCGATCCCGAGAAAGTTTCAGCGATTCTTGATATGGATTCCCCAAAAGACAAGTCTGAACTTGAAACAATTTTAGGCATGATAGTCTATCTATCAAAATTCGCCCCAAATCTCTCCGAGATTGTTTATCCATTAAGGCAAGTTCTTAAGAAGGATGTTCTCTTTCACTGGGAAGAACCTCAGCAAAAAGCATTCGAGAAAAAAATCCTCACACAGACACCAGTATTAACTTTCTATGATCCAAAGAAACCTATTGTTTTGCAATGTGATAGCTCCAAATATGGTCTTGGTGCTACTTTGTTGCAAGATGGTAAGCCGATTGCATATGCAAGCAAATCACTTACTCCATCCGAGGTTAATTGGGCCCAAATAGAAAAAGAATTGTTTGCAGTTCTTTTTGGAATGACACGTTTCAGACAATATGTGTATGGTCGACAGGTTTTAGTCCAAACCGACCATTTGCCTCTCATTTCTATAATGAAAAAGCCTGTACATGTTGCACCACCCAGGTTACAGCGCATGATGCTTCAGCTTCAAGGTTATGACTTTCAACTTGTACATAAAGCTGGCACACAAATTCCTTTAGCAGATGCGCTATCAAGGAAGTTTCTGCCAGACACATGTCCTGAACTCTCAGAAAAGGCCAATTTTCATGTACATTTTGTTACCAAGTCTTTACCCTACAGTGACAGAAAATTTCAGGAGATTAGGTCTCATACACAACAAGATGAAGAGTTACAGCTTCTGAAAAATGTAATTCTTACAGGATGGCCACACAATCGAAAAGATTGCCCCTCCCAGTTATTCGATTACTGGAATTTCGGAGATGATTTAACAGTCAATGATGACATTATCATGAAAGGTCAACGTTTACTCATAAAAGTGGCTTGAAAGATAAGCTGGAATATCCCTTATATTATCTTTGCGTTACGTTTGTTCATATAAAATGCTGACATTAGCACAGGGGCATTGAAGACGGATCCCGTTTTCTCCAAAATTTGTATGAACTGGCCGCCCCAGCCCCCTTCCAAACAAATGAGGGTCTATACAAGGTCTACACTACATAAATACATCTTTTTTTGTTTCGATAGATTGGTATCTTTATCAGTCTATCCACACCGATTTTACCATCAAATACCAAGTTCTCTGAAAATTCGTGACCGGACTGTATATGCCAGTAAACTTTCCCAATCTATCAAAACAAATAAAAGGATTTGTTTATGTAGTGTAGACCCGGGTAGACCCTCATTTTGTTTTCGGAGGGGGTTTAGAGACGGGGGGGGGGGGCAGTTTATACAAATTTTGGAGAAATCGGTAACAGTCTTCAAAGCCCCTGTGGACAAAACAGCGGAAGAGAAAAACTGACATTGGGTCTCTAAGTTTCCTGAAACGGAGTGATAATTTCAATGCCAAGTTTCCCGTAGACCAATTATCAGTTACTTAACATTAAACTATCGTGTTTATCAATATTTACAATCCGTCTAAACGTTGTAGATACAAGTCAGTAACGATGTTGTCAAAGTTGATTTTAAGGAACAGACAGGTATATGACAATCAGATAAATATTTGTTTACAATAACAAGTGAACGTTTTACAACTTCAATGAGCTTAATAATGATCTCAGTACAACTGGAAATCACACTTCATAACAACCGAAGGACGATATAATGTACAGAAATAAGATACCAAGCCGTTACCAGGGGCTCTTGCAATAAAGCATGTGCATTAGGAACTTTGAAAGAACAACAATTACTTATGAACAGATTATTTTGATTAAAACGCCTGTGAATGTAAAAGAAACAACGAGAGTCTCTTCGTAAACAACTAAAATATAGATTTCAGATTCCATTTCTTTGAATCCGCAAATATTAGATAACGAAACTCGTTAGAAGCGGGCATGTCTCAAAATTTGAAAGCCGCTTCATAATAAAAGATACTTTAAACCTAGTACTATTTTGAGAAAGCGACGCCATTTTCACCGGGTGCTAAAGCATGACAGACTCTAGAACTTGAAAGTTTTTTGTCGCTTAATGTGGCAATATCCTCGAAAATCGACTAACGGTTTTCTTATGGCATTGATCATAAAAGTTTCAGGTAGCGAGAAAAGGTAACCGCAAGTAACTCTAATTTAACAAATGCTGGCTCTGTTTCTCTTTGATTCAGGGTCGCTACCAGTAAACCATATGAAACGTCGCAACCAGATGGCTGTTAGTCAATTTTGACTTGTGGGTGATAGAGCAAGATACAGGGGATTCCCTAACTTGATTCTGTTAAATGCCAGTTTAAAGTACCGCTTCAGTAATCATCAGATGAAAGTTTCATATCCTTTCTACGACGAAAACGACTTTAAACGTAACGAAATTTCGACTTCTCAAAACCCGACCCTGATTTACTGGAGGACGCCCGAAACGTATTTAAACATATACAAATCGCTTTTCAAAACCCGACCTTGTTTTTCCGTCGGAAACCCGTCGATTTTTAATTCCTTTTATTAAAAAGTCCTTACTTTTGTGGCTATTTAGAAGAACACGGAATCATCGATCAGTATTTTTTTTAAACTATAAGCCCTTTGAACGCATTGCATATTTTCTCCCAAATATCATTTAGTAAGAAATTGTTTACATGTAACTTCGATAATCTGATAAGAAAATTAGTGATTTTTAAAAGTCAAATTTTAAGAAAAGAATCTAATTACAGTGTTGCTTTTTCTTTATCTTTTATCGTCAAAATTAAAAATGGCTCCAAAAAAGTTATCCATTATGTTAGAAAATATCTATTTCTACCTAGTTATTACTAAAAAATGACATTTTTTGCAATGACATTAAAATTAATGACTGTTAATTAGGTTAATTGATTTACGGAATTTTCCGTTACAGTCTTCCAGCGATAAACCGAATTTTTCGGTTTGACTTCTCCCATAACGTAAAAAAGCTTTGAGAATTGGGATTTTAACGAAATTTTTTTGATATGCATATTCCACCATTTTTTACAGAAGAAAGACCGGAACGTTGGATTACGTGTTTTACAGTTATTTAATCGGGTTTCTTACCATGTTGAAAATTCCGAATTTCATTAAAATGTAAAAAATTACGCTGATTTACGTTATGGGTATTAAAATCGTGAAAAAGCATACGTTTAAATATGTTTCGGGCATCCTCCAGTAAAACAGGGTCGGGTATTGAGAAGTCAAAATTTTGTCACGTTTAAATACGTTATGGACGTCCGTCCGGAAAACAGGGTCGGGCGCGGAAAATAATATAAAATCGGTTAATTTAAGTTCTCCGCGTTACAGCGTATAGCGGATATTTTTGTCTCAACAAATCGCTACACCAAAACCGGTTAAATTTGGATCCATTCTAAACGATGACATGCTTTTGGCGGTGAACATATTGTATTGCGGCATTTTCTGATAAATTCCATTCCATATCCAGCGGCTTATGGTCCCCAAATAAAAGGATGGGCTTAGTCTAAACGAGAATAAACAGACACCCACATTCATTGTTAAGGGCGTCTATAAATAAACTCAGACACACACACGCACCAAAAGAGAACAGAATAGAATTCAGACAGAGGATCTGAGATATAAACCCTGCATATCAAATAGAACGCCAAGGCAAAATGTAAACAGTAGAAAAATATTTTTGGGTCTCTAAGTTTCCGGGTAATAAGACACCAATCCGTAATCAGGAGCACTTGCAATAAAGCACATGCATTAGGATATTTGGAAGAACAACAATGACTTATGAAAAGATTATTGTGATTAAAACACCCTTGAATGACATGTTAAAAATGAGAGCATCAAAAGAAATAAAACATAGTTTTCAGATTTATCTGAAACTGCAAATATCAGTAAACGAAGCTCGTAAGAAGCGGGCATGACGCAAAACTATAGCCCAAAAATCAAGCCAGTAATGCCCTAGTACGAAGTTGTATACTTTAAGCAAAGTTGTTAAATGTAATAATAAAATTTGATATTATTCTTTTTTGTCTGTAATAAAACCATTACAAACGGAGCAATACCTTAAAATGCCTGCCATATACAACTCTTCGTTGGTTGAACAACTAAAGCTAAAGCCAGCTTAGACAGCCAACGCCGTGTATAATGAATACTGAAGATAATTAAAAAACACTTTAAGTTTTGTATCAAAAGTGGAAAATATTAAGGGGTCAAAAGTAACGTTTCACGAATACTAAAACAAACGACTAAACTACTGCATGGACAGACTATTGAAATGCACATAACTGCTCATAACACCTCAGTTATTACACAGAGTCATCTGTGAGTAATCGGTAGTTTTTTTTTTCAGCCAAATTGTGGAAAAATAGTGAAATATGCATACCAGGAATAACCACATTCAGAAGACACAGCCTCCCCAAACAGCCAAAAAGGTAGAGATGAAAAATAGAGCATGGTATTACAATAATCAGTTTCAAAATGAACGCCACAAACAACTAACGAAAGTGAGAATCCGAGGGGTTACTGCCTTGGAACGGTCAGTGGTAAAACTAGTTGGCACCGGGGGTTTAAACCAGGTTATAGTGTGCACCAACCTAACACTTGTCCCAACAGGTTCTAAAATCACAAAACAAGTACAAGCTGTCTTGGTGAAATAACTCTAACCCACCCATCGGCTGAACAAAGTTGCCAGCAACCCATAAACTTTGTGTTTAAGCGATTGAACACTTGTCAATCAACCATGGCTATGTACACAGAACACCAGAAATAAAATAACACATGACCTCTGATCAAAACAGCAAGAAACATGAAATAAAATAAACGACTGGGCACCGACTGACTGTGTAACTGGGACCTAAGCTTATTTAAATAAAAGCTGATGAGCTGACAAAATTAAATAGATGAAAAAAGGAACTTGATAGCCGATGGACACGACAAATATGAAATAGCCTTGCAGGCTCGGTTTGATTGAGCTTGTTCATGGGCAGTAATGCAAATGCAAATTACTGCCCACGCTGCCTAGCCCCGGGTTGAGCGCAACTCAATATTTACACCAATTTACAGTACAATTGTGCATATGGCGGTGAACACCAGAAAACATAATACACCAGAAAACTGATTCAAGCAAGTTTTTTTTCTGGCGAGGGGGTGATTTTGTCATATTATCATGACAATTCAGCATGTTGAGCCAGTTAGGCTGTTTTTAAAGAGGTTGGAACGGGATAAGGATTGTTTTGCCAGGGCTTCAGTTCATTAAAGTGGCTAGAATGTATAGGAAATCCAAGGGACGCGTCCTTTCTCTCTCCCGTAACTCGAGCACTTTTCCGAGCACTGTTCAATTAGATGTTTCCAATTTGATTTGTAATACTGTCCAGGATATATGGAAAAGTTAATACAATCCGATATATTTTTGAGTTAAAAAGTTTTAATCAAGAATGATGTGGCCGGACAGATTTTGGTACCTGTTGAAGGCTTATCTTGTCCCCTTTGCAACGAACTGATTCCCTCAAACTGGGAGCCAATGAATCCCAATCCTGATATATATCCTAACCCAAGGTACAAATTCCAGAGCTGGCTTCAGTTAAAAAATAGACAAGACGAGCAAGCAGCGAATAATGCCTGAACTCGGACGACCTAAATAATATCACAAGCAAGAACGACTAAATTTGGATTTCAGGTACTACGCTGCAACACTAGAAATACGTGATAATTATACACAGCATATTTTCTCTTTTCATTGTCATTATCATATATTTAACCTGGCAGTTGTATCAGTCTTGGCATTCCAGTTCTCAAAATAATTTATAAAAATATAAACATTTTGTGACAGGTTTCCAAACACGTAATGTTCTGGCGCGAGAACGTGTTTTATTTCAACTTCTATCAACATACTTTTCTTTGTTGAGCTCCGTAACAACAACAACAGTTTATTTACGAGATATTGCAAATATTTGTGTCGTGAAGAATGTAGTTTTGCAAAAATCTTTCCGCACAAATCTCATATGAAATGCACGGATACATCAAAACAGATTAACAAACAAGTACTTACTAGCCAAGTTCCACAAGGCTTTACGAAAACAACAATCTTTCACTTTTACACTAGAGATGGGTGTTACAAAATTATATGTTTATCCCCAAAAATGAATTATACAAACAGAATTTACTCGAGTGGAAACAAATTTAATTGAATCGGTTAGTTGATATACTGGCCTGTTTGTAATAGAGAGGAAAGTCATTAACAGTTTAAATTCGTCACAGTAACAACTGTCAAGTGATAATTTATTGCATCAATTTATTTATCTATTTATTCTTTTTGTTCTTTTTCTTGCAACTAGTTGTACAAAACTAGATGCGGTAAATAAATAAAATTAGCCGAAACAAATTAGGTTATATGACATCTACCATGTTAATTGACTACGAAAGTGTGTATGATAATTAAAGTCAATAAAAAGCAATATATGCATTTCAGGAATCGCCACACTAAAAAAACACAGCCTCCCCACGCAGCGAAAAAGAAGAGAGGAAGAGAGAGAGCGCATGATTTATATTATGTATGTCAATTCAAATAGGACGCCACAAACAATTAACAAGGAAAGAGAATTAAAAAGATTCGAAACAGCTCCTGCTTGATAATAAACTACACTTAACAGAATAAATTTCGTAGAAAAGTTAGGGGGAATTCTGCATGACTATGATTGACCGACGGCTTCCACTTACCACCCGGAACGTTCATTTGAACGCATCACAACTAAAAGGTGATGTTTTTGTTCTGAATCACTATTATAATGATGATTTTTATACCTAGTTTTGTTGGGCTACAAATAATGTTCATGCAGCTGCCGTGGAATAACTAGTTAACAAATGATGATAATGTTTTAGGTTTACTCTTAAATTATTTCTTGAAATACACTTAAAATGTTGGTTACTTTGTAGACAATCCCTACTGTGGCATGCCAATAAGTGTGTTATATATAAGTAAACCACTCTGTAAGCTATTTGAAGAGTTTGTCTCCAAGTGTTGCTGCTTATTAAATAATTGAAACAGTTGTTATCAACATGTTCACGAAAGCATCAGTTGCTTTATTTATCTTAACTTTAAAGATTGTACATGGTTTAGAACCACAGTGTTCACCTTTTCATTACCAAGAGCAAATGATAGAAAAAATGGTAAAACTAGAAATATTTGTTCAGAAAATGAAAGATGACATGACGGCATTACAACAACAAGTCAAAGATGAGATAGAGATTTTGAAAGTGGACAAGAAGCTTATAAAATCTGAATTGGAAGCTGAAAAGACATCAATGAACATTGCCGTCCAGCAAGTAATGAAGAAAAATGATGCCTTAATGCAAAATATTTCATCACAATTTCAAGAAATGGTGGAAACAGAAAGCGAAGAAATGAGGAATCATGCAAAGGAAGTGGAGGCTATAAAAGGTATTTTTCCTTTATTTAATGTTATTGAAATTGAAAAAAATAATAATAGAATCGGCGGATAGATGAAATAAATCATGAATTAGTTATTTTGTTTTGACATAATTTAAAAGACTTGTAAAATGTTTTACGTTAAATACAACAGTTTGTTTGCATCAGTAAAATACTTTAGACTGGCATAATATTATATCACAGCAATAGTAATATAGTATGATTATTAGTTTCATAGTAAATTATAAAAATCGCTTTTTTTATATTTAAAACAAAGAAACTCAACCACTTGCAGATTTGGAAGAACAATTAAATACACAGAGTTTTACATGTAATAGCGCATATTGCATAGCTGAATATTATTCGTGGGTTTGGGTGCGTAAGGATTTGGATGGGATAGAAATTGAATGATCACTGAAAAATCCTAAACACACACATCACTAAAATGTTTAAATAACTAAATGAAAGTACTAGTAGTCTTCAATGCATCATGGTATCTATTCTAACGTGTTTTAGAAAGTTTGCTGTGCCTTATATACTTTGTATTAATAGCAAAGAGAAACAACTCCCCAGCATACCTTCAGAAGATACCGGTCAAAGAAAATAAAGCTCGTTGCAAAGTTATTAAACTTATAATAAGGGCATGTTAAAGAAAAAAAAATATAATTAACAAATTTTGTTTAAATTAAATATTTCATAAAAATGTGTTCAAAGTTTGCATGGTTTACTGCTTTTCACTTACATTAACGACTATCTGCAAAAAACATGATCACACATTGTTAGTGATTAATACTTTAAAATAGATGAAAGGGGAACTGTGAAAGCCACCGAACACGACAAATATGAAAATACTGCAGGCTCGGTTTGATTGAGCCTGTTCATGGGCAGTAATGGGAATGCATAATATGAATTAAGGCACTGCCTCAATGCGAGCTCTAGTGCAAAACTCTTTTATTCAAGTAAACTTTTTAACTTGCTGCTTCTGAATCAGTGAATGACTTGAAACATCTTGAACTACAATTTAATAAACCAAAATGTAACAAAAAAGCTTTTATTCAGGTTGTTACACTTCAGCAACAAGCAATGCATTTTACTGTCTTTTCTCTGATTATAACACTTCAAAAATTAAAATTTTGTAGATTTCCTTCATGCCGCCATGGTAGCTTAGCCGAGAGCCCAACGAATTGTGCGCAACAAGGGCTTTTCTATATATACGATGTCCACCCTTTGCGTGCCAGCGATAAGAATCATTGTCGCAACTTTTGACGCTTCAAATAGTTTTTTAACCTTATATATCTTTAAAAAATTACATACCTTAAAAGCTAATTCCAATTAGAATCAATATATGTGATCTTTTTTCAGAAACTTGTTTGTTTTTTATGAAAAAAAAACCCACAAAATTTTATGTTGCACCGCTAGAAGTCCACGTGACTGTAATGTTCGATTAATGAAAGGGACGCTTTCATTGGTTATTACATTAAAATCTTCATGTAATTTTTTTTGTAAACGGCATAAACAATAGTAGGTTAAAAAGTTTTATTTGTGGAATCATTTTTTTTTATTTTATTGATACTTTAGAGACTATTTACGTTTTATAACAACAAATGAACAGGGCAGGGCTGAATTTTTCAAGTGGCAGTAAAAAAATGGGAATTTAAATCGGGTCAATTTCCACCACAGTTTTGATCCTAACTTCTTGAGACGTAAAGGACAGACGTCAATAAAAAGTCACTATGATAATGGACCTGTAGTTGGAGTCGAATTATTGAGACTACTTAACTGACAGAGCATCACTATGAAAAACTGGATCTAAGGTTCAAGTCCTGGTTTCTGACCCAAAACTACCACATAAATATTAATATGAAAACAAAATAGTCCCTCCTGCTTTCACACTCGGGGCTTGGGACCCGACGATGGTACAGTTGCCTATTTTGTTTTGGTTCTTCTTTTATGTACACGCCTAAAGCTAATACTGAAAAGCTGGTAACAACACCATTGCTAACACAGAATAACTCGTGATAATAATCTTATTATACTGATATACTGGAAACATAAAATAATAGTATTATTTAAAAAAATCTTTGCATTTAGGTTTTCATTTCAGGCATGACTGCATCAAAATAGGCATATGTTACAAACAAAATACACAACAGACAATATAATGGACGCACACAGAGACAAGATAATCTATTAGACGCACGATACCATTGCACAAAATTCAGTAAATGTTTCTGGCATATGAAAAAGGTATCATCAAACCTGTCTTAAGCAGCCATTTGTGAATAAAAACCAGCTGTCTTTAACAGTCAGTTTGAAGATGTCCTAAACTGAAACTTTGTTCTAATTTTTACCTGTTTAAGCAGCCATCTGTCTTAAACATCCACTTTTTGTCACTCTCTTGGGTGGCTGCTTAAGACAGTAGACTGTAATTATTTAAAAATATCCGCTAATGATGATTTTAGAAGTACCACGATGTAACATGTGATTCTTCGTGTTTGTAAATCCACTGTACAATGAGGGTATAAAATATGTCTGTAATTATCTTACAATTATGAATATAAAAGATTGTACTGCGCTGTGCAAGAGTGATTGAGAAATTAAATAAAAATATCACTAATCAGTTTTGAATTTTTAACAAATTAGGCATTTTGCCTTGTTCGTTAGTCGATATCACATTTTGGCAGTCAAAAAACAGTTGAGAACTTCCCTGCTCTGATTTAATTGCGATGACGTCAAGCGTTGCCTCACAAAATGGAAATCAATACAGTAACTGTAAACAATGGCAGCATGTCATAGGAAATTTAAATTTTGCGATTGTAAGCTGGATATCAGTTTGAAAGAAAAATCCAGGAATTTGCAGCACAGGACTTTTTTGTATTTCACAAAACAGGCATTAGTTTTAAGATTTGTTAAAACTGGCCTCTTTTAGGTTGTCACAAATAGGCTGGGTCAAACTAATATTTTGACATTATGGTGTGGAATACTATTGAGCTGTAGAAATCTTTATGAAAAAAAGTCACCATCTTCTGGAATATCATGAACAGCAAAATTCTCATTGTTAATGTGCAAGAATCTTTTGTTCCGTTGTTTTTGCCTACATTTATCCATTTTGTATTTTGCCATTTTTTTTCGCCACAACAGTCTGAGGAAAATGAAATTGTTGATTGTTAATGTTATTAAAAATGTCAAAATGCATAGTTTTGTGGTCAGTGACCAGGAAAATTAGAATTTATTTCACTTACTTCCTGAAAGTTGAAAAAAGTGTCAGACATTTGGTCAGATAAGATGTGAAAATCTGTCTGACCGAAACAAATTCTGTCAGACCGAAACATGTTAAAAAGTTATTTAAAATCAAGTATTAGGAAGTATTAGTTCAAATGTTTAACACTTCTGATAACATTAGAAATAGATGAAAAGGGAACTTTGAAAGCCATTGAACACGACAAATATGAAAATACTGCAGGCTCGGTTTAATTGAGCCTGTTCATGGGCAGTAATGGAATTGCATATTACGCCGCCTAGCCCCGGGTTGAGCGCAACTCAATATTTATACCAATAAACAGTACAATTTTGATCCATCCCAAACGATGGTATGCATATGGCGGTGAACATGGAACCTTCAATGAGGTATTTTCAGATTAATACCATTCCATATACAGCGGCGTATGGTCCCCAAATAAAAGAATGGGTTTGCCCTAAACGAGAAAACAATGGGCGGAACTAAACAGAATAGAATTTTGAAAGGGGATCTTAGAATATAAACCATGCGTATCACAGACAACCCCAAAGGCAAAATTTAAAAAAGCAGGAAGTATATCCTTGGGGGTGATTGGACAATATACAAAACCTTAGTAGACGGGATATTGAAACCACCTATGTTAAAACTGGCCGAAATATAAAAACAAAAGTAATTTTAGAAGTACTATTAACTTAGTACATAAGTATCGTGCTCAACGACATTCAAAGGACGTAACTGATAACAGCACTGATTGAATGTACGGGTGGAGACATTTTACAGCCGCCACAGGGTTAAAATCATGCCAGACCGACCCAAATTTTAACGAAAGGTCCTTCGGTCTGGCAACTTTCGGGACATCTGTTATTTTATCGAGATTCGAATAAATCAAACTTTTGTGATAAGGACTTCAGCTTGGGGCGAATCGTCATGGGGCGAATCGCCTATTCATGTAAACAAAATGCTTATGCACTGCAGGATCGAAAGTGAGAAACAATGGGTCGACGTTTTCCACAAACATATGTACAAACATAATGAAATCTACCTCAAAGCATTCAAAAAGATCTGTCTGGAAGCCTGAATCGCTAAGTTTACTGGCGCGGACGCAAATGTTGATGGTGTTTTGACAACCTTGGTCTGATTTGACTGTTGCGCGCGCGATGGATCTCCGCATTACGTCATATGTATAATTTTATTTAAAAAAAACAAACCTATAAAAATGATTCTTTATTTTGTGTTACAAATGCATTATGTTGACTATTCTTCTTATTAAAAATAAGAATAAAAATTTAGTACTCTTAAGCCTAAAGACGATGAAGAGTGTATCCGTGTAATTTGCACTCCCAATGGAGAAATTCGGAACGCCTCGGATCACACATTTTTTAAAGCGATGGTAGTGGAGCATAACATATACGCACATAACCGTAAAAGCTCGCTCGCTAGAGCTCGCATATTACTGCCCACGCCGCCTAGCCCCGGGTTGAGCGCAACTCAGTAATTACACAGATGAATAGTACAATTTCGATCCATCCCAAACGATGGTATGCATATATCGGTGAACATGGAACCTTCAATGAGGTATTTTCAGATAAATGCCATTCAATGTTCAGCGGCGTATGGTCCCCAGATATAAGAATGGGTTAGCCCTAAACGAGAAATAATGGGCGGAACTAAACAGAATAGAATTTTGACAGGGGATCTTAGAATATAAATCCTACATATCACAGACGACGCCAACGGCAAAATATAAAAAGCAGGAAGTATATCCTTGGGGGTGATTGGACAATATCCGAATCTGTAAACTGGCCGAAATATTAAAACAAAAGTAATTTTAGAAGTACTTTAAACATAGTACATAAGTATCGTGCTCAACGACCTTCAAAGGACGTAACTGATAACAGCACTGATTGAATGTACGGGGAGACTTTTTACAGCCGCCACACGGCACAAACAACGCTACTGTGATATTGAAATAGATAAAAAGGGAACTTTGAAAGCCACCGAACACGACATATATAAAAACACTGCAGGCTCGGTTTGATTGAGCCTGTTAATGGGCAGTAATGGGAATGCATATATTGATCGCAACTCAGTACTTACACCGATGAATAGTACAATTTCGATCCATCCCAAACGACGGTATGCATATACTAGTATCGGTGAACATGGAACCTTCAATGAGGTATTTTCAGATTAATACCATTCCATGTTCAGCGGCGTATGGTCCCCAGATAAATCAAAGGACTGGAGGTACTGATGAGTCGGCCATCAAAACACAATTGAAAAGCAATGGATTTTTGGGTTTGATTAAGTTGGACCAGAAATAAACTTTCGCCTCAAGAACGGGGAACAATTTACTTTATGTCCTCCGAGACATAGATCTTCGACCCCAAAAACAATTAATGTCCAATTAACAAGTCAAGACAAATACTGTTATCAAGTTTGCAGACGTGGTGACATGGAAAGCGAACCTGGTGGTAGGACAATACGTCTAAAGGCATAATTTGAATATGATTGGACTTGTAGACAATAAAATGAAATTGACCAATCACAATTAAGTGAAGGATATCATACTTCATAGGTCATATGGTCAACAGTGAAACAACGCTGGTCAGTTCTCAAACACAACGCTTTATTTAAAGGTATTACTCCTTTCGTCCTTGCATTTTGCATTTAGAGAGACTTTTTAATTTTTCATTTTATCAATGAGAGTGCAATGACGAATGGAATATTACCTTAATGGCGTGAATACTTTTGTAAGTGTGGATGAATCCTGTGAGCAGTTGTTTGCAAGCGCAGTATCATTAGACAGCACCTAAAATTCTGAGTTGAGATACGGTGACACCAATGACAGAAAAAAAGTAGCTAAGCTAGTCATAATCTTTGAATATTCAAACTTGAAATCGACAAACAGAATTGGGTCACATGATTTAAAATAATACTACAAGTGACACTATGGTTTTTTTCAATGGTTCTATTATTCAGCAAATAATGTTCAAACACACAATTACACTGATGCTTTTTTGTCAACTGATGTTTTTTCAATGAGGTGCACATTAAAACGTTTTGGTTATATTTTATATAACTTGTCTCCATTTCACATCCACTATTTGTATCGACATTTGTGATTTTTTTATTCTTGTCCATTACAAAAGCAGCATGCTCCATTGCAGGAATTAGTGGCAATCTAAAGGCTGTATGCTCCCTCAGACAGTCATAGACAGAATTGTCAAACTGGTCTCCTCACAGCATTCCATGTAGAGCTGTTATCCTGAAATATTAATTTCAACAAATAACCTATTTATATTGAAGTTGTAATGATTTTAGCTGGTGTCTTTGTTTTCTTTAAATTAAGGGTAATTTTGGTTATTAATTGCCAGAATTCACCAAAAAGTTACATTAGATGGGTGTTCACTTGTGTCGCCCTGGGAACTAGATCAAGTTAAAAATGCAAGAACAAAAAAGGGAATAACCCCATCTTGACATAAAGAACTTGGAGTCATGATGAGTGTGTTGTCATGAGCAATATAATTTGAAAGTTTGATGTAGAATATTAAGAAAAGTCAAAGTTAAAGTCAACATTAAGTTTTTCTGTTAAAAAAAAGTACAAAAAAAGGATTAACTCCATCAAATGTGATCTTGACCTGAAAATTAATATCAGCTCAAGCATGTTGTCACAAACAATATAATTTGAAAATTTCATGAAGAAATATTAAGATATGGCAAAGTTATAACCAATATTAAGTTTTTGGGATAGATGGACGGACAGACAAAGCGATCCCTATGTATTGCCTTTTCTTTGAAAGGGCGACACAAAAAAATGACCCTTTAGATTAAGCAGCTAGTGGACACCTGGAAAACAATACATCAGTACATGTATCAGCAAGAACAACTTTGATGTCTGATCTGGATCTGATTGGAATCTACACTGTTTGCATATTTGTAAGAAATAGCCTCATGAATCTTATTATGAACCATGTAGATCCTGTTAAGACTGCACAGATATGCCTGCTGATCTGGATATACCCTGGTCACTCATGTCATGTATTCATGGAAGAAAGGGGCAAAAACAACACAGTAATTTTTATATAGGATGATTAATTTTCTTGTGAACTGAGGTCTCACAAGTCAACACATACATATAAACACAATTTTATGTTTTCTTGTTACAAGATACAAAAATACAAATACCAACATATACAGATAGATTTAGTGTGTCTCAATCATACATTCATGCAGCTTTAATAAATGAAAATAAAAAATGCAAACCTTGTCTTCATTTTCTACAGTAACATTCATATTCTGCTCCCTTATGTTCTACCAATTCTGCAGACATTTCAAGTCCACAGCTTTCACAAGACTGATGATACACATGGCTGAAAATAAATGATGTATTTTAATCATGACAAATAACCAAAACCAATTTCACTGTACTTTTTGTTGCTTATGAAGTTGTACATAATTTGATGTTGCAGGTTAGTTAACAGATTACAATGTTGTCATAATTCATCTATTTTTATAAATATCACAAAAAAGAGGTATTTCTGGTGTAAGCTTCAAACCATCTTCAGTTCCTATAGGCTCATACACAATTTATCCCATTTAACCTTTACCTCCATATGCCTTTATGGCATGGGAAATCAGTGTAGATCTAGATCAGCCGACACATCCATACTGCCTGATTAGGATCTAAACCGTAACGGCGTTAGCTTTTTTATTCAAATTTCAATAGGTTATTTCTGACCACAATGTGACCTGTGCAGATCCAGATCAGATCATGAAAAGGCATGAAAATGTGTATAATATTATAGTAAAGGGTTAATTACTACAAAAAAAACACCTGCATTTTGATACTTCATTTTATTCGTTGGATACACCTTTTAACACATGAGCAACTATTGTAAATCTAGGTGCTGACACATCTCCTTCCTGTTAATTAGAGCTTTAAATGTATCTAATGAACAGAGTAGATACAGAATGATGAGACCTCAAAATGTCTGATGTGCAAGCTGGTCTGGAGCTACATTTGTGCTATCTCTATCTGATGTGGATTTACACTGGTTACCCATGTGGTAAAATGGCGTGTAAATGGAGTAAAGGGTCAAGTTATTAACCATGAAAGTTGAAACAGCATTGGATTTTTGAGACACATTTATATGAGATTACCCAACTTAAAAAACAAATAAGCAACCCATCGTGTTAGTTCAAGGTGGCCAACAGATGAATATTGTTATATATAATGTTAATAATCAAGTGATTTCAAGTTGACCTTGTTATTGGGTCAAAGGTAGTCATATATGCCTGAGACAGAAGGCTGAGGGTAAATATGACAGTCCGAGGCCCAATAACATGTTCAAATTCATATGAAGACTAAACTGGGCCAATACAGGTGTTCTGGACCAATATGAGAATTGCTGGGCCATTATAAAATACTTAAGTATTGATGTGGTGTACCATGTAGTGTCTGCCAGGAAAATGGCATGTTCAAGTCAGGTGATGACATGCCTCGAGATTTTGCCACACTGCAGTCATGTAAAAGAAAAGGGCAAAGTATGCAATGCCTTTACTGTATATTAATACAGGGCTCTCACTAGAGAGAGACTTGAAGGAATTAGTCTCATCAAAAGTGACCAGACTTCTCTCTTTGTTGAGCTTTGTTAGAAGTCATTTTGTATTTACGATATAGGGAAAGAAAGCTGTTGACTGCAAACTTCTCCATTATGCAGTAAATAATGACAAAACTCTCCCTGATTTGCAAGTCTGGTGAGAGCCCTATAAAAAGTCAATTAATAAAATTTAATATACCATTATCCTTCTTCCACTCCTTTTCCAATTTCATGCTTTTTGAACCAGAGATGGCACATTTCTTTCATTTAATTTTATCACTGAAATTAACAAACACAAAATTGCAAGGGTGCAAGTTAGGATTTCTAAAAAACCTGAAATCCTGAAATTTATTTAGGGTAAATGAAGAAAATCAATCATTTTTAGACACACAAAAACCTGATTTTCAGGCAAACGCACCCATGAAATAATAACAATTATTTTGATCTTTGCTCAAATTACAAATATTCTTTATAATAACATATTTAATTTTTTAAGTGAGTGATCATAACAATTAGTTTACTCTCATTTTGTACTTTGCTAGAATGGTCTTTCTTCAGATTGTTTCTATTCTGCATTGAAATCCATTCAGTCTGAGGTGTGAGGTGTATCTACAAAAAGTCACCCACAATCTTTTGGACTGTGAAAAATGTTTTTCCTTTAGTTGCTGTGAAAAAGAGTGCTGTCATTTGTTTTGTAGTTAAAATGCCTGTTCCAACAGCCGTTCAAGAAAATTTCATAATGTTATATTGATTAACTGTTGATTAACTGAATTAAGTATCCATATTGTTTCATCACTGCCAGAGTTATTACGTGTTTCCTTCTTTTGAAAAAATAAAATATGGATCCAGGCATGTCACTTTAAAATTAACCAGAAAGTATCAGACTGCAAAAAGTCAAAAATGTGTTGACTGCTCTTATAAACTGGTCAAATTGGGTTATCACTAAAATTCACAAAGTGGGTTCCTTTTCAAATAACTACCGGTAATTTATTTTACATTGCTGATCAGAATTCAAGTTTGGGTAAAAATCATAGAATGAAATAGACATAAAATTAATGCCTTAAGTAGTTTTGGTTTATTTTACCTAAAAACAATTTGTAATGGAAGGCTAATAAATGAATACTTGTTACATCAAAATTATTGAACTGAAACACTGTGTAAACCTAGGTTCACTTCAATACTTAATACTGGTGTAACATCAAAAGGGAGACAATATATTCATTTTTATAATTTGGCACATGTTTGTAGTGAACAAAATGTATATCTTTGGTTTTCATTTCATAATAATTTTATTGTCACTTTGTTAGGCAATTCTACTATTAACAAGACTTAATTTAACACTATGAAACTAATTTGAGTTATTTATCAAATTACAGGAACCTGAATTTCCATCAGAAAATATTCAGATAGGAAAAAATATTACATTTTCCCAATGCAACGGATTTGTACCCCACCCATTAACATGTTAAAATAATTTACCAGTTGCAATGTTGACAGCGTTATCACAGCTCAAGCATTACAAAGAAACTAAAATATACTTTAAAATAATTACATCTCCTAAACAGTCATTCTGGATTTAACTCAAACATTATTTTCTACCTTCACTTTTGTTGTCTACTTCATTGCATGACGTCAAACAGTTCTATACCGCTTCAAATGGTTCAGATGGTTGATACATGTCTGACCAGAACCAAAAATCATCTAAACCTGTTTATGAATAATTAAATCAATTAATAAATACTTCATTCTTTCTTCCGGGATGCAAAATTTACCTGAAATGCATTTAAGAGATACTATTAAATAAATATTGTGAAGTTCCCATTTCTGTATAAACTTGGTGAATCCCTGAGGTGCTACTCTTTTTCTTCTTATGGTTTTCCCTGGGTTATTAATTTTGAGAATATCTGTTCTGATTAAATGACCTGTGAGACATATGGAATGGAGTGTAAGACAAAACTGAAAGTAGGAAAAACTTCTGATAGCGGATTTCATAAGGTGTACATATAACACGCAATTATTGAAAACATTAGATTTTCATTTCTTTGAAATTTTATACTTCAGAAAATCTTGTGTCAACTATGTAGCTGGTTACGGTTTGGAAATGGGTTAGATCTGGATATTTTCTGATGGAAATTCAGGCTCAAGATTATGATCAAATGCATAAAATGCATTTATTAATATATCTGTTAAATCAATTCATGTATGAATTTTAAATTACTTCAAACATAATTTTCAATAGATCAAAATGTTATAAAAAATCATTGTGAATCAGATGCTTTATGTTTTACTTTAAAGCGTTCAAATGGGAATATAATTCTTACACGAGTGACGATATTTTACCAAGTAATTCGTTAATCGTTCAAAATCCAACTTTTTTCAATGCAATACATTGAAATAATTTGATTACTTACATCTCTACAAGGTTCCAAAATTAATATCCACAATGATTAGGGCCCTTAATTAAAAAAGTTTCGCTTAGCCCTACGGTCGATTTTGAGACTCCTACTTTCATTTTGGAGAGTGCATTAATTAATTAAATGACGTAACCGTTCAATAGAACCCAAAGAGCCAAAATCACGTTTACTGCGGTGTAGTCTTTCGAATCTAAAATTTCAAGTTTTACAATGATTTTGTAACGTAGGCTACCATTCGAAAACCACCAAATCCGCCTCCATTTCCATATGAATAATTCTATTTACAAAGAGAACTTCTATTGTCAATATACATTCAAATATAACCTGGGTGTTATAAAAACATTGAATCACGAAAATAACTCGATAAATACGCACTGTTGATTTGATTACGATGGATTTTTCGTCTTCACCGAACGTTGTCGAATCCAATATGGCGTTCCGCCATCAGGTATTCATGCGCGTTCATGACTCAAAATCTTGTCGAACGTTCCACGAGTTAAATTTCTTCAAATATTGATTGATTCCATATTTTTTAATATAAATTTTATCGTTTTGCACAGAATTACAAAATTGACCGCTTTGTAGCATTGACTTACTTTTTGAAACTAAGAACTATATTCTAGGATAGCAAGCATACATTCTATGGTAGCATGCAAGTACTGTCGTTACTACATTGAAATAAAGAAGGAGTTAGAACAGTATTGCATGCAACCCTCAAATTGTTAGGTTCATAGTAAAGCAAAAACGATTGTCGAAAATTGGTTTTCACTGAGTCTGCCGACTCAAAAATGGGTTTGCCCTAAACGAGAAGACAATGGGCGGAACTAAACAGAATAGAATCTTGACAGAGGATCTTAGAATATAAATCCTGCACAGGGTGTATGCAAACTCCTGCTCAGAGTAAGCATTCCGATAAATAACATATTTAGTGATCCTGATTCATTTGCCGTGCAATATCTATATGAAACACATCACTTGTCTATTTCGCACATTCAATTATAAGAAAGAATTATTTTCCGATCAGATAATGATTTGTATTCTTTATATTGCAGATTCAGCAGTAACACCAAATGTTGTCTTCTTCGCAAGAGATATCTCTAATTTAGGGCTAGGACTAAGGATGAAGTTCATTTACCAGACAATTGTGGTGAATGAAGGCAATGGGTACGACAACACTACAGGAATGTTTACTGCACCCGTTGGAGGAACCTACCTGTTTACAGTACAATTTAATTTATACGGTGGCAGTAGCAACTATCTATATTACGACATACTTTCAGATGGTAATTCTATGAAAAGAGGATTCTTAAGAGACATCGCCACAGACAAATCGTACACTACAGACGTGATTATGATCCTCAGAGCCGGTGCTCAAGTCTGGGTGGCAAGCTCATCATCCTCATCATCCAGTGGATCACTTTGGCAGAGCACGAATGGCTGGAACACATTCAGTGGAGTCATTGTGCGTAAATAATTCAAAATAGACAACCGTACTTTGCCAATGATTTTAACTACTTGTGTGTGACTTAAGAATGTTTAGTACATGTAACTATAATCAGCATCTTTGAAAGATAAGCTTTCAAAGAAAATTGTCATGACACAATTTCAAAATAAATACTAAATTGGTTCTTTTAAAATGAATAAACCCAAAGTACAACATATGAATATAGACTTTTGACAGCTTTTTTCTTTTATTGTTGTTTACTATGGCTTCATTATATTCTAGATTAGGATTTTGTTTCGATATACGAGTGATAACCAAAATAGTGTAGACATTTGCTTTTACATCCACGATAGAAAATGTATTCATTTATTTATTATATATTGCGAGCGTATGCTTCGATAAATCAACCATGGTGCCGACAATAAGGCGCATTAACCGCCCCGGCTTGAGACTAATACGAACGCCGACGGCTTATAATTACGACCGCAATATATACAAACGTGGCTTTCATGATAAGCTGGAACATCCCTACTATTATCTTTGCGTTACGTTTGTTCTCCGACTTTTCATTTGGTGCTTTTTATTTCTGATATGCATATTAAGCTTCTTTTTTCAACAAAAATAATTGTTGAAATATTTATACCTTTAAACTTAAAAATGACCCTATAAAGTTGAGAAATCGACTGTATTGTTGACAAATACGGGACGTAAGACGTTTATATTCGTAAACAAGTTTTATCACCATCTGTAAGTAATGCATTACTGCCCTCGCCGCCTATCCAAATGTTGAGTGCAACTCGATATATAAAATTAAATTAAAACGTCGATCCATCATGAACGATGGCGTGTTTTTGGCGGTGAACACAGGAACCTTGATTTGCGGTATTTTCTGATAAATATCATTCCATGTCCAGCGGCGTATAGTCCCCAAATAAAATGATGTGATGACAAGCTAACCAGTCTCATTGAAAAAACTTTTGCTAGAGAAAATAAAACATTTATTGCTTGTAATGAACATAGGGCATTCTTTACAGATGGTTCTTATGATAATTATACTTCATGGACCTGTCAAGACCTTATCCAGGCGCTCACATTTTTATTGGATAATATTTATTTGAGATTTGGTACCTCTATTTATAAACAAGTAATAGGCATTCCAATGGGTACTAATTGTGCACCCCTTGTTGCTGATCTGTTTTTATACTGCTATGAAAGAGATTTCATGTTATCTCTTTCTACCGAACATCAAGATGATATTATTACAGCTTTTAACAACACCTCGAGGTACCTTGATGATTTATTAAATATAGATAATAACCATTTTCCATCACTGGTTAATAAGATTTATCCTAAAGAACTACAGCTTAACAAAGCGAACACTTCAGAAAAGCAAGCAAACTTCCTTGATTTAAATCTATCCATCGAAAATGGTTACGTCACTACTAAAATTTATGATAAAAGAGATGATTTTAATTTTAATATAGTAAATTTTCCGTTTCTAGACGGCGATGTTCCTCGTGCAACTTCTTACGGGGTTTATATCTCACAGCTTGTTCGCTTTTCAAGAGCTTGCAACGATGTGAATGATTTCAATGAACGTAATCTTTGCATTACAGAAAAACTTTTAAAACAAGGTGATAGGTATCACAAATTAAGGAAAACCTTTTGCAAGTTTTATCGCCGATATCCAGATCTAATTCATAAATACAGCTGCAGTTTAAAATCACTATTGCAACAAGGAATTTCACAGCCAGTGTTTTATGGAGATTTAATTTATAAACTTAAGAAGATAAAAGGCGATGCAAATTTCTCCCGGTTATTCGTAAAAACCATCTGTAAATTTAAAAAGAAAGGTTACCAACAAGATATTTTACAGCGCTCTGCAGGCCTGGTGATTAACCCATCTACAGTTGATCATTATGCTTACCTCTTTGGTTGCACGACGGTGGCAGGGGTGTAAGAGTTTATGAAAGTTTATGGGGAAATCTTTTCTTAAAAGAACCTAAAAGCTCGATTTGTTTCTTTTATCCCTGTCACCGTGTTCTTGCTGATTTTACTCCAGGTGCTCTGGTCTCGGAAAGATCATTGAGTACCCGCCCTTTGGCTTTGCAATGCTATTAAATTCTTATGTTTATATGTTTGTATGCTTTTGCATGCAACATTGTTGAGCTGATGGGTGGGTTGGAGTTATTTCACCAAGACAATTTGTACTTGTTTTGTGATACGAGAACCTGTTGGGGCAAGTGTGAGGTTGGTGCACCCTAGAACCTGGTTTAAACCCCCAGTGGCAATTTGTTTTGCCACTGACCGTTCCAAGGCGGTATCCCCAAAGGTTCTCTTGTTTATTAATTGTTTGTGGCGTCCTATTTGAATTGACATACATATATAAAACATGAGCTCTCTCTCTCTCTCTCTCTCTCTCTCTCTCTCTCTCTCTCTCTCTCTCTTCCTCTCTCCTTTTTCGCTGCGTGGGGAGGCTGTGTTTTTTGAGTGTGGCGATTCCTGATATGCATGTGTTGCTTTTTTAGTCTAAACGAGAAACAGAACAAAATAGGATTCAGACGGAGGATCTGAAATATAAACCCTGCATATCAAATAGAACGCCAAAGGCAAAATGTAAACAGTAGGAAATATTTATAATAGTTATACTTGCTGGAATATTGAAACCGCCTATCTTTAATTTGACCGAAATATAAAAAAGTAATATTAAAAATACTATGCATAAATAAGCATTGAGCTGAACGACTTTCAAAGGACGTTATTGAGAACATCAATGATTGAATGTATAGCCACACGGCACAACCAACACATCTTTAATTTTGAAATAGATTAGAAGTATCATTCACATGTGTTGGGTAACGATCGCGTGATCCGGCCCGATTGAAACATGCACAAGGACAGTAACGAGTCTCTGCCGAATTACCGCCTAAGTGCATATATCACGAGAAACAGTGAGAGTCCCTTCGTAAAGAACTAATACATAGTTTTCAGATCCCATTTTATTGAAACCGCAAATACTAGTAAACGAAACTCGTAAGAAGCGGCATGTCGCAAAAGTTGAAAGCTGCTTAATAATAAAAGACACTTAAAACCTTGTAGTAAGCGACGCCATTTACACTGGACGCTAAAAGACATGACCGACTCTAGAACTGGGAAGTTTTCTGTCGCTTAATCTGGCAATATCCTCGAAAAGTCCCAATCGAATAACGGTTTTCTTTTGGAATCAATCATACAGTTTCAGGTAGCAAAAAATGTAACCGCAAGTAACTCTCCTTAAACGGCAGTATTTTTCTTCTTGTGTTTGATATGCAATTAAATATCTTTTAAAACAAAAACAGAGAAGAATCTTGTACGGAGTATATACAGTTCGCGTCAATAATGTTCAATATAACAGAGAAAACAGTAGGTAATTTGTTTATTTGTGGCTTTATCTGATACCACGTTGGTATCAAGTTAATTTAATTATTTGTTACTTCTTATGTTTTAAACACTGCACATCCCATTTCCAGGTGTAAGACCTGTAAATAGACTTCCCTGCATAACTATAGTAAACATGACATGTTTCAAAAGGCTGGCAATCATAGCTGGTACCATTTGAATAAGGGCTTACATGCTTTTGAAGCTATGTGTTCCTACTGTCCATTTCCAGCAATAAAAGTAGGGGTCATGTATCAATTAACCGAGATTCGACACCCTGAAACCGGTGGTCTGTTTTTTTCACTTCTGTGTGAGCTCCAAAACTGTTTACATATGCCGTCCTAAAACCTGGGCCTTTTTTCATATACTGCATTTCCAAACATAAAATTGCTATCAGTGTGTCAGTAAAAGCATCTCATTTACTTAACATGTTCCTTTCAGGCCATACTAGCCATTTAATGCCCCCAAAATGGGACTATTTAGTGTCAGCCATTGTCTGACTAGCCCGAGTAGGAACATCCGGTGAACTATTTGCAAGTAATAAGCCTCCACCAGAAAATATTTTTCTAAGAGATGTGTTAAAAGGGCTATAATTTAACTGAATTTGAGACAATAACACTGTTGAAGTTTTCTCCCTTCCACCTTAATTTCTATTCACAAAAAGAAATTTAAAAATAAATAGATGAAAATGGAGATTGAAAGCCACCGAACAAGACAAATATGAAACTATTTCAGGCTCGGTTTGATTAAGCCTTGCATGAGCAGACTATGGAAATGCACATAACTGCACATAACACCACAGTTATTACACAGATTCATCTGTAGTATCTAGCTGTTAAACATAAGTCCCTGTGGTTTATCATCATTGTAATATAGTAGACTTCGTTATAGCAGCGTACACTCAACCAAAGTTCTAATTGGTCACTTTTTGTCCGTATCTTTTTATTAGAAAGACACTGAATTCACTGTTTTTTATGATCATATGCCAATAACAGTCTTCAACGTAACTTTTAATCTTGTACTAATTGACTTCGGAACAGTTTGGCGAGACTTATCCTTAATGTTGCTAAAATGCATTTCTTTCACAAAAAAGTCAAGCAAACAGAAATTTGCTCTTAAGTTCTTGTTTTGTTTTAAAAGGACCCCTCATTAATAGGAAAAACATAAAAACTTATTAATCAACAGCACATTTGTTTAAATAAATCCATATCAAAGTATCCAATTTTTAAATTACCTCCCTTTAATTAAAGACTGTTCTAATTTTGACCCGGCGGTGTAAGTAAATGGTGTTGGATTCATTGACGAAAACAATCAATAAAGAGTAAAAAGACATTAGAAAATTGATTTCAAGACAAAACAGTTATTTCCACAACCTCTTTTGACGTAGGGAAGAAACGAAACTAGCATACATTGTAAACATATACAATTGATGACCAATTAGAACTTTGGTTGAGTGTAGTATGAAGATTATATATACAAACACTGGTAGTTGTTAGAATATTACATCATCTGTAAGTGATCGGTAGTTTTTATCAGCCAAATTATGGAGTCAACCGATGATAACACCGATATTACCTTTTTATTGGTCACCTGTTTTCCACCTATCAACTGCTATTGGGGAAAGATAAGTTTCGTCGGTGAAAAATTACCGATAGGGCTTTTTAAACATGTCCAAAATTCTCGATCAGATGAAAATATTTTTTTCCAAATAACTAACCTACAATTTGCCTACAACCTATCATCACCGACCGACAACCTGTCTACATTTTGTGTACAACCGATCATTGCCGATCGACAACCTGTCTACAACCGATATCTCCGATGGGCCACCGATAAGTAACCGAGCAACTCATAATTACCACCAATAGAAAAAAGAATTCAAGTAAACCAGCAACCCATTTATTGTTAAACCGATTAAATGCTTATTAATCACTGGCCACCAGAAAAAATTGCACATGGCCACTAATCAAAACATCGGGTAACATAAAATAAAATAACCGATTGTGCACCGACTGTAACTGGGGCCTTAGCTTATTTAAATACAAGTTTACGAGCTGACAACATTTAATGCACCAGAAAACTGATTCAATTAATTTTTTTCTGACGAGCGGATGAATTTGTCATATTGACATGTTTACAATGTTGAGTTAGTTAAGTTGTTTTGAAAGAGGTTGGAATGGGATTAGGATTGATTTGCCAGGGCTTCAGTTCATTAAAGAAGCTCGAATGTATTGAAAATCAAAGAAACGTGTCCACACCATGGATCGGTCTCTCACCCGCGATGTAACCCGAGCACTTGAATCGGCACTTTCCAAAGGTTTACTTTAAATAAAATATTGTTAAATATTGTCCAACAATATTGACCTGGCACTTTATTAATTTTCGTAAAGGTCATTGGATGAAATGGTTGTATACATTCACATCGATTTAAAAGAAGATCGTAACGTTTACGAAATTCGCCGACTATAGGGTCAAATGCAAGAGTGCCAGGTCAATATTGTTGGACAATACCAAGTTGTTGAACAATACGCATATCTCCCATTTCTTTGTCAGTATCATTATCATAAATTAAATTAAGCAATTGTATCATTCTTAGCATTCCAGTTCTAAAAACGTTATTTTAAATATATTACTTCGTTACAGGTTTCCAAAGACGCAATGTTCTGACACAAAGCAATATTTTATTTGCTCTTCTTTCAACATAATTTTCATGGTTTAGCTCCGTAACAAAATTAAAATGTAATTTATGAGCTTTCGCTGATATTTGTATCCTGAAGAATTTATTTTTGCAAAAATCTTTCCACACATACCTCAAATTAGTTCATATATACATCAACACACGCCATAAATAAAAATGATGTAAAAATAATTACCTGCCAGCCAAGTGCCTTTATATTTAGGCTTTTCAAAAACAGCAATCGATCACTTTCAACGGAATAAGGAGTGTTACACAAATTTTAAGTCACTCCCAAGGATATACTTCATGCTTTTTTAAATTTTGCCTTTGGGTTGTCTGTGATAGGCAGGATTTATTTTCTAAGATCCCCTGTCAAAATTCTATTCTGTTTAGTTCCGCCCATTGTTTTCTCGTTAAGGACAAACCCATTCTGTTATCTGGGGACCGTACGCCGCTGAACATGGAATGGTTTACATCCCTGATGGCAAATTTGGTTTGACAAGCCGTTGTTGTGCGTAAGGCGGTGATCATGGACCCTTCGATGCGGTATTTTCAGATTAATGCCATTCCTTGTTCACTTGCGCACAGTTCCTAGGTAACAGAAAGGGTTTGCCAGTAAAAAAGAAAACAGTAGGCGGAACTGAACAGAATAGAAATTTGACCAAGGATATGAACATGTAAAACATGCATGTCACAGAAAACGCCAAAATATTTTAAATGCATCAAGTATTTACTTGGGGGGATCAAACAACATCAAGATCCTTATTGGCTGGGATATTAAAACCACTCATCTAAATGCTGAAAGAAACAAATTATTTTAGAAGTACTATTAACATAGTGCATAAGTATCGTGCTAAATGAACTTCAAGGGACGTTACTGAAAACAACACTGATGGGATATACTGGGAAATAATTTATTGCCGCCACACATCACTAACAACGCTGCTCTGATATTGGAATAGATGGAAAGGGAACTTTGAAAGCCACCGAACAGGATAAATATTAAAATGTTAAGGAGTGAAGGGAAATTATAATTTTACTGTAACACAAATAAGATATTTTCACAGGTTTTAAATAGTTTTCTTCCTGCTGATATAGCAACTCATTATCATATATATTGTCAAATAATAAAAGTCAAATTTCCCAAGTTTGAATGTTCTTGTTTTTGACGTGTATGGCTTATCTTAAAGCTTTTAAGATAACAGTGGCAGGGAATTTCGGAATTGTAAAAACAAAAAAAAAAGAATAACATTGTGTCGTCAAATAAAATGTAATTTTAAGCTTTCTGTCATATTTAAGTAACACGGAAACTGAAGAACAGTCCACCTTCGACAGTTACCAAACGGAATAGCATTATTTCCCCCAGAACCTAGATTAAATCCCTGATGGCAAATTTGGTTTGACCCTGACACATTTAAGGCTATAATCTGTCAGTTTCTCTTATTGTTAATTAAGGATTGAATCGATAGTTGATGGTTTCCATTTGGGTATGGAGAACAGTTGGGTTGTTTAAAGTGTGTGAAGCCCGAAGGGCTTCACGCGTACTTTAAACAATCCAACTGTTTTTCATACCCAAATGGAAACTATCAAATATTTATTCAATCCGTATATTTACACTCATAAATAATTTCATTAATAAAGAAATAACTAGAAGAATTCTTGATATTACGGCTTTTTCGAATGGCTGTTGGAACAGCTACGTTGACGACAAAGTGAATGACGGCACGCTTTTTCGCAGCAACTCGTGGCAAAACGTGCGTGCACGATGACGTCACACGTCAAAACATCGTGCAACGTCCAATAAATTGTGAACGGCTCTACAGAAGCCACGCCTTTTAAAGTAATACGTCACACTGTTCACCATCAGAAATTATGATTCGTTAGATGAATTAGACTTTATCGTAGAGGATGAAGTTGAAGTGTAAATATTTGTTTGTGGTGTCCTATTTTGAATTTAACAATTTTTCGCTAATGCTCTCTTTTTCTCCAGCATTTGCCTATGTTTTGTGAAATCTGTGTTTTTGCATGTGGCTTTATCTGATAAGCATAATTCATTTTTTACAGCGCAAAACATAATTTTGAAACAGTGCCTTTCTCAATTAACTGCTATTGCACTATTACTAAGCTAACATGTAACATGTTCAATTTATTTAATTCAAATGAATTACGAAAAGGTTTCAATATTCTTGAAAAACTCTAAGTAAGCATAACAACTAGCGGCTACTTTTGGTTGTTAATTACCAGAAAACGACGTTTTATGTTTTAACAAATTGTTTTAGGGCTAAATTAGACGATTGTCAACATTTAAAAAAGTAAGGTTGCAGCTGCTGTGGGATGACAAGTGATGATAACGTTTAAGGTTTACTCTACCAGCCTCGAAACGTTAGTTACTTTGCAGGCAATCCTTTCTGTGTTGATCCAGATTGTATTATATATAAGTTCGCCGCTCTCTATGTTATGCAGAGAGTTTACTTTGGTAATTAACAATACCATTGCTGCAAATTTGAAACACTTGTTATGTTCACGAAAGCATCAGTTATGTTATTTATCTTAACTTTAAAGATAGTATTTTGTTTAGAACCGCAGTGTTCACCTTTCCATTATCAGGAGCAAATGATAGAAAAAATGGTAAAACTGGAAATATTCGTTCAGAAAATGAAAGATGATATGACGGCATTAAAACAACAGGTCAAAGATGAGATAGAGATTTTGAAAGTGGACAAGAAGTTTATCAAATCTGATTTAGAAACTGAAAAGACATCAATGAACAATGCCGTCCAGCAAGTAATGAAGAACAATGAAGCCTTAATGCAAAATATTTCATCAAAATTTCAAGAAATGGTGGAAACAGATAGAGAAGAAATGAGAAAGCATGCAAAGGAAGTGGAGGCTATAAAAGGTATTTTTCTTTTATTTAATGTTATTAAAATTGATAATAGAATCGGCGGATCGATGAAATAAATCATGAATTAGTTTAAAAGACTGGTAAAAATGTTCTTGCTTTAAACAAAACTGTTTGCATCATTGAATATACTGCCATTAGACTGGCATATATCACAACACTAGAAATATAGCATGATTATTAGTTTCATAGTAAATTATAACAAATATTTCATTTATTTTTTTTAAACAAAGAATTCAGTTACTTGCAGATTTGGAACAACAATGAAGTACTGAGAGTTTGAAGTGTAATGTCGCATATTGCATATAATGGGCCTGTTTCATAAAGCGTCGTACGACGGAATTTACGATACGATCCGTCGTACGACGCTTTATGAAACGGGCCCATTATTCGTGGGTTTGGGTGCGTGAGGATCTGGTGGGATAGAAATTGAATGGTCACTGAAAAATCCTAAACAAACACATCACTCCACACCCCTTTTGACATTTCTTCGACATTTTTCTTGAAAACATTTATTGCTTTTTACGCTGACGCATGAAAATTCTACTATGTAATGACCACCAGGGAAATGAGAAAACCTTCGTGGTCTCTACAACGTCATTATGCATCGAGCTTAGCTAATCGTGATACATAAATTAATGTAAAGATAGATGGACCCTGATAAAAGTTGGAGCTGTTTTATAAAAATAAAAGTAGTCTTCATTGCATCATGGTATCTATTTTCACCTGTTTTAAAACGTTTGCTGTGCTTATCAAAGTGCATTAAACTTATAATGAGGGCATGAAAAAGAAAAAAAAACATTTTGTTTAAATTAAATATTGTTTTCAATTTTGAGCCAGTCTTGACATCGACACAAGAAAATGCCATATTTATGTCTAATATCAATTTAAAAGTGTTTGAAATTTTTTTTATTAAAGAACGGCCCCTGTTGATACATGGCGCCGGTTCCTTATTGTGCGAAAACCGTTAACAGTATAATTGTTAAAATGCGGAGACGTATGATTTGGATTCTGCTATATTTTGGATTTTGTGGCTGTACTGAGTTTCCTTCTGCATCTCTTTCTTGTGTTCGCTTTTAGGCAAAACTGTACATCATTTTACAAAGAAACAGTCACATCGATTGCAAGATTCACACTAGTAAGATTAAACTAAAGAAACAGAAAACGTGTGAACAACAAAAATGTGCCGTGTGCTTCTTTAGATAAGGACCTTTTAAACAGCGAATCACATGTCTCCCCGTACATTTAGTCAGTACTGTTATCAGTAAATAACCCCGTTACCGATGTCATGCAGTGATTGTTACGTATATCAGGGCTATCCGATCAACGTTTTTTGGCGTTGTCCCGGTTAGCTCAGTTGCTTACGTCGCAGGAATTGCATGGCTAGGCGCTGTCGCCGTGACGTTGCGGGTTCGCTCCCAGCTAGAGACACTGTCATTTTATTAAGTCAGAACGAGGTAAACTGGTAACTGGCGATTGGATTAACACATATCAGGTGCATAAGACCTAATCCGGTTTAATTCAGTTTGATCGATAATGTGTAAATACAAAAATAAAAAACCCCATAAATATCAATTTTTACCATGGAGAAAACTGATTCTCCGATGGATTAGTTGACCGTTTTAGTTGTTAAATTTGACTAGAAAAAAAAACGGTACAATATTAAAGTTGGAATCTTTTTGCTGGTTAAAAATATTTAAGGGAGTAAATAGAGTTTTTTAATTTCATTTGAGAACTTTGATCGCCCCAGTCGAGTTCTATGCTGTTCATTCTGAAAGCTGGATAATAATAATAATGCCTTGATTTTGATTTCTAAAGAATACCAAATAAACAGCTTAACGCTGAATACTGAACTCAAACCCCGTCTACAGAGGTCTCCAAAAAGTTAAGAATTGTTCAAATTATATCTCATCGATCAAATATAAAAACACATTTTCTCACAATTCGGATAATTTAATTTTCTTATGTTGTCATCTTTCATATGTTACAAATAAAATTTAACCAAAACTACGAAAAAAAATAAATTTCACAACGCCAATCCGCAGTATGTGCGCTCATCCAAGTAAAGCATTAGACAGGTTTTAGATTTTATCACTTGTACCAGTCCAATGGATTTTATCACCCTGTACCTGTCCTCTGCTGGATGCGAAATGGGCGAGCTTATTAAAAAAAAACAACAACAACATAGCCACAAGCTACTGCCTTGTAACCTGCTGGTGTCATACATAAATATACAGTAAGTGTAATAATCGTGGGCAGATTAAGCTGCAGTCGTATTTTTATGTGATGCTTATATTGTAAAATGTTCATTATTTGTTGCGAATAAAAATGAAATTTCGCGGTTCAAAGCCTAAAAACCATTTCAAAGCGATATCAGATCTCATGACACTTTAAGAATAACCGTATTTACGCTTATAATGAAATATGTGTACCACTAAACTGCCCCTTTAATTGGTGTCCGAGCCGGGTGAGGGGGGAGAGGCACGTGCCCCGGGAGCCCCCGCTGAATTTGCTCCTGAACTTATTCTTCCATTTAAATATTTGAAAATCAGAATGATTATTTTTAGCGTTACCGAACCAGGCAACAATATATCGAAGAAAACAGTTGTCTTGTATTTTAGGCACATAGGCCACCGTTGTCTGAAAATCAATGAAACATCTTCTGCATCAACAGGCGCCGTTTCTGAGTAAAAACAAGCGTTGATCTTTCTGAATGAATAAACCAGTTTTTAATGCACCAACCACTAGTTTTCACTAACTTGCAGACAGAGTACTGACTTAATCTATATTTTAACTTCTCCAAATCATAAAAGCTATAACATTAACAGTAAACATTGACAATTTTGGCGAGACCCAATGCATTTTGTTTAGTAGTGACTATCTGTTTTGTATTTTACAAGACTACCAAGAAAGTTATTGACCTGAAATGACATGTGCAGCAACAATTAACATCGTTGAAGTTCCGTGACATTGAGTTTTTTCTACTTACATTGTGTAAATGGGAGTTTTTTGTCCCGATGTTGATCACATCGTGAGATAGGAACGTCGAGGTTCCGTTGTTAGGGACAACAAGGCAACACGAAACGCAATTCGCACAACGAGGCACCGTCCTGATTCGTCACCGTGCGGTATCTATGTACAGCGTTATTATGCATCGGGCTTAGCTAATCGCGATATAAAAATAAATGTATAGATAGATGGACCCTGATATAGTTTGAGCTGTTTTTTGAAGATAAAAGTACTACTAGTCTTCAATGCATCATAGTATCTATTCCAACGTGTTTTAGAAAGTTTGCTGTGCCTTATATACTTTGTATTAATAACAAAGAGAAACAAATCCCCTGCACACATTCAGAAGATATGAATTATACATGCAAACGGTCATAGCAAATAAAGCCCGTTGCAAAGTCCTTAAAGAAAACAGTACAATTAACAAATTTTGTTTTTAATTTAATATTGTTTTCAATTTTGAAGTTTAAAGACATTTCATCTAAATTTGTTAAATGTTTGCATGGTTTACTGCTTTACGCGAACACTAAAGACTTACTGCACAAACATGATCACACATTGATATTTATTAATACTTTAAAACACAGGGTGTATGCTGACTCCTGCTCATAGTAAGCATTTTCATTCAGTCTAACGACATATTTGGTGATCATGATTCATTTGCCGAGACATATCTATATGAAACATATCACTTGTCTGTTTCGCACATTCAATTATTAGATAGAATTCTTTTCCGATCAGATAATGATTCGTATTCTTTATATTGCAGATTCAGCAGTAACACCAAATATTGTCTTCTTCGCAAAAGATATCCCTAATGCAGAGATATCGAACACGGGGAAGTTCATTTACCAGACAGTTGTGCTGAATGAAGGCAAGGGGTACGACAACACTACAGGGATATTTACTGCACCAATTGGAGGAACCTACCTGTTTACTGTACAATTTAGTTTATTACCTGGCAGTGGCAACTATCTATATTACGTTATTGTTGCAGACGGTAATATTATGAAAGTTGGATTCTTAAGAGACTACGACACAATTAAATCCTACACTACAGACGCGATTATGATCCTCAGAGCCGGTGCTCAAGTCTCGGTGACATACTATTCATCCAGTGGATCACTATGGCAACACCCGAATGGCTGGAACACATTCAGTGGAGTCATTTTGCGTAAATAAAACGATTTAGACAGTTCACTGATGAAAAGGGAAATACAACTGTTAACTTACATTTGGTGATGTTGATATGTGTGACTTAAAATATTTAGGGAAATAAGCGTTTTTGATAAAGATTATCATGTCAAGACAATTAAAAAAACAACCCAAACATCAACTGAAAAGTATCTTTAAATGTCAACTGAGTTCACGAACGTTACATTCACGAAATAAAACAGAGAATTGTTTCAATAACCATGATATACATAATGACGTGCACATGATATAGGTCTACATAATGACGTGTACATGATGTACATAATGGCATGTACATGGCATATATAATGACATGTACATGATTTACATGATGGCATGTACATGACATACATAATGACATGTACACGATATACATAATGACATGTAAATGATAAACATAATGATGTGTACATGATGTACATAATGACGTGTACATGATATACATAATGACGTGTACATGAGATGCATAATGACGTGTACATGATATAGGTCTATGACGTGATATGATCTTCATAATGACATGTAACTGATAAAAATAATGATGTGTACATGATGTACATAATGACGTGTACATGATATACATAATGACGTGTACATAATTAACATAATGACATGTAAATGATAAACATAATGACGTGTACATGATATACATAATGACGTGTACATGATATACATAATGGCGCGTACATGATATACTTAATGACGTGTACATGATATACATAATGACGTGTACATGATATACATAACGACGTGAACATGAATATACTCCCCGTAAAAAGTTACCGCGTTTTAAAATACCACCAGCTGTATCATTATTGATATAATACAAATGGATTCATATGAATTTAATTTTACTTATGAGGAAATTTGAAACAATTAATGTGACAAACATGTTTTTCTATTGGCTGTTATATTATATTTGTTTTCAAATAACGAGCTTTTAAATTTTGTCACCAACAAAGGCTCGAAATAAAGACTTAAGTTACCTCAAATAGCAAGTAAGTACCAGTGCTTCTTTGCCATACCGAATGTTTTAATGTTTTCAATTAAAAGCTACTGTAAAACTGGTTGATTTCCGTTGACGGTCAATATATAATTATTAGCATAATATCGAAATAACCTAAATATTTTACGTTGTTTATGCGTGTGCATTAATAACTCATACATTATTTTTTAGAAGTATACAATTATTTCTCAATCATTGTTTTTTTTCAGTTTTCTCTACGTTATCTAACCATTCATAATCTACCAACAGAATATTCTACAGCTTTCTGCATGCTTGGAATTCAAGAAATCTCCAGCTGTCTATGTTCGCATGACGTGTTGGGGGTTTAGCGTGTATGAAGGTTTTCAGTGAAACCAAGACAAGAATGTAAAAGCCTGTTATAAAACGTTTATCTGCCATTGCACGACGGTGGCAGGGGTTTAAGAGTTTATGAAGGTTTATGCGGAAATCTTTTCTTAAAAGAGCCTAGAAGCTCGATTCGTTTCTTTTATCCCTGTCATCGTGTTCTTGCTGAATTTACCACAGGAGCTCTGGTCTCGGTAAGATTATTGAGTACCTACCCTTTGGCTTTGCAATGCTATTAGCTTCTTATGTTTTATATGTTTGTGTGCTTTTGCATGAAACATTGTTGAGCCGATGGGTGGGTTGGAGTTAGTTAACCAAGACAACTTGTGCTTGTTTTGTGATACGAGAACCTGTTGGGGCATGTGTGAGGTTGGTGCTCCCTAGAACCTAGTTTAAACCTCCAGTGGCAATTTGTTTTGCCACTGACCGTTCCAAGGCGGTATCCCAAAAGGTTCTCTTCTTCGTTAATTGTGTTGGAGGCTGTGTTTTTTTAGTGTGGCGATTCCTGATATGCATATATTACTTTTTTTGCTAATTTAACTTCAAGTGCTCAGTTCTTAGTAAGGTCACTGAGAACACATATTTCTTGCTTGACATTTAGCGTCTTTATATTTAGTGCTTTTAAATGCAACATTGCCGAGAAAATGAGTATGTTTGTTCATATGAAGATCTGCGGTAAATATGAATGAGTGTTATCAAAAAAAACGTTAAATGCACTCATGAAAAACAAATGTTTGACCTTAACATATGCATATAACATACATGCGAAAGTTTCATTTTGTGTGACCAGATGAGATAAGCCCAAATTTTGCCAAATCGTTGAGAACCCATCTTTCTTGCTTGACATTTAGCTTCTTTATGTTCAGTGCTTTAAAATGCAAAATTATCAAGTAAATAAGTGGATTGAGCCAATTCACCATGGCAACATGCGTTTGTTTGTTCATATCTGAATCTGCTCGACCAAATGTGAAGTTTACGTACTCAAGAGCCCAGGTTTAACCCCCTTGGCTTATTTTTGGCTACTAACGATCATTTTATAAACCCAATGCTCACTTTTTCTTTCTCCATTTTGGCAGTGTATGGAGGCTGTTTCTCCTGGATGTGGCTCTAACTGATATGCATATTTATCACATACCTTCCAGTGTGGGAGTATAATAACACTCGTTATAGTTTTCGATATATAACTAGCTATAATATCGTTAGCTAATCACTATCCATCCGCGTTATGAACAATAAGAATTAATGTATAAAATGACTTACTTTTGTCATCTGACCACTTTAGGCAAACAACAAGCTTCTGTCAGGAACTTAAGCATGCCTTATATTTAATTATACGCAAGGAAAACTTTCTGGCATCTTGATTATTTCGTAAGATTGCAATACGCCGTAAGTCTATTATGAAATTCAACAACAGCAATAAAGCCAATTTATTTCAATAAAAACGAAAACAAAATGTTCCACACGCTGACATCGTTTTCAGAACATAGCCGGTTTGATCTTACAATATCATTGGAAAATTAAACACAACTTTAGAAGTCCAAAGGTGGACCGCCTTATTAGGGTTAATGTTTTTTAGGAGTGTGTTCACAGTTACATGAAAAGAAGACATAATCGGGTGGGGCCAGTGACAATCTTAGGAATTTAAGAGCTGTAATAGTTTACCAAGGTCAGAGGAGAATTGCCGATTGAGAACATCTACTTTTTCTTTCGATGTGTTTCTTAAAATTCCATTTTCACGAAGAGGAGACATTCATGAGAAATATTTGTTTTAAACTTTTTGCCAAACCCCAAAACTTTTAAGTTGTACCATGTTTGTTTTCAGTTTTAAAACACACTACACTATTCATATTATCAAGATAATTATGTACTTTTTAGTCTTTTTCATTTAATTGTATAATCGGTCTCGTTTCTCCATGAGTGTTTTAATGCTAGAATTTATCCATGGAACGTTGTGTCTTCCAGAAACGGTCTTAAATGACACTCTGACTGCCTAGACATTTACATACACTTTTTTACATATACAAACATGTGAGACAATTACATATACACATCTAATGGCATCGTGCTTCCTCCTTTCTTTATTTTTGGAGTTTTTATGCACACTTGTGCTATAGACAGAGACACACACAATGAAAGTCAGCTGGATCTTTCGATACACTGAATTGAAGATATATTAAGTTAGAAGGAGATAAAATATATATAACATACATATATGTTATACTATTCTTGTTCTAAAACTTTAAATTCGAAAAATTCTGTAATTATATTTTGTAATACAACAATACCGGGCCTTACCGTTTAAGTAAATAAAACCCATTTTGAGAAGGGTTACCACTAAACCATCCCAGACCTTGTTGACTGTTTGTTTTGTCTCCGGCAGTATATTTTTGTGTGTTTGATATGCAATAAAATATCTTTAAAAACAAAAACAGAGCAGAATGTAGTAATTACGTAGTTTATGAGCGTTCGCGTCAATAAAAAATATAATAGAGAAAAAAGAAGGAAGCAATTAATTTGTTTATTTGCGGCTTTATCTGATGCTATTATTAACCATGATGCTATCAAGTTAATGAACTGATTTGTTATATCGTATGTTTTTAACATTGTACATGCCAATTCCACCAGGAAATCTTTGACTTACAGAGATGAATTTAAAATGGGAGCTGGGAGCGAACCCGAACCGTAACGGCGATAGCGTCTAGCCCTGCAATTCCTGCTAAGCAACCAACTGAGCTAATTGGGACAACCCCCAAAAAGGTTGATCAGATAGTCCTGATATACGTAACAATCACTGCATGTAACGGCTTAGTTTACTGATAACAGTACTGACTAAATGTACGGGAAGACTATTTACGGCCGCCACACTGCACATATAGCGCTACTGTGAATTTTAAATGATAGTGTCTCTAGCTGGGAGCGAACCCGCACCGTAACGGCGACAGCGCCTAGCCCTGCAATTCCTGCGACGCAACCAACTGAGCTAACCGGGACAACCCCCAAAAAGGGCAATAATTAAACTTAATTTGAGACAATAACACTGTTGAAGTTTTCTCCCTTCCAACTTCCATAAATTTTATATATTTCAGAATCGTCAGTTTTGTTCAGGTCACCTCTTCAAACTATAATGGAGCCGCACCTAAGTTTCGTTTCGAAAAAGGAATTTTTTTTAAAAGATGAAAATGGAAATTTAAAAATCATCGAACATGACAAATATGAAAATATTGCAGGCTCGGTTTGATTGAGCTTTTCACGGGCACACTATGGAAATGCACATATTACTGCACATACATGTAACACCCCAGTTATTACACAGAGTCTTCTGTGAGTCATCGGTAGTTTTTTTCAGCCAAATTATGGAGTGAGCCGATAACAACGTATTTAAGGTACTTCATACTTGCACCTAATACAGTTGTACTAATGATGAGCTGTGAAGATTAAATTATCATTTTTTTCAACAATTTCCAAACAAACTGTTATTTTATTGTTACAAACAGATGAATATTGATAATAACAGGAGGCAATTGTTAAAAGAAAAAGAATTTTGTTAGAAAAGTAATAAAATGTGGTACCTGCTCTGTTGTCAAAACAAAGCATTTTCGTCTCAAATAAATCCAAAATAATTAATTACAAATCCAGTTCAATGTTCCCTCTATGGCCAAACAAAATAATTGTTTAAACATTGACTATAATGAATTTAAAAACACTGCACAAATACCATCACACAAGATTTACATTGTTATACATGTGGAGATTAAACTGTCCTACAGGTAAACACAAGTGGGAATGATTTGCATGCTTTTTGCATGGGTGAGTGACCTCATGAGACAAAGGATGATGTGTTTGGATTTTGATTTATAAGAGCAATATTTTCAAGTTATTTTGAAAAAGTAACACTGGTTGACACTAGATGGAACATTGAACTGGAAATTGTTATTAATAATTTTTTTATATATTTGAGCGAAAAGTGCTATATTTTGTCACCCAGATTAGACAACATAGCAGGTACCACATTTTATTACTATTCTAACATAATTCTTTTTTTTTTCAAAATTATCTTCTGTAATTATCAATATTCATCTGTTTATAACAATATAATTACAGTATTTTTGAAAATTGTTACAAAATGATAATTTTATTTTCACAGCTCATCATCAGTAAAACTGTTTTATTAGCAAGTACCTTAACACCGATATTACCTATTGGTCACCAATTTTCCACCATCAACTGCTATTGGGGAAAGATAAATTTCATCGGTGAAAAATAATCGATTGGGCTTTTTAAACATTTCTAAGGTTTTCGATCAGGTGAAATATTTTATAAAAATAACCGACATACAACATTCAACCGATCATCAGCGATCGACAACCTGCCTACAACCGATATCTCCGATGGGCCACCGATAAGTTACCGATCAACTCATACTGACCACCGTTAGAAAAAAGATGAGATTTAAAGTGTACCAGCAACCCATAGAATTTTTGTTAAAGCGATTGAACACTTGTCAATCATCCGTTGCTGTTTACACAGAACACCAGAAATAAAATAGTACATGGCCACCGATCAAAACAACGAGTAAAATAAAATAACCTTAGTATTGGGATCGGACTGTCTGTGTTACGGGTGTCTAAGCTTATTTAAATACAAATTGACGAGCTGACAAAATTAAATACACCAGAAAACTGATTCAAAGAAGGTTTTTTTCTGGCGAGGGGAAGATTTTTGCATATTGACGTGAAAATTCAGAATGTTGAGTCTGTTGAGGCAGTTTTGAAAGAGGTTGGAACGCGATAAGGATTGTTTTGCGAGGGCTTAAATTTATCAAAGTGGGTCTAATGTATTGAAAATGAAAGGGACGTGTCTACAGCATATTTGTTTTGCTCTCCTATAATGTAATTCGAGCACTTTTCCCAGATCTTTTCAATTAGAAGCCAAAGGTTCAGCTTGTCGCTTTGATTTGTTATACTATCCGGCATATATGGTAAAGTAAAATTAAACAAATGTTTTAATCAAGAATTATGATAAGACTGATTTTTACTTCAACTCTGTTTAAACTTGTAGACATACTCAATATTGGTACGCACTACATTGAACTTTGCAAGGCTGATGTCTTATAGCGGACAGCAGTCTTATAGCGTCTACATATAGCGTCTACAGGGGCTGGACAGATTCAGGTACCTGTTGAAGGCTTTTCCTGTCACCTTAGTATTAAGTTGATTCCTTCAAACTGGGAGCCCATGAATCCCAATCCTGATTTATCCCCTGTCTCAAGGTAAAAATTCTAGAGCTGGCTTCAATAAAAATGGAAAAGACGAGCAAGCAGCGAATATTACCTGAGCTTGGACGACCAAATAATACCACAAGCAAAAGGACTAAATTTGGATTTCAGGTACTACACTGTAACACTTGTAATAAGTGTTAAATAAAAAGTTGTTGAATGCACTGAATATTTCTTTTTTCAATGTCATTATCATATTGCAACCTGGCAGTTGTATCAGTCTTGGCATTCCAGTTCTCAAAATAATTTATACAAACTATAATAATGTTGATTCAGGTTTCCAAACACGTAATGTTCTGGCACGAGAACGTGTTCTATTTCAACTTCTATCAACATAACTTTCTTTGTTTAGCTCCGTAACAACAACAACAGTTTATTTACTAGATATTGCAGAGATTTGTGTCCTGTGGAATGTAGATTTTGCAAACCTCTTTCCGCACAAATCTCATATGAAATGCACAGATACACCAACACAGACGATATTAATAAAACTAATTAAAATAAGTATATACTAGCCAAGTTTCACTAGGTTTTAGGAAAACAACAATCTCACTTTTACAAGAGAAAGGAGCGTTACAAAATTTTATGTTTATCCCAATTTTTTATTATACGAACAAAATGTACTCGAGTGGATACACATTTATTTGAATCGGTTACTTGTTATACTGGACTTGTTGTAATAGAGAGGAAAGTCATTAACAGTTTAAATTCAACACAATAACAATTGTATGGCAAGTAATAATTCGTTGCATCAATATTTGTTTTTTATTCTTTTACCCGCATTAAGTTAAAAAAATCCAGATGGGGTAAATAAATAAAATTCGCCGAAACAAATAAGGCTTTGTGACATCTACAATGTTAATTGACTACGAAAGCAGGTATGGTCGTTTTGGTCGATTAAAAAGTAATATTATGCATATCAGGAATCGCCACAGTCACAAAACACAGCCTTTCCACGCAGCGAAAAAGAAGAGAGGAAGAAAGAGAGAGAGAGAGAGCGCATGTTTATTATATGTATGTCAGTTCAAATAAGACGCCACTAACAATTAACGAAACGGAAAACCCTTGGGTATACCGCCTTGGAACGGTCAGTGGCAAAACAAATTGCATCCGGGGGTCTATACCAGGTTATAGGGTGCACCAACCCCACATTTGCCCCATCAGGTTCTCGTATCACAAAACAAGTACAAGTTGTCTTGGTGAAATAACTACAACCCACCCAATGGCTCAACAATGTTGCATGCAAAAGCACACAAACATAAAAAACACAAGAAGCTAATAGCATTGCAAAGTCAAAGGGCGGGTACTGAATAATCATACCGAGATCAGAGCTTCTGGAGTAAAATCAGCAAGAACACGATGCTTCTAGGTTCTTTTAAGAAATAGATGAAAAGGGAACTTTGAAAGCAACCGAACAAGACAAATATGAAAATACTGCAGGCTCGGTTTGATTGAGCCTGTTCATGGGCAGTAATGGGAATGCTTATTACTGCCCCGCCGCCTAGCCCCGGGTTGAGCGCAACTCAGTAATTTCACCATGAAATAGTACAATTTCGATCCATCCCAAACGATGGTATGCATATGGCGGTGAACATGGAACCTTCAATGAGGTATTTTCAGGTTAATACCATTTCATGTTCAGCGGCGTATGGTTCCCAGATAAAAGAATGGGTTTGCCCTACACGAAAAAACAATGGGCGGAACTAAACAGAAAAATTTTGACAGGGGATCTTAGAATATAAATCCTGCATATCACAGACTACGCCAAAGGCAAAATTTAAAAACCAGGAAGTATATTATTTGGGGTGATTGGACAATATCCAAATCCAAATCTAAAAACAAATTCCCCATAAACCTTTATAAACTCTTAAACCTGTGCCACCGTCGTGCAACCAAAGAGGTAAGCATAATGATCAACTGTAGAACGGTTATTCACCAGGCCTAAAGAGATTCGAACCAGCTCCGGCTTGATATTAAACCCCTGCAACTACACTTGACGGAATAAATTCGTAGTAAAGTTAAGAAAAAATCTTCATGGCTATGATTGACCGACGGCTTCCAAATATCACACGAAACATACATTAATTTGAACGCATCACAACTAAGAGGTGGTGCTTTCGTTCTTCATCACTATATAACGATGTTTTATACATAGTTTTGTTGGGCTACAAATACACTTTTCTTTACACTTAAAATGTTGGTTAATTTGTAGACAATCCCTACTGTGGCGCGCCAATAAGTGTGTGATAACTAAGTAAACCAATAAGAAAGCGATTTAAAGACTTTTCTCCAAGTGGACAAAACCGTTGCTGCTTGATAAATAATTGAAACACTTGTTATCAATATGTTCACGAAAGCATCAGTTGTTTTATTTATCTTAACTTTAAAGATGGTACTTGGTTTAGAACCACAGTGTTCATCTTTCCATTACCAAGAGCAAATGATAGAAAAAATGGTAAAACTTGAAATATTCGTTCAGAAAATGAAAGATGACATGACGACATTACAACAACAAGTCAAAGATGCGGTAGAAGTTTTTGAAGTGGACAAAAAGATTCTGAAATCTGAATTGGAAATTGAAAAGACATCCATTCAGCAGGTAATGAAGGATAATGATGCCTTAATGCAAAATATTTCAACGAAATTTCAAGAAATGATGGACGCAGATAGCGAAGAAATGAGGAAGTATGCAAATGAAGTGGAGTCTATAAAAGGTAATTTCCTCTTGTTTAATATCATTGATGAATTGGATAAATAATTGGTACATCAAATTTCGTTTGTTTGTTTGTTTTGTTTAAATAGAATCAAGTGTTGGCTTAACGAGAGACCCTGATAAAATCTAAGATGCATTAAGAAGTTTTTTAAATCTATATATTCGCCTTTAGAGAAACCACATTTTGATGAAAAATAAAAGAAAAATACCAAAAACACAGTCAATGTCAACAAATAGACATAGGCCGGATTATCCGCTTCTTTAACCGAACCGTACTACTCATGTCATTTATAAACATGCCAAATCTTAAAAAAGAATATTCTCGTTTGATTTGGTTTGAAACAAACACATTAAGCTGGGTTGGTATTCATAAATCGAAACTTAAACAGTTAACAGTTCAAAAACATAATAAAACTAGGGAAATTTCTTCGTAATTGCAAGCTGGGCATGATTATTTCAGTATATGAAGATAATACTAGTAAATCAAAGGCAGATCCAACAAACTATAGGCCAATAACATTGCTGCCAAGAATTAACAAGTTTTTCGAAAAGCATATTCATGAATTGCTAACCAACTGGACTATAGAAACGAATATATAGTTTCCTGACAAAAAAAAAACACAACGCGTGTCAACAGCACACAGTCAAGTGCTATTACAGCATCTTTCGATCTACAAGAATCTATTTATGAAAACTTAATAGTAGGTTCTACACCTGCATGCTCGGCAAAAAATAAACATTTGATACGGTTTGGTTAAATGGACATTTCCTTAAAATGCACGAGTTAGGCATTACAGAGAAAATTGATCTTTTTTAGTTGATGCTCACACCGATAAGTTAAGTTGTATTGCCGCAAACAGTTTCCACTCAAACTTTTTTTGAAGTAAAACAGGGAATCCAAAAAAGGGGGAGGTGTAATGTCTTCTTGGATCTACAATCTATTTATCTTAAATGAACTTGAACAAAGTCGCTGCGAAACAAATGTACTGAAATTCCCGACAAGCAATACAACGCTTGCAGAGGATATTGCAATCACAGCAATATCACCACAAAATCTACAAACAATGCTTAACATTACATATGACTACACAAAGAAATACAGATATGCTAAAATCCAATTAAAAGTGTGGTCCTGCTTTTCGGCAATAAGTCCAGAAACCATCTAGGGCTGTCATTCAATATTGGTCCGACAAAATAAGTAAAACAAGAAAAACTAAGCAGCTTGGGATATACCTAAACGATAAACTTTCCTAGTCGGTAGAAAGTAGAAAATCCCACTCGAAAGGCAAAATCATCTCTATTCTCTCTCCTGTCAATTAAAATATATTTTAATTGTACCCATCAATAATCGTCATTTCGCAAGAATCTAGAAAACATAAATATGAATGAATTTCAGTTAAATACGTTTAACATTATTAGGTAGTAATAGGGCGTGCCTTTATACATTCGTTTTCTAACATTTTTATTAAATCATCTTAATTTCGGTGTCTGCGTTCGTCCGTCAGTTAAACGTCTTAACTTTATGTGTTCATTGACCGGATACACAAAAGTATGTATTCTAGGTTTTCTCGAGTTTCCGAGTAATCTTATACTTGATTTCATTCCAAAACCTTTTGATCACTGGCAAATATTTCCCAACATAAATATTATAAAAATAAAATCTAGTTAGATGATTAAACTAAAACTGTATTTTTATTTTATTTTGACAAGAATTTTTCTTAGATTATTACATATATAGAAAATAATAAAAATGAGCTAACTATGCTTTCATTGTTTAATGGTATCTCGAAGTGGTTTTTGAATAAGATCTAAGTGCTGAATTATACTTTGTATGTATAGCTGAAAAAGCATACCCTTCATTCATGTAGAAGACATGAATGATACATGTAAACCTGTCAAAGCAGTAAAGCAGTGTGTGTCAACATTTTTGTAATTTTTCATTAAATATGGGCTTCTAAAAGAAATAAAAATTATCGGATTTTGCTAAAACTAAAACATTCGTCAAATTTGAAGATTTTAAGTTATTTCATCAAAATTCATCAAGAACAGTTTTGGTGTGCAGCACAAAAATGATTACAAATTTTTATTTATCAATAATGTTTAATAATCTACGTGAGCATGTAAAATAACTTATGAGGTATAAAACTAGTATCTCCTTATTTTTGTCTGTTTTGAGATATATATGAAAAATATCACGTGTACATTTCACACGTGATAGTAGACCGAATCCTTTTCCGATCAGACAATGATCTCTATTCTTGATATTGCAGATTCAGCAGTAACACCAAATGTTGTCTTCTTCGCAAAAGATATCTCTAATCCAGCGCTAGTGAAGGGGAATAAGTTTATATACCAGACAATTGTGATGAATGAAGGCAATGGGTACGACAGCACTACAGGGGTGTTTACTGCACCAATTGGAGGAACCTACATGTTTACTGTACAATTTAGTTTATCTTATGGCAGTGGCCAAGCTCTATATTACGACATTGTTTCAGATGGCAATTCTATGAAAAGAGGCTTATTAAGAGACTAAGACACTCACAAATCGTACACTTTAGACTTGATTATCATCTTCAGAGCCGGTGCTCAAGTCTGGGTGGCATGCTCATCATCCTCATCATCCAGTGGATCACTTTGGCAGAACTTGGCTGGCTGGAACACATTCAGTGGAGTCATTGTGCGTAAATAATACAAAATAGACAACCGTACTTTGCCAATGATTATAACTATTAGTGTGTGACTTAAGGGCCTTCCACACTCCTCCCAATTCTATTCATCAATAAAAAGAAAATTATCAAAATCTCAATAACGGCAAAATGCTGTAAAATGAAACTTTGCACAAAAAATGAAATATGCATACCAGGAATGGCCACATCCAGCATACACAGCCTCCCCACACAGCCAAAAAGTAGAGAGGAAAAGAGAGCATGGTATTATAATAATCAGTTTCAAAATGGACGCCACAAACAAATAACAAGTGAGAACCAGAGGGGTTACCGCCTTGGAACGGTCAGTGGCAAAACAAAATGCCACTGGAGTTTAAACCAGGTTCTAGGGTGCACCAACCTCACACTTGCCCCAACAGGTTCTCGTATTACAAAACAAGTACAAATTGTCTTGGTGAAATAACTCCAACCCATCCATCAGCTCAACAATGGTGCATGCAAAAGCATACAAACATATAAACATAAGAATTTAATAGCATTGAAAAGCCAAAGGTGTATGTTATTAATGTACCTTTATTTTACTGATGGTTAGACATATTAGAAGAGTAAAGAAAAATAGCGAGATCTAAAAATTCCCTCAACTTCTATTTACATAAATTCACAAAAACTAAAGAACACGAAACATCATTTAAAATGCCCACATAAGTAATATGATACTGACAACAATTTATTGTGTCCTCATGATTTACTTTTGTAAACTTTACGAGATATTAGTAAAAGTGTGTTTGACCTTCAATTTCCTGGTCGCGTAAACGGATGACAATCACTGATTTCTCTTTTATTAGTTGAACCTTTTTTACAAAATACACAAAATTTCTTGTCAGTATCATTGCGCTCACGAGGGAATTTAAAGTTATGTTCTGCATCGCCTAGTTTTTGTGAATTTATGTAAATAGAATTCAAGAAATTTTTAAGTCTAGCTTTGTTTCTTTACTTTTCTATTTTGTCTTACTGTATGCAAAATAAAGATATATTAGTAACCTTCATTTGTGCAAAGTTTCATTGAATGGCATTTTGTCATTACTGAGATTTGATGATTTTTATTTTATCGAAGAATAGAATTGGGAGGAGTGTGGCGATGCCTTAAGAATGTTTAGTACATGTAACAATAATCAGCATATTTTCAAGATAAGCTTTCAAAGAAAATTGTCATGTCACAATTTCAAAATAAATACTAACTTGGTTCTTTTAAAATGTATCCAACATATGAATATAGACGTTTTACAGTTTTTCGTTTGTTGTTATTTTATATATTTTCATTATATTCTACACTGGTCAAAAGTTCTAAGTGCACACTTGATAAATGTTATTTTTTCCAATAATTTGATTGAATCTTTCAAAATAGTGTAAATTACAATGAAGAAGAATCAATATTCTATTAAAGCAGACCAAAAATTTTAAGTCTGCTTAACCAGATTAAAAAATAATATTTTAGCTCACTTGTTCTCAGAAGGAAATTCTCAAGTTAATTATCATTGCATCGGCTATCATTTTGATATTCATATGATCTTTTTCTCATCTCTGTGTTATTTAAATTCCATGCAGATTTAAAGGAAATACTGTAGTTTGCCATTCCATTGCACTGAAATAGATTTCTGTAGCGTAGCTTTGTAATGGTCTGCTGGGCACGATGAGCGAACACACTCAACTTTATTTTATCCATAACGTTTTTACAGGATTTCAAGGAGAAAATTACTTTTTTCACACAATGCTTTTTGCCAAAAGTTTTTAAATTGTCTAGCAGTTTGGGATAATACAATTTTCTATGATAGATGTGTAACAGCCTTTCCAAACGAAAAAAAGTATTCATTTCGATAAAATTGACCAGTTTTCGGATACGCCTTTTGACCGAATAAGCGTCATTTTCGAATAATTCGATTTGGAAGTTTATTGAATTTCTATAAATTTTAGTTTTAAATTTTTATTTATTGGACACTTATCCAACAAATGTTACACTAATTATTTCGAGTTTACGTTGTTTTACGTTAATATTTAATGACGTAATTGAGTAACATCAGCGTTCAACGTAAGCAACGTAACCAATCTAGAAAAAAATATCGTTTGATTTTCTTCTTAAACAAATAAAATATGCAAAAATAAGGTATTTCTTTTGCATTTACGACAACCGTCAAAATGTTTTTACAACAAATTTAAAGTTGTGCCTGCGAAAAGAATTTTGACGGCAATGTCGTTGTCTGCTGACGTCAACCGTTCCATGGTTACATTTTGTTGGTGTGTTTTTCGTGTTTGTCTTGAGTCGGTGAACATGTGGAAAGCAAAAACGATTGTAAAAAAATTAATTTCGCTTGCCGCACGGGGATAATGCATAAAAAGCGTATGCCGACGTGGATGACGCAAAACGTAAAACATATGCACGGTTTTCAAAAAAATATTGTTGTTTGATCATTATTAACATTAAGTCAATCTTTCATTCAATTTGAATAAGTTTACTTTAAGATATTCAAAATTGAAAAGTGTGCACTTAGAACTTTTGACCAGTGTAGATTAGGATTTTGTTTCGATATACGAGTGATGACCAAAAATAGTGTAGACATTTGCTTTTACATTCACGATAGGAAATGTATTCATATTTTTTTTTATAAATTGCGAGCGTATGTTTCGATACATTAACAATGGTGCAGACAATAAGGCACATTAACCGCCCCGGCTGAAGACTACTACGATCACCGACGGCTTATAATTACAACCGCAGTATATACAAAAGTGCCTTTAAAGATAACCTGGAGCATCCCTGTTATTATCTTTGCGTTTCGTTTTTTCTCCGACTTTTCATTTGGTGCATTTTATTTCTCATATGCATTTTAGCTACTTTTTAACAATAATAATGTGTGTAATATTTACACCTTTAAACTAAAACATGACCATATAAAGTTGAGAAATCGACTGTATTGTAGAAAAAATTACATTCGTAAATAATAATAATAATAATAATAATATACCGCATTTATATAGCGTTTTTTTCAAAAAAATATGCTCAAAAGCGCTTTACAATATATCATGGTTAAAAAGTACAAATTATTTAGAAAGGTGAAATAAATATGCAATACTTGATTATAATAATTAACAAACATAAATTAAAGGCAATGTTAAACGTTATAGCAAAGCTTAAGAATAGGCATGGAATTAAAATTATAAAACAAATTTTCTAAGACACATTCTAAAAACATAGATAACGCGATCAAAGGGCGCTTTACAATAATATAAACTAATAACTTATTACAAGCAATACAATTAAAATACTAAAACAGCATTTAAATAAAAAGATCAAAAGACTTGATCTTGATCCATGATCTTCCAGGAGATCCCCCAAGCGTCTATGACTGTCTATGATGCAACGTAAACAAGTTTTATAATCATCTGTAAGTAATGCATTACTACCATCGCTGCCTATCCAAATGTTGAGTGCAACTCGATATATAAAATTAAATTAAACGTCGATCCATCCTGAACGATGGCGCGTTTTTGGCGATGAACATAGAACTTTGATTTGAAGTATTTTCTGATAAATACCATTCCATGTCCAGCGGCTTATGGTCCCCAAATTACATGATATGTTTAGTCTAAACGAAAAACAGAGCAAAATACCCGGTACAGTACTGTGAACGTTTAATGTTACAAATGAAACGCACGATACACGAAAAACGAACGCACGATAAACGATAGACGGACGCACGATACGCGATAGACGGACGCACTATACACGGTATACGCACGATACACGATACTGCCGATTCATATAATTTGTGTACGAGATATCTAAAAGTTTGAAAATGCTATGATAATATAAGATCAATTGTTGAAATTCAATGATTTAATTGAATATGTAAGTAACTTTTTCACGTTGTACGATAAAATTAAAGACACATGATGCACGATACACGATATACGGACGCACGGTGCACGTTAGACGGACGCACGATGAACGTTAAACGGACGCACGATACACGATAGACGGACGCACGATAAACGCAAATTTTGTAACATTAAACGTTCACAGTACTGTAGGATTCAGACGGAGGATCTGAAATATAAACCCTGCATATCAAATAGAACGCCAAAGGCAAAATGTAAACAGTAGGAAATATTTTTGGGGGTGATTGAACATTATTCAAAGTTATACTGGCTGGAATATTGAAACCGCCCATCTTTAGTTTGGCCGAAATATAAAAAAAGTAATATTAAAATACTATTTGCATAAATAAGCATTTTGCTGAACGACTTTCAAATGACGTTTTTGAGAACATCAATGATTGAATGTATAGCCGCCACACGACACAACCAACACATCTTTAATAGTGGAAAAGATTAGAAGTATCATTCACGTGTGTTGGGTAACGATTGCGGAGATCCGGCCCGAGTAAACATGCACAAGGGCGGTAACGAGTCTCTGCCGAGTTACCGCCTAAGTGCATATTTCACGAGAAACAGTGAGAGTCCCTTCGTAAAGAACTAAAATATAGTTTTCAGATCCCTTTTTTTAAACTGCAAATATTAGTAAACGAAACTCGTAAGAAGCGGGTATGTCTCAAAACTTGAACGTTGCTTCATAATAAAAGACACTTAAAACATTGTAGAAAGCGACGCCATTTAAACTGGACGTTAAAAGACATGACCGACTCTAGAACTGGGAAGTTGTCTGTCGCTTAATCTTGCAATATCCTCGTAAAGTCCAAATCGAATAACGGTTTTCTTATGGAAACAATCATACAGTTTCAGGTAGCAAGAAAAGCTAACCGCAAGTAACTCTCCTTAAACGGCAGTATTTTTCTTCTTGTGTTTGATATGGAATTAAATATCTTTTAAAACAAAAACAGAGAAGAATCTTGTACGGAGTATATACAGTTCGCGTCAATAATGTTCAATATAACAGAGAAAACAGTAGGTAATTTGTTTATTTGTGGCTTTATCTGATACCACGTTGGTATCAAGTTAATTTAATTATGTGTTACATCCCAATTCCAGGTGTAAGACCTGTAAATAGACTTCCCTACATAACTATAGTAAACATGACATCTTTCAAAAGGCTGGCAATCATAGCTGGTACCATTTGAATAAGGTCTTACATGCTTTTGAAGCTAAGTGTTCCTACTGTCCATTTCCAGCAATAAAAGTAGGGGTCATGCAGCTGGGTGACCGTTTAATTTTTTATACAAGCCTCTAAATAAACTATAACGTATATAATGGTTGAAATTATTTTGTAACTGACAAAACATTCTCCGCCTAAATTACCATAAATAGGTATTCACAAAATCAACTGTCAAACTGCAAGTTGTTTTGTGGCTTGTAAACATGTACTGAAAGAATATTTTAGAAAGTGAATTATGCAATTTTTTATCTGAAAACAAAATAGGTCTCGGGGGAAACCTGTGTGACAGTGTATGTTGGAGAAACAAGGGTTCGTCACTGAAAGTTCCATTTAACCCTTTACTCCATAAATACATCTTTTATATCTTGGCAAAACAGTTTATATCCAGATCAGCCGACACATCCGTGCATTTCGATCATGATCTACACTGTCCGCTTTTGGACTCAGTAAGTTTAAAAAAAACAACGAACAGTGTAACTCCAAATCAGATGGCGTTGATTTTATGGCTGATCTGGATCTACACTAGTCCTCATGTGATAACAGACGTGTCTATAAAGTAAAGGGTTAAACATTTTAAGAAGCTGATCATCAGCCAAAAAGTCAACGCTCAAATCAATATTTAAATATTTTCCTTTACCTCTCCCTTTGTAAGTCACGCCTACTTCCACGCATTTAAAGATCTTTAGCGAACAATACATGTTCGTCATTAAATGTTCGAACAATAATCGTGCGCAAATTGTCCTATAATAACACATTTCCGACGCGCAACATTATGAGAATTATGGTTCGAAATATTTGAAAAATACTGCATGGTCATTGGCTCAAAAATAATTTCAACCATTATATATCTTTTAAAACAAAAACAGAGAAAAATATTGTACGGAAATATACAGTTCGCGTCAATAATGTTCAATATAACAGAGAAAACAGTAGGTAATTTGTTTATTTGCGGCTTTATCTGATACCACTGGTATCAAGTTATTTAATTATTTGTTACATCGTATGTTTTAAACGCTGCACATCGCAATTCCACTAGAAAATCTTTTTCTAAGAGATATGTTTAAAGGGCAATAAGTTAACCTAATTTGAGACAATAACACTGTTGAAGTTTTCTGCCTTCCAAGGCGGTAACCCCTCGGGTTCTCACTTTCTTTAATTGTTTGTGGCGTCCATTTTGAAACTGATTATTGTAATACCATGCTCTCGTTTCCTCTCTTCTTTTTGGCTGTGTGGGGAGGCTGTGTCTTCTGGATGTGGCCATTCATGATATGCATATTTCACTTTTTTCTAACTGCTATAAATTTTATTTATTTTAGTCAGCTTTTTTTTCAATTAACCCTTTAAAACTATAATGGAGCGGCACCTTAATTTCGTTTAACAAAAGGAAGTTTAAAGGCCACTGAACACGACAAATATGAAAAAATTGCAGGCTCGGTTTGATTGAGCCTTGCATGGGCAGACTATGGAAATGCACATAACTGAACATAAAACCCCTTCTACACAGAGTAATTTGTAGTATGTAGCTGTTAAACATAAGTCCTTGTGGTTAATCATCATTGTATTAAATACTCTCTCATATCTGTATGTATGATTATGAATATAGTTTTCTGCGTTTGAACGTAGTGAATTAGAAAAAAAGCAATATATGCATATCAGGAATCGCCACACTAAAAAATCACAGCCTCCCCACGCAGCGAAAAAGAAGAGAGGAAGAGAGAGAGAGAGAGAGAGAGAGAGAGAGACAGACAGAGAGAGAGAGACAGAGAGAGAGAGAGAGAGAGAGAGAGAGAGAGCATGTATTGTATAAGTATGTCAATTCAAATAGGTTAAATGTTATATTTTGTGTTTCTTTAAGGCTTTTTCCTTCAGTTATATAGATTACTTATACTCCAATCCAGTTGGAGATTGACGTAGGGGGATAGTTGACTTCGCTATAGCAGCATAGTAATACAGCTTATAAAACAAACACTGGTAGTTGTTAGAATATTACATCATCTGTAAGTGATAGGTAGTTTTTATCAGCCCAATTATGGAGTGAACCGATGACAACGTATTTAACACCGATATCACCTATTTTGCACCTATAAATTGCTATTGGGAAAAAATCAGTTTCGTCGGTGAAAATTAACCGATTGGGCTTTTTAAACATGTCTAAAATTGTCGATCGGTGAAAATATTTTACAAATAACCGACTGAAAACATGTCTACGACCGATCATTACCGATCAACAACCTGTCCTCAACCGATATCTCCGATGGGCCACCGATAAGCAACCGATCAACTCATATTGACCACGGATAGAAAAAAAGACATTTAAAGTGTACCAGCAACCCACAGAATTTTTGTTTTAGCGATTGAACACTTGTCAATCACCCGTGGCTGTGTACACAGAACACCAGAAATAAAATAGCGCATGACCACCGATCAAAACAGGAAGTAACATGAAATAAAATAACCGACTGGGCACAGACTGTCTGTGTAACTAGGGCCTAATTTTATTTAAAAACAAGCGTCTACACCATGGATCTGTAACTCTCTCATAATGTAATTCGAGCACTTGTCCCAGCACTTTTCAATTAGAAGCAAAAGGGTTAGTCACTCACTTTGATTTGTTATAAAATCCATGATATATGGAAAAGTAAAATTGAATACAATCCGATATATTTTTGACTTAAAAATTTTTAACTGGGTGCCACTGAATCCCATTCCGGATATTTCCCCTGCCCGAATGATTGAATTCCAGTTCTCGCTTATCCTTCAAGTAAAATACAAAGTAGCGAAAATAATCTGAGTTAGGAGGCTGTAAACGGTTATTCTGATATATCGCAAACCAAAAAATCACAGGCGACACGACTAGCACATACCTGAAACAGAAAGGGCACATAACTGACATCACAATGACATTCAATTTATGAAAACAAAGCAAAATTATATTCAAAACACATCAGTTGAATTTTAAGCACCATTAACTTTCAAATTCTGGTCGCAAAAACTGGTCGGCCGACGAGGCAAAATTACAAACATTCATCAATTCACAGCTTTCTTATTGCCAACAACCCAAATAAATGCTTGCCACTTACACATTGTAAAATCCCTACTGATTCATTAAATCATACTCAAAATATACCATAACCACCTAGATTTTGCACTACTCACACTTGTTTGTATGCCCCTTGAGAATTGCAAGTTAAACTGAAGGCAGAGCCAGAAATGTATTAGTTTCGCATTTCCAAGCACCTGCCTCACACTGAAAGTGTCAAGGTCAAAAAGAGCATGTCATGCAATTTTTGGGGATCCTGGCTACAGATGTGAAACTGCAAATATAGCATCTTAAAATATTTAAAAGTGCAATGAAGCTTACAGTTTGCCCACTTACCTTTATCTTCAAATTTGACCGGGGCCAATTCGCATCTACGGCTATAAACTCTTTACTGCATCCTTAGGACGACCCAAAATACTAACGTAAGCTACAATGAGCACTGTTTCGTTTGAGTCTTAAAAACGATGCAAATACTTACAATAACAAATGTTAAAAACAGTTGTTGAACAATTAGCCTATCCTTCATTTCTTTATTCGTATTATTATCATAAATTAAATCAAGCAATTGTATTATTCTTAGCATTCCATTTCTTAAAATATTTTATTTTAAATATATTACGTCATTACAGGTTTCCAAAGACGTAATGTTCTGACACAAAGCAATATTTTATTTGCTCTTCTTTCAACATTTAACAAAATTAAATGTAATTTACGAGCTTTCGCTGATATTAGTATCCTGGAGAATTTATTTTTGCATTAATCTTTCCACACATATCTCAAATATATTTCACAGACACACCAAAACTTACGTCATTAATACAAATGATGAAAAAATTATTACCTGCCAGCCAAGTGCCTTAAGGCTTTGCAAAAACAACTATCGATCACTTTCAACGGAATAAGGAGTGTTACACAAATTTTAAGTCACTCCAGACGTTTTACTATAATATCAAAAGTAACTTGCGTGAAAACAAAAATGTATTTGTATTGAGAAGAATTGGTTTGACTGTTCATCTTTGTAATAGTTGAAAAGTGAACTTTGAAAGCCAACGATAAATTTGAAAAATCGCAGGCTCGATTTTAATTGAGCCTGTTCATGGGCAGTAGTTTAAAATACTAATTTATATGAAGAATGATTCCTAACACCAAGAAATCGTACAATTTCGATCCATTCCAAACGATATTGTGCAAAAAGCGATGAACATGGATCCTTCAATGCGGTATTTTCAGATTAATGCCATCACATGAAAACAACACTGATGGGATGTAAGGGGACATAATTTATCGCCGCCTCACGGCACAAACAACGCTGCTGTGATATTATTATATATAAAAATGGAACCTTGAAAGCCATCGAAAAGGAAAAATATGAAAATGTTAAAGAGTGAAAGAACATTAATAATTAATATAATTGTCTGACATGTAACACCAATAAAAAATTTTCACAGGTTTTACATGTTTTCTTCCTGTCGAAACATGCAATATGTTCTTCTCTAGCAGCTTATCATCAGAAATATTGTCAAATAATAAAAATCAAATTTCCAAAGTTTGAATGTTCTTGTTTTTGACGTGTAGGGCTTATCTTTAAGCATTTAAGATAATGGTGGCAGGGAATTTCGGAATTTACATTCGTGATATTGCTTACATCTCTGTGTAAACAACAACAAAAAGGAATAATATTGTGTCGTCTAATAAAGTGTTTTCTTAAGCTTCTAGCCATATTTAAGTTACAGGGAAACTGAAAACCAGTCCACCTTATCAGTAACCAAATGGAAGAGCATAATAGCTCCTCGAACCTAGTTTAAAGCCCTGATGACAAATATGGTTTGACCCTGATACATTCAAGGCGATACTTGCAGTAACTTTCTTTGCTATTTGTTTGTGGTATCCTATTTTGAAATTTATCACATGAGGCACGCCACGGGAAAAGGTACCTTCTGCCATATTTTGTGACATTTTAGTTGTTACTATATTTAGAAAGAACTTACAATAATGTATTTTTTTCTCATAACTAAAATAGATCTTGTAACACATCTTGACAATAAAATGTTATTTTTACAGCGAAATGCATACTTAAGGAATAAATTTCGTGTTTGATAAGTTCATCAAGTCTTGAACGTCATTAGGGCTGGTTAAAGGGTGTGTAGTCCGAAATTACTTATATTTACACCTCATTTTATCATTTTATTTCTAAATTTAATATAAAATATATACTTTTTACAAATTTCGAAATGTTGTTTAAAACATTTCTTACCCCGGGTTTGGCATTTGGACTGGTCCGCCTATTTACTCAAATAAAAAAATCATACTACGACAAAAATAGTTCCATGTTTATTGAACACATTCATCCGTTTTTCAAGCATTTATATACAGAAAAACCTAATATTTCACAACAAACATCAAATTTGTATCACAACAAGTACTATTTATGCGAGTAAATGATAGTCTAAGTAAAAACCGTTATTTTGGCGGGAAGTTAGAAAAGGCTAATGCGTTATTTTCAACCAATGATAATTCTAGAAAATGGAACGTGCTTATTGATGATGTCATATAAGTAAACTTGTTTACTTCCGGTTTGAGGGTATAAAAGCAACTAAAAATAAAAGTAATCTAAAAATAGCAACATTCCAGGAAGAGCTATCTAAAATTAGCAACAATTATAAAAATAGCGGGGATTTCATGACGTCAACAGGGCATTCCTTTACCAGGATAGATTGCAGTTTACCGGTACGAGTTTACATCCGAACCCGATTGTACCCAGCTAGAGAGCTGGTTTACCGGTCCCCTTTACCATTGCGCGTTGATAAGGCTAACGGTGTTCATTGAAGATTGACCTTCACTCGTCCGGTAAAGGATATTGAAGCAGTGGAAATAAAGGTGTAAATATTAATTAATGTCGTCCGCTCAATTTTATGACGTCATTTCAAGTATTGATGTCAACTGTCCGAAGGTACCTTTTCCCGTAACCCCCCTTAATTATTAGAGCTGATGCTCAATTAACTGCTATTACTAAGCTTATTATATTCAGTTTATTGAAGTTAAATGCATTACGTAATGGTTTTGTTTTTGAAAAACTTTAACCATAATAACTAGTGGCTGATTTAGGTTCTTTGAAACCAGAAAACGACGTAGGTTTTTACAGAGAGTGTGAGAACTTAAATAGACACTTGTCATCATTTAAAATAGTGAGGTTGCAGCTGCTCTAGGATGACAAGTGATAATCATTTGAGTTTTCTCTACCAGACTCAAAGCGCTAGTTACTTTGCAGACAATCCTTTCTGTGTTGTTTCAATTAGAGTATTATATAGAAGTTTACCCTCTCTATGTTATGTAGAGAGTTTACTTTGGAAACAGACAGTACCATTGCTGCAAATTATATATTTGAAACCCTTGTAATCAACATGTTCGCGAAAGCATCAGTTGTTTTATTTATCTTAACTTTAAAGATGGTTTTTGGTTTAGAACCACAGTGTTCACCTTTTCATTACCAGGAGCAAATGATAGAAAAAATGGTTAAACTGGAAATATTTGTTCAAAAAATGAAAGATGACATGACGGCATTACAACAACAAGTCAAAGATGAGATAGAGATTTTGAAAGTGGACAAGAAGCTTATCAAATCTGAATTGGAAACTGAAAAGACATCAATGAACAATGCCGTCCAGCAAGTAATGAAGAAAAATGATGCCTTAATGCAAAATATTTCATCAAAATTTCAAGAAATGGTGGAAACAGAAAGCGAAGAAATGAGGAAGCATGCAAAGGAAGTGGGGGCTATAAAAGGTTTTTTTTATTTAATTTTATTGAAAAATTCATAATAGAGTCGGCGGATCGATGAAATAAATCATAAATTAGTTTAAAGATTGGTAAAATGTTTTTGCTTTAAATAAAACTGTTTGCATCAGTAAAAATACATTAGACTGTCATAATATTATGTCACAACAATAGTCATATAGCATGATTTTTAGTTTCATAGTAAATTATATAAAAAAAAAATTTTATATTTAAAACTAAGTCACTCAATCACATGCAGATTTGGAACAACAATGACGTACACATAATATCGCATATTGCGTAGCTGTATATTTTTGTAGGTTTGGATTCGTGGGATAGAGATTGAATGATCACTGAAAAAAAAACCCACAATTATTCCACACCAATTTTGACATTTCTCTAATATTTGTCTTGAAAACACTAAATGCTTTTTACACTGACACATTACAATTCTACTACGTAATGACCACCAGGGAAATAAGAAAACCTATCCGGTATCTACAGCGTCATTATGCAGCGAGCTTAGTTAATCGCGATATATATACACGATGCTTATTGTTTATGTATATGTAATTGTCCTTCATGTTTGTATATGTATAAAAATAAGTGTATGTAAATGTCTAGGCAGTAAGAGGGTCATGTGTGGTTAGTTATGGTTTATATGCGTTGCCGGAAAATTTCTCTAATTGAGAACTTGGATGGCACGTCTGTAACCATGTACAGCATTCTTGGCTAAGCGATGTCGCCCTGTCTGGTGCTTATATATGTTCCGTTATGTCTGAAGGTTTGTTCGTTGGTTACTTTTTTCACCCATATGTATCTTACTTCCACGAACATGAATCCTTTCGGGTATCCCTTAATTCTAAAGTTAGCTGTTTGAATTAAATTATCTCTCATAATATATTATCTTCAATTCAGTGTTACACAGTATCGAAAGTGTCTCTGTCTATAGCACTAGTGTGCATAATGTAATGTAATAAGGAAATTATGCTAATAATTTACCAACATAAATTATTAGGTGTTAAACATTTATATTTTAAAATATATTATTGGCCTTATTTAGTTACTAATATCCTTTCCTAGATAACATCAAATAGTTTGTTTACTAATTACTGGCTCGGTCAAAATATTTTAGCCACAGGTCATTTCATGTCTTCACCTGTATCTTTTAATTACATTGGACTCGGTCTTGCTATGATAAAGCAAGACGTTATATAACTGTAACTTATGTTTTATTTATTCTTCATGTCAAATTGTCATCTCGAAACAGTAATCAGTCTGCATGAACAGGCTAGTGTATTGCATAAAAGCCAGAGATATTGTTCTGGATATTTGGGGAGAGAGAACGGCCGTATGGCCGGAATGGGCCTCATAATGCCTTTTAGGAGGAGGGTATGTTAGGTGTGGCTAATTGCTAAACTTATGACACTTAGAAATTTACTAGGAATATTTATACTTATGAGAAAGAACTGTTTATGTCTTAGAAGTTATAGATAAACGGTTAAAAGCTGATCTACATATAAAGTAATTTTGGAACTTGACCAAGTGTTCGTCTTATTACACCCTAAGACCTTTGTAAGAATTAACAACTACGTTACAATAAAAACTCCAAAAATAAAAAGGAGGAAGCACGATGCTACATGTATTATATGTGTATATGTAATTGTCCTACATGTTTGTATATATATATAAAAATATGTGTATGTAAATGTCTGTGATTTCATTTGTCCAAAAGAGGTAGGGAAAGTGATTTATTTCAAATAAATGTGAATTTTCAAAGAATTGCCGACATTTTACTGAAACTATTATTTTAACAAAGGGAGAGATAACTAAGTTGTGACTGCAGATTTTCAAGAATACATTACCTTTTGTAATGACAACAGAAAAGCAAATTTGTACACATATAGAATTTTGAGTTTTCGTTTTCCAATTTTACAAAATTTAAAATAAGAAAGTGGATAGTTTTTATTGTGTTGAGTATAAATAAATGTATAAATAGATGGACCCAGATAAAAGTATATGCTGTTTTATGAATAAAAAAGTACTAGTAGTCTTCATTGCATCATAGTATCTTTTCTAACGTGTTTTCGAAAGTTTGCTGTCCCTTAATGTATTTTGTATTAATAGCTTAGAGAATCCCATGCATACCTTCGGACGATTCATGCAAAAAGGTTAAAGCGAATAAAGCCCGTTACAAAGTCATTAAACGTAGAATGAGGACATGTAAAAGAAAATAAATGCTATTAACAAATTTTGATTAAATATAATATTGTTTTCAATTTTGAAATTTACGGATATTTCGTCAAATTGTGTTCAATGTTTTCATGGTTTACTGCTTAACACCAACACTAAAGACTTACTGCGCAAACATGATCACACATTGTTGTTTATTAATACTTTAAAACACAGGGTGTATGCTGATTCCTGATCATAGTTAGCATTTTCATTCAGTCTAACGACATATTTGGTGATCATGATTCATTTGCCATGACATATCGATATGAAACATATCACTTGTCTATTTCGCACATTCAGTTATAAGAGAGAATTCTTTTCTAATCAGATAATAATTTGTATTCTTAACATTGCAGATTCAGCAGTAACACCAAATGTTGTCTTCTTCGCAAAAGATATTTCTAATATAGCGCTATCGATCGGGGTGAAGTTCATTTACCAGACAACTGTGCTGAATGAAGGCAAGGGGTACGACAACACTACAGGTATGTTTACTGCACCCATTGGAGGAACCTACCTGTTTACAGTACAATTAAGTTTAAACAGTGGCAGTAGTTACTATCTATATTACGACATACTTTCAGATGGTAATTCTATGAAAAGAGGACACTTTAGAGACTATGACACTCACAAATCCTACACTACAGACGTGATTATGCTCCTCAGAGCCGGTGCTCAAGTCTGGGTGGCATGCTCATCATCCCATTCATCCAGTGGATCACTTTGGCAGAGCTCGAATGGCTGGAACACATTCAGTGGTGTCCTTTTGCGTAAATGATTCATAAGAAACAATAGAAAACCGCATTTTGTTCGTGATTATAACTTTGTAACTTAAGAATGTTTAGTAACTATAATCAGCATCTTTTTAAGCTAAGCTTTAAAAGAAAATCGCCGATTCCAAAATAAATACTGACTTGGTTCTTTTAAAATAAATAAACCATAAGTGTACAAAATATGAATACAGACGTTTGACAGTTTTTCGTTTATTGTTGTTGTTAATTATATTCTAGATTTTGATTTTGATTATATTCATAAGTGATGATCCAAATTAGCATGAACTTCTGCTTTTACATCCACGATACAAAATGCGTTTTATAAATTTCATTTATTTATTATATACATTTGCGTGCCAATCTTTCGATAAAAGAGCCATGGTGACGACAATAAGGCGCATTAACCTCCCCGGCTTAAGACTTTTACGAACGCCGACGGTTTATAATAACGACCGCTGTACAGTTGAACCTGCCTTGACAGCCACCTTCATTCAATAACCTTCGGTCTTAAACAGCCTGTTTGGTTATGTCCTAAACTGACATTTTTATTTTTATTTTCACCTGTCTTAAACAGCCACATGTGTTAAGGAGGAATTTCTGTAACTACCTTGGGTGGCTGCTTAATAAAGGTTTGACTGTATATACAAAAGTGGCTTGAAAGATAAGCTGGAATATCTCTTATTTTATCTTTGCGCAACGTTTGTTGTACAACTTTTCTTTCGGTGCATATTACTTCTGATGTGCATATTTTACTTCTTATTTTTTTAAACAACAGTTATAATATTCGAAATATTTACCTTTTAACTAAAATATGACCCAAGAAAGTTGAGAAATTAAATATAATGATGACCAATAGGACAATGACATGCGTAAACAAGTTTTATCACTAGCCATCTGTAAGTAATGTATTATTGCCCACGCCGCCTAGCCAAAGGTTGAGTGCAACTCGATATTTAAAATTAAATTAAACTTTGATCTATCCTTAACCATGACGTGCTTGTGGCGGTGAACATTCAACCTTCATTTGCGGTATGTTCATGTCAAGCGGCTTATGGTCCCCAAATAAAATGTTGGGTTAGTCTACAACTAAAAGAACGCCAAAGGCAAACAGTAAAAGAGTAAACAGTATGACATATTTTTGTGTGTGACTGAACATTATTCAAAGTTTTAATTGCCGGGATATTTAAACCGTCCATCTTTAATTTGACCAAAATATATATAAAATGTAATTTTAAAATACTATTTACATAAATAAGCATTGTGCTCAACGACTGTCGAAGGACGTTATTGATAACATCAATGATTGAATGAACAGCCGCCACACGGTACGACCAAAACATCTTTAATAGTGGAATAGATGAAAAGGGAACTTTGAAAGCAGCTAAAGACGAGCTTACTCAAGTCATTCTATTAGACAAACAGCTCCAAAGTTTGCAAATGGTCGCTTGTTTATGATACATGTATCAAAAATGAAACACACAAATGTATTGAAGATTATTGGTAATATATTTCGACCTATATAGATACGTAGAAACGCAAATTAACATAATACGTAGGTACTTATTACGACAGATCAAGAGAAAGTATATTGCGTAAATAATTATTTCCACATTAGCAACCACGCATGTTCATCAATTGTATACTGATTGTATATATAATATTAAAGTAAATTAATCTTTTTCGAAGATCATTTTTCATGTAAATAGCGGTAGAGATAAACTGATATTGTGTCTCTAAGTTTCCTAAAACGGAGTGATAATTTCAATGCCAAGTTTCCCATAGACCAATAATCAGTTACTTAACATTCAGGTATCGGGTTAACTAATATTTACGATCCATCTATAAGTAGATACCAGTCATGTATAAAAAGATGTTGCCAAAGTTGATTTATGGGCACAGCTAGGCATATGACAATCAGAAAAATATTTGTATACAATAACAATTGAACGTTTTACAAGTTCAATGATCTCAGTACTATTGGAAATCACACTTCATAACAACCGGAAGACGACAAAATGTACAGAAATAAGATACCAAGCCGTTACCAGGAGCACTTGCTATTAAGCACATGCATTTGGAATTTTGAAAGAGCAACAATGACTTATGCAAAGATTATTGTGATTAAAACACCCATGAATGACATGTTAAAGAAACAGTGATTGTCTCTTCGTAAAGAACTAAAATATAGATTTCAGATTCCATTTATTTGAAACGGCAAATATTAGTAATCGAAACTCGTAAGAAGCGGGCATGTCGCAAAAATTGAAAGCTGCTTCATAATAAAGATACTTAAAATCTAGTAGTAAGCGACGCTATTTACACTGGAGGCTAAAAGGCATGACCTACTCTAGAACTGGAAAGTTTTCTGTCGCTTAGCTGGCAATATCCTCGAAAAGTCGATCGACTAAAGGTGTTCTTATGGCATCGATCATAAAGGTTTCAGGTAGCGAGAAAAGGTAACCGCAAGTAACTCTCCTTAAACACATGCTAAAGATGTTTCTTTTTGGTTCATGGTCGCTACCAGTTAACCATATGAGACATCTGACTTGTGGGTGATAGAGCAAGATACAGAGGATTCTCTTACTTGATTCTGTTAAATGCCAGGTTTAAAACACCGCTTCAGTAATAATCGTTTGAAAGTTTCAGCTGAAAATCGGTTATCATAGTAGCGGCTGTAAAAAGTCTCCCCGTACATTTAATCAGTGCTGTTATCAGTTACGTCATTTGAAGGTCGTTAAGCACGATACTTATGCACTATGTTTATAGTACTTCTAAAATTACTTTGTTTTAATATTTCGGCCAGTTTATAAATAGGTGGCTTCAATATCCCAGCCAATATAGATTCGGATATTGTCCAATCACCCCCAAGGATATACTTCCTGCTTTTTATATTTTACCTTTACCGTCTGTGATATGCAGGATTAATATGCTAAGATCCCCTGTCAAAATTCTTTTGTGTTTAGTCCCGCTTATTGTTTTCTCGTTTATGACAAACCCATTCCTTTTCTTGGGACCATACGCCGCTGACCATGAAATGGTATTCATCTGAAAATACCTCATTGAAGGTTATAGAACCTTCAATGAGGTATTTTCAGATGAATACCATTTATGTTCACAGTCATATGCATACCATCGTTTGGGATGGATCAAAATTGTACTATTTATTGGTGTAATTACTGAGTTGCGCTCAACCCGGGGCTAGGCGGCGTGGGCAGTAATATGCATTCCCATTACTGCCCATGAACAGGCTCAATCAAACCGAGCCTGCAGTATTTTCATGTTTGTCGTGTTTGGTGGCTTTCAAAGTTCCCTTTTCATCTTTTTTTCATTTAAATTCTCCGTGTTACTTCGTAAAGCGGAGAATTATTGTCTCAACCGATCGCTATACAACACCAGTTGAATCGGTTTTGTGGTATAAATACTCATGCGGGTAGTCTTAAGGTAATGCGCCATTTACCATTACTTTGTCATAGACAAAAAAGAATAAAATCTCTCGAACGGCACAATGCACTTCCTAAGTGCTGCGGCTGTTCATCATGTCTTTTTTTCAACATAACTGTAAGACAGGAGATTTGTCAGTTTGCAGATAAATAGTAGTGTGCCCGCTCGCTACAGACATGACTTTCTCATGAAAATAAATAGATTCTGTGCGTGTACGGGTCCGCATCTACTTATTTAGATAGAATAGAGAATTAAGTTGTGTTCTATTCTGTTCTAGATTTGTCACGGTCTGAGCGATAGTTTGTTAGCGCTTAAATTTGAAATTGAAAAGTTAAAATTAATAAAAACGTAAAAATGAACATCAGAATTTATTACTTTATAGAAAAGTGTGGTGAAAAAACGTTCTGATCTAAAATAAGATCGTATATATTTAATGGGCTATTTTGTTTGTTAATGAAACACAATTTTTTCGGTAATATTTAAAAATGAACCACTACGTAATTTAAATATAAACAACAGTTTTTAATGAAGCTAAAATTATTTTAGGGAGTATATATGCTGTAGACGACTGACTGAATATGCATACATGAAACCACATTAAGTTGGTATTTCTTAACGTCGCGAAAAAAGACGTTATTTTTAGCGACCTACTGCGTATTTTTACCGAAAAATTACAGAAAACCTATAGCGATGACATATCGTTTTTATTTTTTAATTCGATTGTATATACGTTCAACAGAACTTTATAAAAGAATGAAAAACTTCTACCACACCGTTTTCGAGAAAAATTATCTTACGTTTAGATCACGTTTCAATCTTTTAGCGTAAAATGTCGACTGTTCAATGTTTGACGTCGTTTTAAATGTCCGTGAAATAAACCTTTATTTGAATTTTATAACGAAAACGTAGACAAATATTTTCTCTATCGGAAACAATTTTTGCAAAATATTTAACGCCATTGTTTGCTAAGTTATTCACCTTACAGTGAAACGCTTGCAACCAAAGAGGTAAGCATAATGATCAACTGTAGAAGTGTTAATCACCAGGCCTGCAGAGCGCTGTAAAATATCATGTTGGTAACCTTAAAGGCTTTCTTTTTAAATTTACAGATGGTTTTTACGAATAACCGGGAGAAATTAACATTGCCTTTTATTTTCTTAAGTTTATAAATTAAATTTCCATAAAAAACTGGCTGTGAAATACCTTGTTGCAAAATAGATGAAAAGGGAACTTTGAAAGCCACCGAACACGACAATTATGAAAATACTGCAGGCTCGGTTTGATTGAGCCTGTTCATGGGCAGTAATGGGATTGCATATTACTGCCCACGCCGCCTAGCCCCGGGTTGAGCGCAACTCAATATTTACACCAATAAACATTACAATTTTGATCCATCCCAAACGATGGTATGCATATGGCGGTGAACATGGAACCTTCAATGAGGTATTTTCAGATTAATACCATTCCATGTTCAGCGGCGTATGGTCCCCATATAAAAAAATGCGTTTGCCCTAAACGAGAAAACAATGGGCGGAACTAAACAGAATAGAATTTTGATAGGGGATCTTAGAATATAAATCCTGCGTATCACAGACAACGCCAAAGGCAAAATTTAAAAAGCAGGAAGTATATCCTTGGGGGTGATTGGACAATATCCAAAACCTTATTGGCTGTAAAAGTGATTTTAAACTGCACATGTATTTATGAGTTAGATCTGGGTGTCAGCGATAAAACTTGCAAAAGGGTTTCCTTAATTTGTGATAATGATAATTTTAATTTACTCGAGTGGAAACAAATTTAATTGAATCGGTTAGTTGATATACTGGCCTGTTTGTAATAGAGAGGAAAGTCATTAACTGTTTAACAGTAACAACTGTCAAGTGATAATTTATTGCATCAATTTATTTATCTTTTTATTCTTTTTGTTCTTTTTCTCGCAACTAGTTGTACAAAACTAGATGCGGAAAATAAATAAAAATAGCCGAAACAAATTAGGTTATATGACATCTACCATGTTATTGACTATGGAAGTGTGCATGATCGTTTTAGTCAATAAAAAAGCAATATATGCATATCAGGAATCGCCACACTCACAAAACACAGCTTCGAAACAGATCCGGCTTGATAATAAACTACACTTCACAGAATAAATTTCATAGAAAAGTTAAGACGAATTCTGCATGGCTATGATACACCGACGGCTTCCACTTACCACCCGAAACATACATTTGAATGCATCACAACTAAAAGGTGGTATTTTCGTTCTTAATCACTATTATAATGATGATTTTTATACCTAGTTTTGTTGGGCTACAAATAATGTTCCTGCAGCTGCCGTGGAATAACAAGGTAACAGGTCTTCTTCAATAATTTCTTGAAATACACTTAAAATGTTGGTTACTTTGTAGACAGTCCCTACTGTGGCATGCCAATAAGTCTGTTATATATAAGTAAACCACTCTGTAAGCTATTTGAAGAGTTTGTTTCCAAGTGGACAAAACCGTTGCTGCTTATTAAATAATTGAAACACTTGTTATCAACATGTTCACGAAAGCATCAGTTGTTTTATTTATCTTAACTTTAAAGATGGTACTTGGTTTAGAACCACAATGTTCACCTTATCATTACCAAGAGCAGATGATAGAAAAAATGGTGAAACTGGAAATATTTGTTCAGAAAATGAAAGATGACATGACGGCATTACAACAACAAGTCAAAGATGAGATAGAGATTTTGAAAGTGGACAAGAAGCTTATCAAATCTGAATTGGAAACTGAAAAGACATCAATGAACAATGCCGTCCAGCAATTAATGAAGAAAAATGATGCCTTAATGCAAAATATTTCATCAAAATTTCAAGAAATGGTGGAAACAGATAGCGAAGAAATGAGGAAGTTTGCAAAGGAAGTGGAGGCTATAAAAGGTATTTTTCCTTTATTTAATGTGATTGAAAAATTGATAATAGAATCGGCGGAGCGATGAAATAAATCATGAATTAGTTTAAAAGACTGGACTGGTAAAATGTTTTGCTTTAAATAAAACTGTTTGCATCAGTAAAAATACATAAGACTAGCACAACACTGTATCACAACAATAGTAATATAGCATGATTATTAGTTTCATAGTAAATAATAAAAAATATGTTTTTTTTTATATTAAAACGAAGTCACTCAATCACATGCATATTTGGAACAACAATGACGTACTGAGAGATCTACATATAATATCGCATATTGCGAGGCTGTATATTATTTGTAGGTTTGGATTCGTGGGAATTGGTTGTGATAGAGATTAAATGATCACTGAAAAAACCCACAATTATTCCACATCAATTTTGACATTTCTCTTATATTTGTCTTGAAAACACTAAATGCTTTTTACGCTGACACATTACAATGCTACTACGTAATGACCACCAGGGAAATAAGAAAACCTATCCGTTATCTACAGCGTCATTATGCAGCGAGCTTAGTTAATCGCGATACAGTAAAACCCCTCATTACGGACACTCAGTATTACGGACACCCTGGTATTACGGGCGAATTTTTAAAAAACAGATATTTTCTCTTCTTCTTGATTTAACCCCACTATTAAGGACAACCCACTATTAAGGACACTTTCCCTCAGTCCCTTAGGTGTCCGTAATACAGAGGTTTCACTGTATATATACACGATGCTAATTGTATATGTATATGTAATTGTCCTACATGTTTGTATATGTATAAAATAAGTGTATGTAAATGTCTAGGCAGTAAGAGGGTCATTTGTGGATAGTTATGGTTTATAGTTGGAGTTATTTCACCAAGACGATTTGTACTTGTTTTGTGATACGAGAACCTGTTGGGGCAAGTGTGAGGTTGGTGCACCCTAGAACCTGTTTTAAACCCCCAGTGGCAATTTGTTTTGCCACTGACCGTTCCAAGGCGGTATCCCCAAAGGTTCTCTTCTTTGTTAATTGTTTGTGGCGTCCTATTTGAATTGACATTATACATAATATAAATCATGCGCTCTCTCTCTTCCTCTCTTCTTTTTCGCTGCGTGGGGAGGCTGTGTTTTTTGAGTGTGGCGATTCCTGATCTGCATATATTGCTTTTTTATATGCGTTGCCGGAAAATTTCTCTAATTGAGAACTTGGATGGCACGTCTGTAACCATGTACAGCACTCTTGGCTAGGCGATGTCGCCGTGTCTGGTGCTTTGATCTGTTCCTTTATGTCTGAAGGTTTGTTCGTTGGTTACTTTTCTCACCCATATGTATCTTACTTCCACGAACATGACTCCTTTCGGGGATCCCTTAATTCGGAAGTTAGTTGTTTGAATTGAATTATCTCTCATAATATATTATCTTTAATTCAGTGTATCGAAAGATCCAGATGACTTTCATTTTGTGTGTCTCTGTCTATAGCACTAGTGTGCATAAAAACTCCAAAAGTAAAAAAAGGAGGAAGCACGATTCTACATGTATTATATCTGTATATGTAATTGTCCTACATGTTTGTATATGTATAAAAATAAGTGTATGTAAATGTCTGTGATTCTTTTTTTGTCCACAAGAGGAAGGGAAAGTGATTTAATTCAAATAAATGTTAATTTTCAAAGAATCGCCGACATTATACTGAAACCCTTACTTTAACAAAGGGAAAAATAGCTAAGATGTTACTGTAGATTTTCAAGAATACTTTATCCTTTTGGAATGAAAACAGACAAGCAAATTTGTACACATACAGAATTTTGAGTTTTCGTTTTCCAATTTTACAAAATTTAAAATAAGAAAGTGGATAGTTTTTATTTTGTTGAGTATAAATAAATGTATAAATAGATGAACCCAGATTAAAGTATATGCTGTTTTATGAATAAAAAAGTACTAGTAGTCTTCATTGCATCATTATAGTATCTTTTCTAACGTGTTTTAGAAAGTTTGCTGTGCATATCTGAGTCCCTTAATGTACTTTGTATTAATAGCTTAGAGAATCCCATGCATACCTTCGGACGATATAATTATTCATGCAAACAGGTTAAAGCAAATAAAGCCCGTTGCAAAGTCATTAAACGTAGAATAAGGACATGTAAAAGAAAATAAATGCTATTAACAAATTTTGATTAAATATAATACTGTTTTCAATTTTGAAGTTAACGGACATTTCATCAAATTGTGTTCAATGTTTTCTTGTTTTAATGCTTTTAACCAACACTAAAGACTTACTGCGCAAACGTGATCACACATCGTTGTTTATTAATATTTAAAAAAACAGGGTGTATGCTGACTCCTGCTCATAGTGAGCATTTTTTATTCAGTCAGATCATGATTCATTTGCCGTGCAATATCTATATGAAACATATCACTTGTCTATTTCGCACATTCAATCATAAGAAAGAATTCTTTTCCGATCAGATAATAATTTGTATTCTTTATATTGCAGATTCAGCAGTAACACCAAATGTTGTCTTCTTCGCAAAAGATATCTCTAAATTAGGACTAGGGCTTGGGGTGAAGTTCATTTACCAGACAATTGTGCTGAATGAAGGCAAGGGGTACGACAACACTACAGGGATGTTTACTGCACCAGTTGGAGGAACCTACCTGTTTACTGTACAATTTAGTTTTAACGCTGGCAGTGGCTATCATTTATTTTACGACATAGTTTCAGATGGTAATTCTATGAAAAGAGGATTGTTTAGAGACTTCGACACTCATAAATCGTACTCTACAGACGTGATTATGATCCTCAGAGCCGGTGCTCAAGTCTGGGTGGCAAGCTTATCATCCATAACATCCAGTGGATTACTTTATCAGACCTCGAGTGAGTGGAACACATTCAGTGGTGTCCTTTTGCGTAAATAAAACAATATATACCCAGTATAGTTCGCTGATGAAATTGAAAAAAATAGATCTGTGCATCATGTATTTATTTTTGTTCATTGTTTTATATATGTGTGACTCAAAAATATTTAGTGACACATTAAACTTTTTAAGATATGCGGTTCACTAACATCGTAATGTCAACTCATTTAATGAACGTTACATTCAGACGGAATACACGAACAGTAAGCGAATAGTTTTAATAAACCACATGTAAATTCTATATACATACAGACTTTTGACAAATTATTGTTTATTGTTTGTTGTTTTATATGGCTACATCTTGTTTGCTTTTTTATATGGCTTCATTTTGTTTGTTGTTTTATATGGCTTCAACTTGTTCGTCGTTTTATCTTTATATTAACGCGGGTTTTGTTTTTATATAAGAAAATGTGAAATATGCATATCAGGAATCGCCACATTCAGAAAAACAGCCTCCCCACACAGTCAAGAAGAAGAGAGAGGGAGAGCATGGTTAATAAAATGATCAGTTTCAAAAGAGTCACCACTAACAATTTACAAAAAAGAGTGATCCAAAATAACGTAAACCTCTACTATTGCTTCCAAATGCATTGCTTCTTGTTGAATTTTTATGTTAAATGCTTATTATTTATTCTTAATTATTTACTCCATAATGAAAACGTATCACTCGTTGAAATAACCATTGCGACGGCAATAAGCGCACGAAATAAACACGTTATATGACAAGTTAAAAATGTAAATCAACTAAATTAAATAATGATTAAACGCGAAGCTTTTAGCCATCCCAGAACATAGATCAACATTGCATTTGAAATTGAGTCATTTGAAAGTTACAACTCTCAATTTTGGGTGGTACACCAATGTAATTGACTTGATTTTCCATTTTGTGAATAAAACCAAGTTTAGATACAATTATTTCCAGAACTTGATAATATAACTCATATTTCTACGTAATGATTAACGTGTATATAAAATAAGAAAAGTAAGAGACCTCACATCGCGAAAAGAATTCGAATGTAAAGCGACATACGATAGTTGATCGATATTAGCTTCGTTTATACACGAAAAATAATTGTGCTAGATGATGTATACGTTACTGAAAGAATAATAAGTAAAATTGAAACTTAGATAGCAACCAAACACGACCAATATGAAACTATTGCAGCATTGGAATGGGTTGCAAAAATTGCAAATGGCGCAAACAGGCTAAAATTTCAAAAATGAAATTCGAGGGAAATACTTAGAATAGAAGAAAAGAGAGCGTACATGTTTTGTAGTATGTGTAATTCAAATAAGACGCCAGAAACAATTAACGAAAAAGAAAACTATTGGGGATACCGCCTTGGAACGGTCAGTGGAAATACAATTTGCCACTGGGGGTTTTAACCAGGTTCTAGGGTGCACCAACCTCACAATGTCCCAACAGGTCACCATATCAACACACAATTACAATTTAAGTTGGCTTGGTGAAATCTCTCCAACCAACCTCAGCTTAACTATTGTGCATGCAAAAGCGCACACACATATAAAACATTAGAAGCTAATAGCATTGTAAAAGCAAAAGGGTTTGGTTCTCAGTGATCTCACCGAAAAGAGCTCCTAGAATCAAATCAGCAATAACACGATGACAGGGATTAAAAAACAAATCGAGCTTCTTTGTCCTTATACAAGATTTTCTGATAAACCTTCACAAACTCTTAAACCCCTGCAAGGATTACGTTCATTGAAATGAAATACATCATTGCAAGCTCTAGAATTGCGAACAATCTGTGAGATATAAACCCCGTAAGTGTCGCATGAGGAACATCGGCGTCTAAAATCAAAATATTTACTATATTTAAATTAAAATAATCTTTTTTATCATATATTTAGTACTGACGTTACCATTATAAATAAAATGAGTAAGATCAAGAAAGTTTGCTGGCTTATCTGCACATTTTGCTTTATTTAGTTGTAGCTCATAAGGATAAACTTAATTAACCAGAGATGGAAAATGGTTATTCTTTATATTCAACAAATCACCAAGGAACCTCGAGGTGCTGTTAAAGGCTTTGATAATGTCATCTTGCTGTTCGGTAGAAAAAAACACAACATTAAATCTTTTCCCTAACAGTATGAAATAGTATTCATGTAAACATATTTCAAAATTGTCAGTGGAACATTTGCTGTAAAAAGGATAAATAGTGCGGACAATTTTCGAGAAATGTAATAAACGATTTTGACTGAAAATACCTTTTTGGTGATCGGTGATATATTGTTGAGACCTAATAAAACAGATATGTTGAAAGGTGAATATCAGCTCGATCCTTAAGAATTTAGGTGTATATAATAACGACCGGGTGATCACCTTGACCGCCTCCTATTTTATGCCGTATTTATTTTAAATGATAGTTTTTTATAGTTCATACAAACAAAGATTTCATGTTGACTACTATTAAACAAAGGTAATTTGGCAATGTTTACATTTGCGTTACATATAAACAATAGACTAATAGTTAATTTTACATTAACATTTTGACATTTATTTTTTACACATTAGTTATTTCCGCGACAAAATAAACTAAAGCAAAACACAAACAATACTTTGAAATTACCGCAATTAACTTAATAAATATAAATCAAAAATATTTTTTATTAAAAGCCGTTGTCAGTGTGAATCGAACCCGTGTCGAAAAAAAGTTAGGGCTTTGCTAGCCTGAGGCGTAAACCACTGTGCTTTCGAGGCGATGTGGAAAAAAATGGCAAAAAAGTATTTTTAAAGCGTACGTTTACCTCAACCCGTGTTTACATTCTATAAATAATTGTAAACATCGCCAATTTATAGGTCGACCAAGCTAAATTGGCGATGTTTTCAATTATTTATAGAATGTTAACAATGATTTAGGCAAATTTACGCGTTAAAAGTACTATTTTGCCTTTTTATATCACATCGCCCCGATAGCCTAGTGGCTAACGCGTCCGGCTACCATAGGCCTAACTTTTTTTTCGACACAGGTACCTACAGCCTATAATAGCTTTTCTACAATTGCATTTTAAAGTGTTTACAAGACTGCGTCTTAGACCACTTGGCTAATGAGACAAGTATTGGGAGCTTTACGCTAAATGTATTTAACAATGATTGAAATATCAATGTAAACACGCCAATGTAAACATTGCCAAATTATTGTCCAACAATATTGACCTGGCACTTCATTAATTTTCGTAAAGGTCATTGGATAAACACGGGTATCAGCGAATACTCCGATATGTTTATTCAATTTACACACAAGTGATGTGTGGTGTATCGGAATAGATGCCGGACTACCGATTCAACATAGATCGTAACGTTTACGAAATTTAACGAATATGGGGTCAAATGCAAGAGTGCCAGGTCAATGTTGTTGGACAATACCGTTGTCTGATAATATTGTCCAACAATATTGACCTGGCACTTCATTAATTTTCGTAAAGGTAATTGGATAAACACGGGTATCAGCGAATACTCCGATATATTCATTCAATTTACACACAAGTGATGTGTGGTGAATGGGAATAGATGCCTGACTACCGATTCAACGTAGATCGTAACGTTTATGAAATTTAACGAACATGGGGTCAAATGCAAGAGTGCCAGGTCAACGTTGTTGGACAATAGCTTGGTCAACCTATAGTTTAATTGTTGGTTTCCATTGTTTTGACATGTAGATTTTAAATCATCATTCCTGGTGGGGGGTAAAGGTGAGATGGTAAGACCTAGAACCTTCTCTAAACCATAGGTAATTGTTTATGGTAATCCTATTTCAAACAAACCGATCATTTTATAAACCTTAGTCCCTCTCTCTTTGGCTCCATGGGGATATTGTGTTTTCCTTGGTGTGTAATATCACATTTTTCGTTATAATCAGTAGAATAAATGAAGTGTTCTCCCGAAGCTATGCGGTGTGAAATTGCATTTCCATTGCCGCCCATAAACTGGCTTAGTCAAACTGAGCCTGCAAATATCACACATTCATCATTTTGTTTGGTAGCTTTAAAAAATTCATTTTCAGTAATTTGAAAAAGATGAAAAGGGAACTTTGAAGACCTCAGAACATGACAAATATGAAAATATTGCAGGCTCAGTTTGATTGAGCCTGTTCATGGGCAGTAATGGAATGCTAACTACTGCCCGCACCGCCTAACCCCGGGTTGAGCGCAAAACAATATTTACACCAATAAACAGTACAATATTAATCCATCCGAAAAGATGGTATGCATATGGCGGCGGACATGGAACCTTCAATGCGGTATTTCCAGATTTATTCCATTCCATGTTCAGCGGCGTATCGTCCCAAGATAAAAGAAAGGGTTTGCCTTAAATGAAGAAACAATGAGCGGAACTCAACAAAACAGAATTTTGACAGGGGATCTTAGGATATATTAATACTTCATATCACAGACAATGCCAAAGGCAAAATTTTAAAAAGCAGGAAGTATATCCTTGTACAATATTGTACAATATCCAAATCTATATTGGCTGGGATATTAAAACCACCCATCTCAAAACTGGTCAATATATTAAAACAAAGGTAATTTTAGAAGTACTATTAACATAGTACAGAAGTATCGTTTGTTGTTGTTGTTGTTGTTGCTCAACGACTTTTAAATTACGTAATTGATAACAGCACTGATTGAATGTATAAAACAATGTACAATTCACTGATGAAAAATAAAGCTATAGTTTGTTTAGCTTGCTTTAAGTGTTTATTTAAAGGACTTGTGCTTTTTAAAATAAGCTAATCAAGAAGATCATCAAATCACAATCACAAAATTAACAAAGAAACTGAATAATATTTGTAAAAGACAACTTAAGCACGAAACATTCACGGACTAAACATATTAAGCGAATTATTTCAATAAACCATCATAAATTAATTGACGTGTTACACATCTTCGATTATAATCTGTCGTTATATGGCTTCATGATAATACATGCTCGGATTTTGTTCTTTATAGTTGTTGAAATATAAGTTGCGTTTTGATCGGGCAAAAAACAAACAAACAAAAACAACAGATTAATGAAGGGAAAGGTTACAAAAAGGAGTTATTTTCGGCGAACACTTATTACGGACTTTGGAACCGGTAGGGGTTGTTTCAGCACATTGTTCAATTCTAAAGCGTGCAAAAAATCGTATTCACATCAACGTACTGGCTTTTTAACATATCCTAACACGAAACAAAAATAACAATTGTTAGGGTTTTTGTCTTACACTTGAAGATAAATCATACATCATTTATCAACAAATAAACAATTGTAAGCATAAAATACATAATGAATATAAATGTCATCAGAAGTCTTTTTAATACTGAAAAAAACGTTCGGGTTAAGTGCACAGTTTAGCACTATGAGAACAAAATATAACTTTAGCTTAATAAAACAATCCCTTTAGAAATGCAAGCAAATTTTCATGATCTAAATCTTTCCATTGAAACTGGTTCCGAAACTTCTATATCATATGATAAAAGAGATAATTTTGATTTTCATATAATCTATTATTTCAGATGATATATTGAGAGTGTTATATTTCACAGTTTGTTTGCTGTTCTAGAGCTTTTAAAAGTTTATTGTTTTCAATGAAAGAAATATTTTACATATAATGGTTGAAATTATTTTAGAGCCAATGACAATGCAGTATTTTTCAAATATTTCGAACCTAAATTCTCATAAAGTTGCACGTCTGAAATGTGTTTAATATATAGGTCGATTTCCTCCGTAATACTGTCCGAACATTTATTGATAAACATGTGTAGTTCGTCGACGATCTTCTACAGTGTTCAAGGAGGCGTGACTTAGAAATTTGAAAAAGGAAAATTTTATAAATATTTTAGCTTTGACTTTTTGGCTTATAGTAATCTTATTAAATTTCATAACTCTTTATTTCATATATACGTCAATTATCACATAGGCGACCAGTTAAGATCGCCTTTTAAATCAATATCATCTGATCTGGGTTTTTTTTTCTCACTTTTTTGTCACAAATAATCTAGTGAATCTAACAGGGAGAAGTGTCGGTCGTGATCAGACTACACGGATGAAATAAAGTATTACCTAATTTACTACAAAGAATTTATCATCAAATATGTTCATTCTACTGTAAGTTTTTAAGTTTACTTAAATTTAACATAATAGAATTTCACCATATACTACTAATATATTCACTGATGTATAACAAACATAAAATAAAAAAGTAAAATGTAGGTTACCATGTTAAATTGTTCGAAATTACAATTTGAAAAAGGGTGGGGGTAATTATGTATAAACAAAAAGACTTAAAGGTATATAGTGTTCATCATTAATAATTACTGTGGTATCATTTTATTTAGCGATGGCTTAATGCTCGCGTATTTCGCGCTCGGACCAGTGCGCGAATTTAAAACCTAGGCCAAAATTTAACCAATTATCCACATACGTATCCGAAACGAGTAAGTCATGTTTTGGACGGTGAACTGTGTTTTAGGTTACATTACAGTAATTCAGGTGGCTCGGGAACCAGTCAATTTTGTCTAGGGTTTGTGCGGACCATTAGATAAAGTAATTCTGTGATAGGTTGAAAATGCAAAAGCAGAATAAAAAATATTAAATAGCTATATGAAAATGCACAGTGTAAAGAAGAAGATGAAACAAAACATTTGCATTTTTATATTGAGTGTTTGAAAATTTTTATCATTAAAAATGGGTATTATTTTGGACAAAGTGAAACTGAAAGTGGCGCAAAGCTGAGGGTGGTGGTTTTCCAGTGCATGTCGCGAAAAAGTTTACTGGTTACGCTATATTTTTGTTGTGTTTTTGTGATGTCTCTATGTTAGTTTTATTTGCAAAAGTAAGATTTTAAGGCCTTGACCCAATAGCTAATTCAGAATAGGAGATGAAGCTATACTGGGAGTCTATGGGAAATGAATTACTGTAGTCTAACCTTTAGACATTGATAAGGCTAATTACTTGTAAATATTCCAGCGGATGTGCCTACTCGGGCTAGTCAAGCAATGGCTGACACTAAATAGTCCCATTTTTTGCATTTTGGGGGCATTACTTGACAAGTATGGGCTGAAAGGGACATGTTAAGTAAATGGCATGCTTTTACTGACACACTGATACCAAATTCATGTTTAGAAATGCAATCTATGAAAAAAGGCCCCGGTTTTAAGACGGCATATGTAAAACAGTTTTGAAGTTCACACCGTAGTGAAAAAAACAGACCACCTGATTCAAGATGGCAAATCTCTGTTAATTGATACATGACCCCTACTTTTCTTGCTGGAAATAGACAATACAAACACTTAGCTTTAAAAGCATGTAAGTTAACCCCTTGGGAAATGGTACCAGCTATGATTGCCAGCATGTTGAAGCATGTCATGTTTACTATAGCTTATATAGTGAAATCTATTTACTGGTCTTACACCTATAAGAAGTACAAGTGGAGGGCAGAATTTGAATATTGATATTGTCTGCAATGTTATTTTCCACTAAAATTGTGTGCTGACCAATTTTAAGCAGATTTGAAAGTCAAAAATCAGTATTACTGTGTTACAGGAGGCAAACTTAGGTTTTAATTAGGTTTGGTGTCATTTTTAACTGTTTTTGCCTTAAAAATGCCACAATTGATACCCTGTGTGGCCCATATTGCATGTTTCAGCTCAAAAAGTGAGTTGCTTTTATTAGCTGAGATGTTTTACTATTATTCATAACCATGTTTTTGAGAAATTTGATGTTTTTCGATTTTTATTAGCAAGAAATGAATTCTTAGGTTTAGCCGTTTGGCCGCAAACGCGTACCAGAATAGGTGGTGTTGGAAAATTCCTCATATTGAGTTCATTTTTGTTAACTGAAAGCTGAAACTTGGTAGATATATTGCAAACATCATATTATTGAATAAAAACAGAAAATATAAGATATTGAAAAACACAAGTTTTCTTATAGGCTAATTATTTGTAAATAGTCCAGCGGATGTGCCTACTCGGGCTAGTCAAGCAATGGCTGACCCTAATAGTCCCATTTTTTTTGCATTTTGGGGGCATTACTTGACAAGTATGGGCTGAAAGGGACATGTTAAGTAAATGGCATGCTTTTACTGACACACTGATACCAAATTCATGTTTAGAAATGCAATCTATGAAAAAAGGCCCCGGTTTTAAGACGGCATATGTAAAACAGTTTTGAAGTTCACACCGTAGTGAAAAAAAACAGACCACCTGATTCAAGATGGCAAATCTCTGTTAATTGATACATGACCCCTACTTTTCTTGCTGGAAATAGACAATACAAACACTTAGCTTTAAAAGCATGTAAGTTTACCCCTTGGGAAATGGTACCAGCTATGATTGCCAGCATGTTGAAGCATGTCATGTTTACTATAGCTTATATAGGGAAATCTATTTACAGGTCTTACACCATAAAACCCAGATTGGACCGTGAACTGTGTTTTATACATTGCATTTAGACGGTGATACAGTAGTTTAATACTCGTTAAAAAAAACTGTAGCGCCTTTAACTCATGATTTATTTAACACCTGTCGTCATGCAACACAGAATATTTGAAAAAGTGACACATTTACCGATTACTGGATTTGAATAGCGATTGACTAAAATGCAGTGCGTATTAAAGAGAAAAACTTGTCATTAATTAACAAAGGTGCCGATTATAAAAAAGAGGAACTAATATATAGGGTAAAGTTAATTTTGAGATTTATTGTTTACATGATTTAAATGAATCATAAATAGATAAGAAGAGAGTCCGTAATACACTGTTTATATAACGAATCTCGATCTTACATAATTTATGCATACCATCGTTTCGGATGGATCAGAGTTGTACTGTGTGTAAATATTGACACACCCTGGTACCGGCTCTCCCAAGTACAGGTTGCACTCACACATACAGCACTCGGTAACGGATTTTAGAAGAAAGGTGGTTTAGGTATTTCTTATTGTATCTCCGGTAATTCAAAACCTTTTAAAAAATGAAACATATCAACGCCCTGGTGAATAAATAATGTCTATGTCATGAAAGTATCACAATATTTTATCTTGAACACAATACGGCGAATTCAACGCAAAAGTTTGACTCGAAAAATCAAATGTCAAGATAATACTTAAAATACTCAGTAAATACTGCATTTATTCATATTTGCATCGTATAGTCCTGTCTTACTACAACACAGTTCAAATTCCAAGCCTAAATCTGTTGTATTTCATGAATGATTCGTTTTTTAAAGATGATTATTGGTTTCCAGACTGCATCGCACAGGTGTGTAATTATTGTATCGAAGATGTAATAAGAAATACTTACATCACCTCTCCTCTAAAATCAGTTACCGAGTGTTGTATGTGTGAGTGCAACATATACTTGAGAGAGCCGGTACCAGGTTGTGATTGAGTTGCGCTCAACCCGAGGCTAGGCGGCATGCGCAGTAATATGCATTTCTATTACTGCCCATGAACAGGCTTGATCAAACCGAGCCTGCTATTTTTCATAATATTATTTTTATCTTGTTCAGTGGCTTTCAAAGTTCGATTTTCATCTATAACGGGAGAATAAAATATTTTGTTGATGATCAATACTTATCAATAAAACAAGAAAATATCAAACTTTAAAATATTTTAGGTTTAAGCTAATCAACCTTGTTTTTCACATGAATGTCAAGTTATAGATAATGCACAATACTTGTAAACAAGTCAAAATGAACATCAAAAAGGATATGTGTAAAATTGAATACTGTAAAAGAAGTATTAAATGCAGTATTGAACTTTTGCCAGAATATTGCAAATATAAGCCGGGGGTAAGCACAGGCCATCTATTAGATGACGAATCTAACCATGGACAGAGTGTAAACATGTTTCTTAAAAACTAACAAGGCTGATATATTTCTTTGAGAACAGTATTTGTTAGAGAACAATGCAGAGATATAACTCTACAAGAATTATCAGTAGTCTAGGCTGCCCATCCAGTCGGTATGCACCCGGTGACCGCACTATATATTCTATATGAATCCGCCATCTTGGATGGAGTAGAAAATGAGTCGCTTTTTTGAACCCGCTCTTGCGTAACCGGATCGAACCGGCCGCTTAAGCAGACGATGCTTTTCCGCCTTGGAATTTTCCAATATCCCGCCGCTACATCGGCGCGGCCATTTTTGAATGTTGACGACCGCTTTAAATGATATAAATACTATTTTTTTTATCTAATCTACCTTTTAATAGTCGTACACATTGCGCTACTAGTAGCAGACGACTTTTTTTGCCAATAGTCCGCCATTTTATATCATAACCCAGGGCGCCGTCATACTGACGGTTTAATATTTTTAAACCTTAATATCAGACGACATTTGAATTTTCCAATAGTCCGCAATTTTTATAGGTCTTTACTGGGCGCTACCATATTGGCGGGTGGACAAGCAGACAATAAAACAGCTCTGGCGTAACTGGATTGAACCGGTAGCACTAGCAGACGACGTTTTTTTCCGATATCACACCAATTCAGATATTAAGTAATAGTAGCAAACGATATTTTTCCAATAGCCCGCCATTGTGTCAAGTAATTGGGTTTAATAAGGTGAATGTGATAGCTTTTAACTACTGATTAAATACTGCAGACGACTGAGTAAGGTTGGTTTAGGTCACTGAAGGTCACATTTCACTTCGTTGCATTGAATTGTAAACATACATTTAAATGACAATACTATACAGTCCTAATGACAGAAATAACAAGGACCATTTACATTATAGTCATATTATTTTATTTACAACATACAAAACAGGTATAACAGTTTATACAACATAAAATTAATAATGTGTATTATAACATTATTTACAAGTATGTTAATGTTCATACAGTTAAAATATACTTTACATTCCATAGGGTACGGTATGGTAGTCCTCTTTAATCACACGCTTATCAAACACAATTTTATAGTCTTTGGTTTCCGTTTTTGTAAGGATACAGCAATTTTCAGAATTCCTTACAATCTTGTGTGTATCGATGACAGTTAATGATTTTACTTTATTTCCACAAGTTACCATTTTTTGCACAGTTTCAAAATTTATTTCTAGAGAATTTTTGAAATTAAGCGTGATTCCACGCACTTTACAAATGGACGTCCGACCCTCTTCGTCCGGGAAAGCTAGCTTGAAGGCATAGTTTTTGGGTCCTCTGGTTGATTTTTGAACAATTAATATGAAAAGGGGGTGTTAAACACCATCACATCATTTGTAAGTTAGCCACCAGAGAGTTAACATGGAAAACGTCACTTGCTCAGAGTGTAACAAGGAATTTAGTAGAAAGGATGCGATGTTACGACACTTTAAACACAAACACAATGCGTCTTTGAATAGAACACTACCACCACCACCGCCACCACCACCACCACAAGGAGCGCCACCACCACCACCACCACCACCACCACCACCACAAGAAGAAAACATGGTGTTTCAACATCCATTTACCATGATGATTTCGGGTCCCACAGGTAATAATTGTTTGATACTATTTTACAATTTTTCTGATCGTTTAATCACTGTTTTTGATAACTTTTTATCATAAAGTTTGCCTTTTTATGGATTTATTTGTCCATTTTTTCTTTAAAACATTCTGTAGATTTTTAGTAAAGTTTTTCAACTTTTTTTCAGATTTATTTTGAGATTATTTTTTTTGCATAGTTTTTCAACAATATGATTGATTTTAAGGTATATTTTTTCGACTTTTACACACAGTTTTAGGGGATATTTTTCAACATCATTTGTTAAATACAAAACTAATAAACATTTCAACTTTTTTTCTGGTTAAATTACTGTCGTTTGTTGTTGTTTTTTTTTTTTGCTTTAAACTAATGCAAACTTAGTACATTTTAGGGACATATTTGTTCCCCCTTTTCTTAAATATTTATTTGTTGCACATTAATAGAAGACTACTAAAACATTATCTCTTTTTTCAGCTTGTGGAAAGACGACGATGGTGAAAGATTTATTACAGAATCACAACTCAAAAATCCAGCCTGGTATTCAAAGGATCGTGTGGTTGTACAAACGATGGCAACCGTTATACACTGAAATTCATTCATCAGTACTACCTAAAGTAGAATTTATAAAGGGCATTCCTACTGACTTAGAAGATGATGATTTCTTTAATCCAAGAATGAACAATTTACTGATATTGGATGACTTGTTCTCTGAAGCTGGCAAAGATAAACGCATTACAGACTTGTTTACAGAGGGTTCCCACCACAGATCTCTCTCCGTGATTTCTATCAATCAGAATTTGTTTGGTACCAAAGACCTTACACAGAGAAGAAATTGTCATTATATAGTTTTGTTTAATAACCCAGTCGACAAACAATCAGTGATGACACTGGCAAGGCAAATGTATCCTGGTCAAAGCGATATACTTTTAAAACAATTTGCCAAAGCTACCAAGTATCCATATGGACATTTATTGGTGGATTTAAAACCGTTTACACCAGAGAATCAGAGATTAAAGTGTTTTAGTCAAAATCATTTAGAATCAACAAGTCAAGTGACTCCTCCAGAACCTATAAAAGGAGACGTTTTCCCAGAGGTCAATCATTCTACAGTTGGATTTCAAACTGATCACATCGAGGATAAGCCAGAAGAGTCAGAAAATAATTTAGAAAATAATTTAGAAGGCATAATGGAAAACAAAGGACAAGCTTGCGACGATTGTGGTCAATTATTTGACACTGTTCACGACGTGCAAAGACACGTCAAAAACGGTTGGTGCCCTGATTACAGAGACCAAAAGAAACGAAAACATGAGGAAATGAGCGATAGCGACCATGAAGACGATTCTGTGGAAGATAATGAGGCTTATATACAATTATGGAAACGAGCCCGAGAAAGTAACGATCAACAATTTGATAAAATATACAACAAATTTATAGACAATGGTGAAGAAAGTGACACTGCACAGGAAATGGCAGAAGAACGCATACAGCCGTATAACGAGAAGGAGTTTTTCGGCAAATACACATCGCTGATTGACAATTTTATTCTACCACTCAGAAACAATAGATTACATACTCAGATTATGTCTCAGATAGACAAACTCATATCCAAAGGTTATAATACCACGTCAGCTGTGACTAAAGTGTTACGAAAAAATAAGAACTCATTTCAAGACCTATTTGATATGGAATTCACAGACGACGAAGAAGAAGAATCCGAAGATGATGTCGATGGGGAAGAAGAAATTGACTCAGAAAATATATAAATTGAGACTTCTTATATATATGTTGTTTATTTGTGTCGTGGACTTTGAACAGTAAACATGGCTTCTTGGGAAGACTATTTAAAAACAATTTATTACAATCCTAAACACCCAGCTTCATTTGCTGGACCGCAGAAACTGTACAAAGTGGTCAAAAATGAAGGAAAATTTAATATTGGTATGCACAGGATACGACAATTTTTGCATAATCAAGAATCGTACAGTTTACATAAACCAGTGAGAAGACGTTTCCAAAGGAACCACGTTGTGAGCGCTGGTAAAGACGATTTATGGATGGCAGATTTGATCGATATGGTTAAGTTCGCCGACTGGAACCAGAGCTACAAGTACATCCTCTTGGTAATAGATACATTCTCCAAGTATGTGTGGTTACAGCCGCTCAAATACAAAACTGGCGAAGACGTAGCACAGGCCTTTCAGAACATCTTTACATCTTCAAAACGATCCCCAGCCAAACTTATTAATGACAAAGGTAATATTTGTACACTTATATAAAATTTGTTTCATATAGATTTTCTCAAACCTTTTTTAAATGTTTATATTAGTCATTTGTGGTTTACTGATAGATACTACATCCTTTTTTATTTATTTCAGGTCAAGAGTTCAAAGCCAAGAAAGTCCAGGATCTTATGAAGAAAGAAGAAATCCACTACTTCCCTACCCAAAATGAAACAAAGGCGTCGACTTCTGAAAGAGCTATATTAACGATAAAAACCAGGCTTATGCATTATCTATCCTATATGGAAACTGGGACCTTTTTACCGGTTTTACAAGAGATCGCTGACAGTTATAACCACACGTATCATAGAACTATCGGAATGAGACCCGTTGATGTCATGGACACCAATCAAGAAGAAGTGAGATTAGCCACATATTTTGCGCAAAACTCTCAACATAGCAAGGTGGTCACTAAACTTAAACCGTTCAAATTTAAAATTGGAGACTATGTCCGTATCAGTCATCTGAAAACCGTGTTTACTCGAGCTTACGATCAAACGTACTCCGGTGAGGTGTTTAAAGTACATAAACGCTATCACAGAGGTACATTACCGATATACAGACTTAGAGATTTACAAGAGGAGGACATTAAAGGAACTTTTTATCAAAGTGAACTCCAAAAAATAACCATTGATCCCGATCAAAAGTGGACTGTGGAGAAAGTGTTAAAAAGCCGTGGAAAGGGACGCAATAAACAATATTTTGTGAAATGGAAATATTATCCACGAAAATTTAACAGCTGGATAAATGCTGGTGATATAAATTAATTGTACTGTTTACTAAATAAAATGTTGTAAATATTTTGTTTATATCATACTATCTATGTCTTACTTATATGTTGATTTAGTGTAACATCTAGTAAATAAACTAATAGTGTATCTCAACCTTCGTTGTCTTTTCAAATAGTGCGCCAATATCTAAACATTCTTTGTTGTATCATTTAAACCTGAGTGCAGTGAGGCATTCAACAGAGAAGAGTCGTCTTCTTTAAAGCCATATTGACTGGTATCTGTGTACAATGCTTTATCACTAAACTATCGACGTTTACTCTCCGATGGCTGAACTACAACTGAGCGAGTCGTACAATATCTGATAAACATCCATAATTCTGATTGGCTGGTGAGAATATTTGGTCTTAAATGAAAAACTTACCAAAATTGTGAGATATTTCGCTGTGAAAATAAAATTTGTAAACCAGGTCTGTTTAAACGTCGTATTGGAAAAATTATCGCTGCTCTGATGTGTACTGCTCGGTGTCTTCAGCAGGAATGCGATACAGTTATAGGTTTACGGTTTAAACTGTGATGATTGCACAACGATTGGAAATAGATAAACATGTATGGACTTGAGGCGCATTAGAAAAATGTATAATTTATCGACTGCTAGTAAAAATGGCGGCGCACATAGGTAAGATCTATAATGGAGGGTTATCGGGAAAAAACGTCGTCTGCTAGTTGGGCGGTTTAGTCTGGTTACGCCAGAGCTGTTTTATAAAAAAAAAAAAAAAAAAAAAAACTAGTCCACCCGCCAATATGGTAGCGCCCAGTAAAGACCTATAAAAATTGCGGACTATTGGAAAATTCAAATGTCGTCTGATATTAAGGTTTAAAAATATTAAACCGTCAGTATGACGGCGCCCTGGGTTATGATATAAAATGGCGGACTATTGGCAAAAAAAGTCGTCTGCTACTAGTAGCGCAATGTGTACGACTATTAAAAGGTAGATTAGATAAAAAAAATAGTATTTATATCATTTAAAGCGGTCGTCAACATTCAAAAATGGCCGCGCCGATGTAGCGGCGGGATATTGGAAAATTCCAAGGCGGAAAAGCATCGTCTGCTTAAGCGGCCGGTTCGATCCGGTTACGCAAGAGCGGGTTCAAAAAAGCGACTCATTTTCTACTCCATCCAAGATGGCGGATTCATATAGAATATATAGTGCGGTCACCGGGTGCATACCGACTGGATGGGCAGCCTAGACTACTATTATCCATGTATGTAGTCAACTCAGTGTTGTGTCACTTATCTATTAATCAATCGGTTTACATGTATATGTTTTAGTATAAAATGCACATCTACATGGTTAAAATAAACAAAAAATGCCAAATGCATAAGAATAAAGTTTGATTAAAACTACTTGACATATATGCGTTTCAACAAGAAATTATAAACGTTATCACGTTGTCAATGTCCGACTTTAAAAAGATAAACATACTCCATCCAATTTGCATGGTTTCGGGACTTAAGCTCATTTCTCAAACAAATAGTTATTTACATTTATGTTTTCTGTCTAAATACTGATACTTTGGCAGCCACCAATACAACAAACATAGATATGTTTAAAAATGTATAGTATAATATATTTACTGTGATAAAACATTTCTGTTAAAAATGCTACAAAGCAATATGGATGAAAGTAAGTGGTATCATTTAAGAGATTTCAATAAATTATAAAACATGGCAAATGTTTGCCGTTTATGAATCAGAATGTTTAGTCTAAAACGAGTGAACCGCTATGCACGAGAAATCATCCAATTTTCCGGACAAGTCATTTTTGGTAAGATGACTAGTCCTGAGCAAGTGACTTTTAAAAATATTTCTCCAGCCCTGACATAGATCTTTGTCGTTAAACAATATTCATTATGACTAGATAAACTGACTAGAAAATACAATACATATTCAGAGCTACAGACTGACAATATCAGCACAGTAACAAGTAAATGTTTTATTGATAGACCCTAGGGGCTTTATTTACTCATAACATTCCTATTACATTAACTGTTTAAAAATCCAGCCTATTGTCCATAACTTATTTTCTTTCCGAAGTTTTGTTTGATGGGGACCTGGTTTAGTTTTCCAAAACCCAAACACTTTCCAACATCAAAAGCTTCATTTCACGGGTAATCGTACACTTTATTGGCATCTTCCTCGTTTTGAAAGTCTTACCTGTGGCTTTTAATTATAACTATTGTTCTTTACTGTTCTAACTTTTCTTAGCATTTGAAAAATAATCATAAACTAATATCGTTGATTTGTGCAAAGTTTGATGGAACTGGATTGTGCCGTTTGAGAGGTTTTGATATTTTTCTTATTTGTTTATGACAAAGCCGTTGCAAACGGGGCAATTCCTTAAAATTCCTGTCATATACAACTCTTCATTGGTTGAACAACTAGAGCTCAAGCCGGCTTAGACAGCTAAAGCCGTGTATAATGAATGCTGGAGCTATAACTTTAGGTAAAAAAACTTCTAATTGTGTGTCAATAACCCAAAGTCAAAAGTGGAAGAAAAATGTAAGGGTCAAAAGTTACGTTTCACGAATACAAAAAAAAAAACACGACTTACATAAGCCTAACTTTTAGATAAACTTGCAATTTTTATTTTCGTTAACTCTTTTATATTGATCTCGGTAATTCAAAATAAACCCCATAAACCCGTTACAATTATTGTTAAATCATTGTCTCTATTGTTAAATCAGTCAATAATCAATTGAATAAATTTTGTTGCAAATTAGAACAGGTGTTATTGGCAAATGTTTGTAGGTATACGTTTATTCATTTTTGGGAAAATCAAGGTAAGACGTATTGTTTTAAATTAACTTTCTCGAATTTTATTTAAAATAAAAATTAAATGTCATTATTGTTCAGGACTGGGTTGCGCAGTAGGTTAAATTGTCATCTCTAAAAAGATATTGCAGGTTTGAAATAAAGACAAGATAATTTAATCTTTAAACATTACAAGACCGTACTGATGCCCGTGCAATAATTGACTATATTTTACATTTCTAATGAATGTTTATTCAGTATTGCTTACTGTGGTAATCTTTTTTGTTTTATAAGTGTACATTTTATAATGCTTCTTGTGCAGCAATGTCATCGATTTTAAAAACTCATAAAAATAAAATCGGGAGATTAAGTTGTCGTAGAGCTTTTAACAATTAGAATTTAAAACGAAATGTTGAATAGTAAAATCATCGCGAAAGAAATCACAATTTCTATCAATCCGATGGTAGCCTGGTTTCTGATGATACCGCTTTAAGTTGTGCCCAAACATAAGCGAGAATAAAAAGTTGGCTTGAGTTTTCTTTTCAAAACTATCTGTTATTAACTTTGTTATACGTCCATTAAGGAATCACGTGTTCAAATATACGCAATTTGGACAGCCGTGCTGGTTTTGATAGGTCAAGGTAATTCCCCATGATACCATCGTAAATTTATTTTGTCCGAAATTGCAAGCAATATTTGCAATAATATCATACACTCCTGTACTGAAGACACAAGACATACACTAGTATTTTAGTCAGATATAAACCAGAAACGTGTTGTTTGTGTGATATAACACTCATCAATCAACCGCAACCCACTAGCGCAATTTCACGCTCGCCACTGTTAATATTGTCCTCTGTAATATATCCAGTGGCAGACCTTCACCGCTCAAGCCTGGCGTTCTTGGTCTTGATTGAAGTTGTTTTTTAACAGTTACATTCTCAGAGAGTAAAGTGAGTTTAATTTTATTGACATGTTTTTTTTCGGAAGTGTGCGTGTATTCGTTCTTTTAGCAAACTGTCAATATTGGAAGACTCAGCTTCAAGGTGTTTCCTGTACCTTTGCCCAAGATCAGAAAACTAAATCTGGGGACCAGTCTCAGATCTCAAGCATCTGATTGTCTGGAATGGTGATTGGTCGCCATTAATGCGACTGGTCCCCACATCACCTTGTTCGGTAGAAAGAGATAACATATCTTTTTATAACAGTATAAAAAGATCTGCAACAAGTGGTGCACAATTATTTACCATCGGGATACCTATCACTTGTTTATAAATAGAGGTATTAAATCTAACTCTGCTGTTATCCAGTAAGAAAGTTAACGACTATTTTAGGACTTAACAAGTCCATAAAATATAATTACCGTATGAACCATATTTTGTTCTTTTGTCTTTCTGACTTTTTTCAATGAGACTGAAGATCTCTTACCAAATTATGAGGGAGTGAGGTGTACAAAGTGTAAAAAAACATAAGTTGACAAACAGAACGCCTAAAAATTATTTGAATCAAGCTTCTTGAAGATAAAATTGAAATATCATGCTCTCTTCTCCTCTCTACTTGTTTGCTCTGTGGGGAGGCTATGTCTGCTGGATGTGGCCATTCCTGATAAGCATATTTCACTGTTTTTCTGTAAATAGTTGGAAAGCTAACTTTGAAATGCACCGAACAAGACCAATATGTCTTTAAAATGTATTCTGAGTTATTAAATAGACCTAAATGCATTTTGCCAGTGTTCCAAAAACGTTTCCCCAAAACCTAATAACACGTTCTTTTATATCTGTAAGACAAAATGTTAAGAGAACGGATAATTCAGTAGTTGTGCAAGAACTGTAGTTGGCATTAAATTTTGTTTTATAAAGTGTTTTGTGCATTTTAGGCAACCAACACATACTAGGAATTTTCTCTTTTTTGGCTCAAAACTGATTCTAAAGTTTTGAATAAATTGAGAATGTGCAGCAACAATATCACTCTTTGATGAAAATGGTACACTATAAATGTTTGAAGCCTTATGAGCAAATGTTAAAGCGAATTTTTCGTTTAAGTTTTGAATACTCTTTTAAATGATGAATGTTAAAACAAAGTCGTGGTGTTGATAGAGCTACGTGCCATTTATTGAAAGATGAACGATTGTAAATTTTACTGAAAATTGTTTTTTATTCTCAATTAGAGTATCTGGATTAAAAAAAGAAAGTTTTGACAATTAACTTTTCAGTTTTGGTATTCTAAGTTTATTGATATATTTTCATACAGTTCGGAAAGATGTCACTCTACTCCTTCATAGAAGGGCAGACACAGTGTCCCGTTTGCTTGGACAGCATTACTTCGCCTAGAATCCTACCTTGTCAGCATACATTCTGTATCAGCTGTCTTCAGACTCTTGTTAATGAGTATTTTTATTTATCTTTAAATTATTACTATATCATCTCTTATCAGTTGTTACTTCTGTCTTAATTACATCTATATTGAAATTATCTAAAACCATTTTGTGTGCATATTTTACTTTTTAATAAGCAGTTAGTTTTTTCGACATTCTCGGACCGTTTAGTCAGACAGGTCTTTAAAATATTTCATGTACCATCCCTTTTTAAAGTAATTTAATTATGCATATCAGGAATCGACACACTCACTAAACACAGCCACCCCTTACAGCCCAAATTGAAACAAGTGGTGAGTGGGAATGGGCGTAAAATGCAATCTTTAAAAGTAAAATGCTAAGAGGTGCAAGTACAGTTTTTAAAGAATAGTAAGCAAGTTAGTAAATATTTTTTGACGTCCTATATTGTATCTATTGAAATGGTATAATTGACTTTCGATATTGTATCTCCTGGAATGTTATAATTGACGTTCTATATTGTATCTCCTGGAATGTTATAATTTACGTTCTATATTGTATCTATTGGAATGTTATAATTGACGTTCTATATTGTATCTCCTGGAATGTTATAATTGACGTTCTATATTGTATTTATTGGAATGTTATAATTGACGTTCTGTATTTTATCTATTAGAATGTTATAATTGACATTCTATATTGTATCTCCTGGAATGTTATAATTGACGTTCTATATTGTATTTATTGGAATGTTATAATTGACGTTCTGTATTTTATCTATTAGAATGTTATAATTGACATTCTATATTGTATCTCCTGGAATGTTATAATTGACGTTCTATATTGTATCTATTGGAATGTTATAATTAACGTTCTGTATTTTATCTATTAGAATGTTATAATTAACGTTCTACATTGTATCAATTGGAATGTTATAATTGACGTTCTATATTGTATCTATTGGAATGTTATAATTGACGTTCTATAGTGAATCTATTTGAATGCTATAATTGACGTTCTGTATTTTATCTATTAGAATGTTATAATTGACGTTCTATATTGTATCTATTGGAATGTTATAATTGACGTTCTTTATTGTATTTATTGGAATGTTATAATTAACCAATTGAATCGACTGGTTGAATACCTAATTATAGATATATAAAGTATTTGTTTAAATACTAGGGCCGTCACATTTTAAACCTTTATGCTGTTATCATTAAGACAGTTGCATTCCATTCGATAGGCTTACCGTTCTACTACTGGTATAGTTAAAGTATTTCTTTTTTTAAAGAAATAAGTAAAACCCTAAAAGCTACCAACAGTTTATAATACAGCCCTGTGAGTGATCGTAAGAGTTTAAGAATTTTAAAAAGAACTTGGTGCTTAATTAACTGTGTGTGTTCCTGGTATGATATTAAACTCCGTGTGATTAAAGCCCGATTTAGATAGATTGGACGTTACTTACAAGGCCAACCTGCAACTATATCTCTTTGTTTTGCTAAAAGCACCAACTCGCACTGGAACATAAAACCATAGATTTCATTTGCTTAATAATTTTGTTAATAAATGAGTTTTAAGGAAAGTTTCTCATTGCTATTCACCGCATATTGACTGAGATCAGATATGTTTGTTTAAATGACAGTAATACGGTTAGCTGCCCACTGTGCCGCAATATATACATGGTTCCGTATGGGGATGTAACTGAGTTTCCTTTGAACCGTTTAATGGAAGCCATGATAGACCGAGCTGCAAATCGTTTGCGAACTAATCCACCACAAGAACATGTTCTACAAAATGCGCCAGCGGCCCAGAGAAGAACTTTACCCGACAGTACTCCACAACCTGAATTTCAAGAGAATACTCAAAATAGAAACAATAGAAACCCGGTACGGATTTACTCTTTCTTGCTTTTCTTGTCACACTTAATATGATTCGAACACATAAACTTTTTAACTTTATTTTTGTTCAAACATTCAATTACTGTTTAATAAATAAGAAGCGCTAGGCAGAAACGTCCGTTATGGTAATTATTTCACAAAAAGGCAGTTTTGTGAAAAATTCAATGCAATTTCTCATCTTATAAATGGTTAAAATAACATAGTATGTTAATGAATAAAATGCTGACATATTTCCTTATTATAACACCACTATCATCGAACGTCATGAAACGACAACGGCAAGATAATGGTAGTGCGTTAAGACAACGTCACCATTATTTGAGCTATTCTCTTCAATACTTTAAATGTAAATACGAGAACTACACATACTCTGCTGATTACAGTAAACGTTGTTGAGTTTTGTCTTAATTAACAAAGTGAACTATTTCCGTATAAACATCAAGTTTAATCTGGAATTGTTTTTACATCATTTACGTAATCATCAATATTTTTAATATTCCCGAGAAAAACATGCCAGGTTACATGTAAGTGGTAGCCAATGCAAATTCGAAAATCAAAATCAAATTTGTTATTAAAATTGTGCAGGTTTACTTGTTTTGGGGCATACTTGTTTGAAATCAGGACAAGCATGTTCATGTTGTAAGAAACGGATGGTTGCCGATATAAGTTTATATAATCGCTCTGTTTATAAACGTATTTCACCCTTAGTCGATGGTGTCCTGTCTGAGTCTGATTTGCTGAGTAATGTATATGATTAAATTCACATGTTTATTTGCCATTGAACAAAGATGAAAGGAATCTTATAAGCATTTTCTACAAATAAAATGTATTGAAACTTCGATCATCAACATATTTTGAGTAATAATCTAAGTCTTATATTCGATTCAAGTAAATGGGTTAGGTTAGTGTGATGAGGAAGTGATTTAATCTTTGATAAACTTCGACGTTTTAAAGTGGCCAAGTAATAAAAAGAGCTTCTCAATTGTTAAAATGATGCTTTCAAACTTCAGCCCCATGACTGATTTGCATCAGTTAAGAATAAAAGTGGCGCGAGTATAAAACAATGACGTTTAGTAAACAAAGTTGATACACTTGTTTAAAGAACAAAAGTTAATCCAAACAAGTTTAGATGAAAGAGACAAAATGAAAATGTCGTGTGATATGCAGGTTTGAAACAGAGATATAGTATACTTTACTTTAATAAACAGGAAAATAATTCTGTTTTACAAACAGGAAGATAATATTCCTTCTGTCTTATTTAGTTTTGACTGTACATAATTACACAATTAGTTATAAAATCTTGTTTAAAAAATACCCACATGTAATTGGATAAAAACGCTATTTCTGCAGAATATACATATTAAATACTTCGAGAAGTTTGCGAGAATTATGAGTTTTAGTCAGTAACCATTGTAACGAGCTCGGTTAAGTTGTAATTTTAGATTTCAATTTTAAACAAAACAATTCTCTAACTGACAGTTTCTGCAGAGATCTATGGTTCTCGCGATAGAACTGTGGTTTTCATAGAGTACTATGAATCGCGGTCAGTTGTAAGACACCATGGTTACTTTTTTGTCATTTGATAAACATTCTTTTAAAAAAAAAAACAAACACAAAACACAAACATACACTTACATAATGCTTTCCTTAAATACCAGGGTTATTCGATAATTTAATGCACTGTTATTTTCAAATTTCAGCTTCAGAAAAATAATCGTAAACGAATGGAAGCTGTCAGAGCGAGTTTATGTGGGTTTTCTTTCGGGAATTTAATAAAAAACGATGATTTTTTTATTAACCGAAGAATGTAGAATGTATTTACCTGTACTATTAGACATATATTAACAATATAACGTTTAGTTACTTATCGTTTTAAAGTAGTTTGCTATCTCTTGAGCTTACATAAATTACAACAACGATAATTTGAAAGTATAAATTGTCGGTTATCGATTTTTAGGAATCCTAATTTGTTCAAATATCAGTTCCATACTTTAAAATCACTTTATGGAGATTTAATTTTTAAACTCAAGAAGATAAAAAGCAATAATAATTTCTCCCGGTTATTCGTAAAAACCATCTGTAAATTTAAAAAGAAAGGTTACCAACATGATATTTTACAGCGCTCTGCATGCCTGGTGATAAACCCTTCTATAGTTGATCATTATGCTTACCTCTTTAGTTGCACGACGGAGGCAGGGGTTTAAGAGTTTATGAAAAAAAATGAAATATGCATACCAGGAATGGCCACATCCAGCATACACAGCCTCCCCACACAGCCAAAAAAGTAGAGAGGAAAAGAGAGCATGGTCCTATAATAATCAGTTTCAAAATGGACGCCACAAACAAATAACGAAAGTAAGAAACAGAGGGGTTACCGCCTTGGAACGGTCAGTGGCAAAACAATATGCCACTGGGGGTTCAAACCAGGTTCTAGGGTGCACCAACCTCACACTTGTCCCAACAGGTTCTCGTATTACAAAACAAGTACAAATTGTCTTGGTGAAATAATTCCAACCCATCCATCAGCTCAACAATATTGCATGCAAAAGCATACTAACATATAAACATAATTATTTAATAGCATTGCAAAGCCAAAGGGCGGGTACTCAATGATCTTACCGAGACCAGAGCACCTGGAGTAAAATCAGCAAGAACACAATGACAGGGATAAAAGAAACAAATCGAGCTTCTAGGTTCTTTTAAGAAAATATTTCCCCATAAACCTTCATAAACTTTCAAAGCCCTGCCATCGTCGTGCAACCAAAGAGGTAAGCAAAATAATCAACTGTAGATGGGTTAATCAACAGGCCTGCAGAGCGCTGTAAAATATCATGTTGGTAACCTTTCTTTTTAAATTTACAGATGGTTTTTACGAATAACCGGGAGAAATTAACATCGCCTTTTATCTTCTTAAGTTTATAAATTAAATCTCCATAAAAACCTTGCTGTGAAATTCCTTGTTGCAAAAGTGATTTTAAACTGCACCTGTATTTATGAATTAGATCTGGATATCGGCGATAAAACTTGCAAAATGTTTTCCTTAATTTGTGATACCGATAACCTTGTTTTAAAAGTTTTTCTGTAATGCAAAGATTGCCTTCATTGAAATCATTAACATCGTTGCAAGCTCTTGAAAAGCGAACAATTTGTGAGATATAAACCCCGTAAGATGTTGCACGAGGGACATCGCCGTCTAAAAACGGAAAATTTACTATATTAAAATTAAAATCATCTCTTTTATCATAAATTTTAGTAGTGACGTTACCATTTTCAATGGACAGAAAAGTTTGCTTGCTTTTTTGTAGTGTTCGCTTTATTAAGCTGTAGTTCTTTAGGATAAATCTTATAAACTAGTGATGGAAAATGGTTATTATCTATATTTAATAAATCATCAAGGTACTTTGAGGTGTTGTTAAAAGCTGTAATAATATCATCTTGATGTTCTGTAGAAAGAGATAACATAAAATCTCTTTCATAACAGTATAAAAACAGATCAGCAATAAGGGGTGCACAATTAGTACCCATTGGAATGCCTATTACTTGTTTATAAAAAGAGGTACCAAATCTCAAATAAATATTATCCAATAAAAATGTGAGCGCCTGGATAAGGTCTTGACAGGTCCATGAAGTATAATTATCATAAGAACCATCTGTAAAGAATAACCTGTGTTCATTACAAGCGATAAATGTTTTATTTTCTCTAGCGAAAGTTTGTTCAATGAGACTGGTTAGCTTGTCTCTTATTAAATTATGAGGGAGAGAAGTATACAAGGTAGAAAAATCATATGTAGACAAACAGAACGCCTGAAAATTATTTGATTTAAGTTTCTTCAAAACGTCATTTGAATTTGTTATAGACCAAAATAAATTTTTGCCAGTAGTTTCATAAACTTTTTCGCAATACCTAATTACATGTTCTTTTATAGCTGTAAGACAAGATGTTAAGAGCACGGATAACTTTGTTGTAGTACAAGAACTAGAGTTAGCGATAAATCTTGCTTTGTACGGTGTTTTGTGCATTTTAGGCAACCAATACATAGTATGTACTTTGTCTTGTTTCGGATCAACACTGATTCTAAATTTTGTAATTTGTAGAGTGTGTGCAGTAACAATATCACTCTCAGATGAAGAAGTCAGTGTATAAGCATTAGTGCTATTAAGCTCTTCAGTTTAAACATTTATGTAGTGTATACGTCACACTATAATTACATTATTTGAAGCCTTATCAGCAGGTGTTAAAACAAATTTGTTGTGAAAATCTTGAATACCCTTTTTCAAATGACGAAAGTTAAAACGAGGTCGTGGTGGTAATAAAGCTATGTTTCTTTTATAGAAGGATATACGAGTGTGAATTATTTTGAATATTTGTTGTTTTCCAGTTTGAAAGAGCATTAGGCTCAGCATGTCCTCGTTTACACCATTTATTGCAAAAAGAGTTTAAAGACTATGCAATTTCCGCACGACAGGTATTCAAGTCGATGTCCGATGGAATTCTATATTTTGGAGCTCTTGAAATTAAATTGCGGATTCTAAAGTCTTTGATAAGATTTAGATCCCCTGTAACGATATGACCGGCAAGTTGATAGCAAAATTTTGAATGAGAACAGTCTCAAGATAATGGTGTGTTTTCAACAGTCTGTAAGTCTGAGGTAATTTTGTTATAATTGAACATTGTGTTTCTAATAGACTTGTTATATTTATAACAGACGATGGGTGTTTCAGTATTATTGAAATAATTAGGTATTGCCGATTCAACAGTTTTATCTTTAAATATACTTGGAAGGTCAATAAAATCTATGCCTTTATTAAAAAATGAAATTTTAAGGAAATGTCTTTGTGATCAGATTCCAAGACAATGCGGGTTTATGAAGGTTTATAGGGAAATCTTTTCTTAAAAGAACCTAGAAGCTCGATTTGTTTCTTTTATCCCTATCATCGTGTTCTTGCTGATTTTACTCCAGGAGCTCTGGTCTCGGTAAGATCATTGAGTACCCACCCTTTGGCTATGCAATGCTATTAGTTTCTTATGTTTTATATGTTTGTATGCTTTTGCATGCAACATTGTTGAGCCGATAAGTGGGTTTGAGTTTTTTTCACCAAGACAACGTGTACTTGTTTTGTGATATGAGAAACTGTTTGGGCAAGTGTGAGGTTGGTTCACCCTAGAACCTGGTTTAACCCCAGTGGCGATTTGATTTGCCAATGACCGTTCCAAGGCGGTAACCCCTCGGGTTCTCATTTTTGTTTATTGTTAGTGGTGTCTTTTTTAAACTGATCATTTTATTAACCATGCTCTCTCCATCTCTCTTCTTTTTGACTGTGTGGGAGGCTGTTTTTTTAATGTGGCGATTCCTAATATGCATATGTCACCTTTTTTAACTCAAAGGTACAGAATAGATCGCTTCTGTAAGAATATGGTTACCATCGGTTTAATTTCATTGCAGTTATTGCAACATTCGTATAAAGAATCAGAACGGCAATTCGGCAAGCCTAAACATTTTTAAGAATTTAAACAATTAAAAAATTAAACATTTTAAATCGTTCACATAACCGGGTAGCACCTGTGTAAAACATATTTTGCAGATACCCGATTTATTAAGTTTTTGAATTCTTTTGATAAATTAAGAAAAAACATACATGACAGTTGCACTTTTTCAGGAGTTTATTTTCTCTCTATTGTCTTTTTCTTGATTGCTCAGTCACTTTTTATGGAAGATATCGTGTTGTTAATTAATTGTTATATTGGTAAAATAAATGAATTCACTTGGAGAAATCTCATAAAATCTCCTTGTATTTGAGATTTGTTAAACTGGACGACGACACACTTTGTAGTCTGTTCACTTTGACGTCATTTATTGCGATGACGTCGTTTTTACCATAACGGACGTTTCTGCCTGGACCCGGTTGTTCGAAACCTTGTGGTCTTCAAATATAACTAAATATAAAATTGACTATACAGCTTTTTCAAAACAAATGGACATAGAAGGTTTGAGTAGCATAACATAAGTATGACCGAAACACATATGTTGCTACTACCTTAAGACTGAACAATCTTTGACCTTCATCTTTTTAATCGAAGGGTTCTTAATCATAGTGTTGTAAGATTACAGCTTTCTTCATTAACATAAATTATAACTATTAAAGATACTGCTACTTTTTGGTTCATTTAATATAAATAATTAAAATCAACAGAATATTTGATGGGAAATATGCAATCTTCAGATTCCAGATGATGAGACAAGTCTAAGCCCTGCAGATGATGAGACAAGTCTCAGCCCTGCAGATGATGAGACAAGTCTCAGCCCTGCAGATTGGACCTTTGAAGACGACAGGTAAACCAGTGCATTTCTACATAACAAAAAGTCTACGTATAACATAGAAACATGATGAGTTGACTTTACTGACTGGTCGCCATTTCAGCCAATAAGTTACTTGAGATTTGAGACTGGTTTCCATGCATTGTTATATAACCATGGGCACTAAGTCTTACCTTTTTAGTAATTAAGGGCCTACTACACTCCTCCCAGCACGTTCATCGATAAAAATACAATTATCAAAATCTCAATAACGGCAATATGCCGTTCAATGAAACTTTACACAAATGAGAGTAACTACTATATAAATATCACATCCTTCAGTGGGTGATAGAAAGGAATGTTCACCTGAGACAGGTAATGTCAACCGAAGCGTTAGCCGAGGTTGACATTACCTGTCAAGGGTGAACATAACGTTCTATCACCCACTGAAGGATGTGATATTTATTTTATTATACCGAACAAAATAATTCGGAAACTATTACAAATTTATTAAACAATGATATTAACAGAAAATAAAAAGTCAATTTAATCAATAAAACATTAATTCAACTGTCAGTAAAATCATTCAACGCACGCGAGGGCCGATTCGTAATGTCAAGCGAGCGTATAGGTAATGTCAAGAGGGTAACATTACGGAATGTCAGCATGTGACGTCACATTACGCGATATAGTAAACTAATCACGTGAGGTATAATAAAATGTAATGTGTCTTTATTTTGCAAATGGTAAGACACGTTAAAAAGGTCGAGAAAAAGTTAGACCTAAAAATTCCTTAAAATTCTATTTACATAAATTCACTAAAACAAAGCAATACAAAACATAATTGTAAATTCCCACGTGAGTATAATGATACCGACAAGAAAATTCTGTGTACTTTGTTAAGAACTTTCGACTGCTAAATGAGAAATCAATGGTTGTCATCCGTTTACGCGACCAGGAAGAGACCAGGAAATTGAAAGTCAAACACACTTTTACTAATGTGTCATAAAGTTTACATACGTATGTTAGTCACGAGAACACCAGAAATTGTTGTGTTCTCAGTATCATATTACTCATGTGGGCATTTAAAATAATGTTTTGTGTTGTTTAGTTTTTGTGAAATTATGTAAATAGAAGTTTAGGGAATTTTTAGGTCTCTCTATTTTTCTTATCTGTTCTAACGTGTCTTAACATATGCAAAATAAAGATATATAGTACAGTAACAATTATTTGGGTAAAAATTCATTGAGCGGAATTTTGCCGTTATTGAGAGTTTGATATTTTTATCGATGAACTTGATGGGGAGGTATGTAGTAAGCCCTTAAATAGAAAAAGTACTTAGTGTTACTTAAATAGCATTAACAACTTGCTTCTTGATGGTTATTTAAATAAACGCATTACTGTTTTTTCAGATCGTGTACATGTGTCAACTGCGAACTACCATTGTTTCGTAAGTTTAAAGGATTTCTAGGTATGTACAGAAGAAAATAATGGTCTAAAACTACTGACCTTCAATACATCCTATTGAAATATGAACCAAATAATCTGTAAGAAAAAGACTGATTGAATCAATGAGCAATTAGATATACTCTGAATACTTTTCAACAATATTTTAAGGAACTGGTCTTATAAACTAAAAGGACTGAGATTACTAACAGAGCATAAAGTGTTTGAACTTAAACGTTGTAAACATTTGACAATGAACTAATTGATAGTTTTGATAATTATTATGTTTATTAACAAACATATCTGTAATGGTCTCAGAGAATGCCAAAGGCAACAATTAAAGACCAGGAAATATATCATTGGGGTGATCGAACAAAACATTTTTTGGCTGAGATTTTGGAATCACCCATCGTAAATCTATTTGAAATATTAAAATAAACGTAATTTAATAAGTACTATATACACAAGAATCATGTTCAACGAACTTCAAAGGACGTAACTGATAACAACAGTCATTGAATGTACGAGGAGACTTTTTACAGCCTTCTCACGACACAAGCAACGCTAATACATCAAATATATCCAGGTTACACCGCCCCGTGTAGAAAATATGCTGGACAATTTAAGTTACAATGCTGCTGATTATTTGCAAACAAGAAGAAAAGAAAACCGATGTTGTAATTAATTTTATTGATGTATATTGTTACAAAAATTTTTGCATTCACAGTAATTTATTTCAAAAATATTCAGTTGTTAATTTAACGTTTTAAGGTTCAACTTGGAGAAGAATTTGGAAGGTTTTGCAGTTACTATTGCGGAATAAAAGATTTGAAACTTGTAAGTAGAAGCACGCCCTCGGTTTCTTTGAATAATTTGGTCACGCCCTGCGCAACGTTGTTCTCGGTAATCTTGTTGACATTTTGGTGGTCAGCAATGGTATTTCGATACAACTGACGGTTATCTACTATTTTCTCAAAACTTTTTCTGGAGATTTTGTTTCACATTTCGACAACAAAATGTTATTTTCACAGTGGAATGCATAATAATAAATGTCGTCTGCCTAGCTTTATGACGTCATTAAAAATAAGAAACGACACCAATTGTCTAAAGGTGCCTTTTCCCTTGACTCGCCCCAGATAAGAACAATTACACGCGTCTTATTACGTCATTTATGTTTATTTGATTATCGCTATGAACATTGTGATTGCTAAAACACTAAAAAATTTACACATCAGCCAATGGACATCTCCAGGTGAAGACCGTTGATTCAGGAGCAGATAAGATAATTTTCTGCATATTTAACACATGTATATTAGGTAGTTTTCATTTTCAAAATTTCCGATTCACCCTTAAGAAATAACGTATTAACTACTAATTCACTAATTTCTTACGAATTTACGAAGTCTGTCTGTGCTTTTTTTCTAGAGAAGGATGGTTCAGACACTGATGCTTACAGATTTATACAGTAACACATAATCGGATTGAACATTTTGCTTTAAACGAAGGACTTCACGATATCAGCAGAATCATCCGTCCTCAAATTGCGTTAAAAATTGTCTATTATGCCTTCTACAACTAAATGAACTAAAAGAAGTGTGCAGAATGTACATGGCTTTGTTGTTAACCTATATTTCTTTACAAGGTGCAATAAAAAAAAATAGTGAAAATAAAAAAAATACTGCTTTATTTATCGTGTGCTGTCTGCTTTCGAATCAGTCGGTTGACAGGAGTGATTTACATAATAAAAAAACGTAAAATACACATATCAGGAAATGCCACATTCAGAAGACACAGCCTCCCCACACCGCCACAAAGAACTAATAAGTCTTTATTACATACAACTTTAATCGAATACTTTATGCATGCGCTTATTGTTCGGAGGTAGTAAATCGTTTTTGTCCATATCGATGACTATCTGTTATAACAATTATATATTGCAGTGTCATTTTTTGTTGGCGTTCTGTACATTCTGTTGACGATTGGAAGGACTATTGCAGGTAACCTTATAAACATGTTTGACTTCTGTATAAACGATTTTTAAAGCTGAAAAACAAGCCTTGGGAAGTGATAAAAATAAAAGCGAATGTTTGTTGGGTATTGTACCGGCTCGGTCATTCTGTACCGTAATCGCCTGGCTAGGCTCTGTTGCTGTACGGTACGGGTTCGATTCTAAGTATGGGCAATAACATTTTAAATTCATAGTAACTTAGCGCTATAAGTGCAGTGTGAGGATCGTAGAAATTCATACGGTACATACCCTCACTTTAATCAATAAATACTCGGTGACCGATGTCATGAAATGATCATTAGGCCTAGGCTTATCAGGTTTATCAACGCAACACTCTTTTGGGTTGTCCAATAGTAGTTATGGTGACTCAACACTGTAAAGTTCTAAACTTTAATCTTCAGGTCATCAGTACAGTAAAAGACTGAAAATATACAATAGCACTCATAAGTTCACTTAAATATTCCTTGAAAAATATTATATAGTACAGAAGTCTGAAGTGTTTCCATCCATATAACTAACTACCGAAAAAACCTAGCTTCAAAAAAAAAATAAAGTAGTAGTGTAGCCGGACAACCTTTTCGGATAAGCCATACAAATTTGGTTAACACCCTAAAAGACATAGTATTTTACACACTGTACATCTTAGACGTATAGTAGTGATATAAAACAATTGTATAAAGGCTTAAACTTACACCATGGGGCCATAAGTGAACTCATAATATTTATTTTGATATGGATTTGGTTTCCTCGAAACCATGCCGTCACTACAAAACGGAAGTTGCAAGGGAGGTAATAAACATGCGGTTAAGAACCACTAAATGTGAGCAAACGGTCCTACCCTCCTTGAGGGTGTCCAAATAGATGGAGAACTTCACCAACGATAAACAAACATTACACTCCCTGCCTGATATAACATCCAAGTTATATTACTATTTACATTACATTACAATCTAAACCCGACAACTCGAATTTGCCCAATTTGCTGATAAGTAGATATTTAAATGCAGAGTGAATGACTTCGAGTTATTGAGTTTTGACTGTTACAAATTAAAACAGTATACATTAAATCAGTTGTCACGAACCTTGACTTATTAACAACTATACAAATAAATGACAGAAAATCTGCAAGTTTGCGTACAAAAAACTCACAAATAAGTGTACACAATTTTTCCAACTAATCGTACAAATATATCAACTAGTCGTACAGATTTTCAAAAAATGTTAATCAAATGAATTGATAGCCCACTCTGTACAACGTTAAAGTTTATCGGTATCAAAAAATATTTACTGGTATGAACAACAAGAATGTAATTTTGCGCCTTCCAGAAAAGTTCTCTGTTCTTCCTTAGCCTTCCATATCAATCATGTATGTACAAATATGAACATTGTCACTGGTTAAACAGCACTAAATTAATGGTTCCTTACGAATCAGCGTTATACCTTGATAACAGAAACAGTCTTTCAAATCATTTATGATCTAGAAAAACAAGCATTAATCACTAATGAGAAGCACAAGTTCGGAAATGGGACGCGTGTAAAATACTGGTTTCCCATCTTTTACAACCTTAACTTGAACAGTACGTATCAGAGAATCTGAACTTGGGAAAGTTTGTGTAACTATGGCAACAGGCCACTGATTCCTATTTACACTAGAAGTTTTAAGAAGGACCACGTCACCTTCTCGTAGATTAGGTTGACTAGTTGTCCATTTAGATCTCCTTTGTAGCTGGGCGAGGAATTCCAGTCTCCATTTTTTCCAGAATTGGTCAGCGAAAATCTGTACAAATTTCCACTGTGACTTATACATATCTTTAACACTTAACTGTGGGAGAACTTCCTGAGAACTGTTCCCAATTTTCTGCGTAAGAAGAACTGAAGGGGTCAATATGGTGGGATCAGCACAATCGGTTGATACCGGAACAATTGGTCTAGCATTCACAATGGCTGATACTTCTGCCATAAAGGTAAGTAAGACATCATGAGTCAGAGGTCTGTGTTTATGCTGTAACAGAATTGCATCCAATATTCGCCTCGTGATGCCTATCATGCGCTCCCAAGAGCCGCCCATATGAGATGCATTGGGTGGATTGAATATCCATACACTTCCAGTATTGTACAAAAAGTCTCTAGTGTTCCTGTCTTCGACATTGATTACGTCCACTTTAAGGCTGTCTGTAGCTCCAACAAAGTTTGTGCCTCTATCCGAGCGGAATATTTTCACATGTCCACGAATAGCTTCTAATCTCCGTAACGCATTTATAAATGAGGAAGATGACATTTCCTCTATGAGTTCGATATGTATGGCACGAGAAGCAAGACATGTAAACATCACTGCCCAACGTTTAGATGAAGCAGCGCCACCTCTAGTACGGCGTGTGACTATACTCCATGGTCCAAACACATCCACTCCTACAAAGGTGAATGGTGATGTTGGAGTTACTCTTTCAGTAGGCAAGTTTGACATTTTCTGTTCTGAGAACTTTCCACGCAGCTTCCGACAAGTTACACACCTATGAATAACATTGGCTATGAGACGTTTTCCTCCGGTAATCCAGAAGCCAGCGGATCGAATGGCTCCTTCAGTGAAATGCCTTCCTTGATGACATACGTTTTCATGGAAGTGACGAACTAGCAGCATGGCTATGTGTGATCGACCTGGTATTAAAATGGTTATCTTCTCTTTCTCTGGTACGTCAGAATGTTTCAGCCTTCCGCCAACTCTTAGTATGTTGTTCTCATCAAGGAATGGTGCAAGTGCAAGAACACTCGAGTTTCTTGGTAAAGCCTTCTTTTCTTTCAAACACTGTATATCATTCCCACATGATTCAAGTTGGACTTGGCTAATAACTAAGTCTTGTGCTCTTGACTTAGTATCTTCAGTTTTGTAAGAACCCTCTATGCAATTCTTATTTTTGAAACATTTCACAAAATGAGTTAATAAAGAAATTGCGGTTATCAGCTTCTTCCAAGTTGAAAATTTCTCGAAACGGCTTGTCCCCAATTTGACTTCCGTCTTCATGCTAGTGATTGTTGGACGTATTTCTAAGTCCTTCTCAGGATTTTCTAATGGATATTCCATAGCCTTGTTTTCACAATTTAAAGTTTTCAACAGTCCTCCTGACAACCATGAACAGTTCTGTAGATCTGATGAACTGATACCCCGAGTTCCAATGTCCGCAGTATTTTGATCAGTTTCTATGTACATCCACTGAGTACAACGTGAGAATTTCAAGACTCTGGACACTCTATTTTGAACATACACATAAAATCTTCTGGTTTTATTTGCCAGATATCCTAGAACCACTTTACTGTCTGTATAATATGTAATTTTTTCTGGAGATATTGACAATTCTCTTGACACTGTCTCTGCTATCTCTACTCCAAGAACTGCAGCGCACAGTTCTAACCGTGGTATTGTATGACCATGCTTTGGGGCTACTTTACATTTACCAAACACAAAGGCGACGTGACTATTTTCATCATCTGTGGCAGTTTTCAGATACGCAACTGAAGCGATAGCCTTCTCCGATGCATCACAGAATACATGCAGTTGGCTTTCAGGTTTGAACTTCACTTCTGAGAAGTAGACACGTGGTATCGTCAATGATTCTAAATCTGGTAAGCATTGTAGCCAATTCTTCCAATTCTTAGAAAGATGCTCTGGCAATGGTTCGTCCCAATCGCCGGCCTCATTGGTGATGTCTCTCGGTAGTAGTTTGCCTGTGATGGTGAATGGTGCCAAAAAACCCAAAGGATCAAATAAACTGTTTATGACGGATAGAACACTGCGTTTAGTATAAATATTAGTGTTGTCATAAAAGGTTTGAAAAATGAAACAGTCAGTATTTAGGTCCCAACACAAACCTAAGCTTCGTTACACTGGCAAACTTGTAACGCCTATCTGGGAGTGCTTTAAGTCTTTTGCCAAATCTTCTTCAGGTAAACATTTCAACACCTCAACACTGTTTGAAGCGATTTTGTGGAATCTTAAGTTGCCTTCTTCTTTAAGAACAAATTGTGTATTTCTAATCAATTCTACGGCTTCTGTCTCTGTTGTTACCGAAGTCAAACCGTCATCGACATAAAAGTCATTGTCAACAAATTTCACAACATCGTTTGTTATAAATATAACAAGCCTATTAGAAACACTATTTTTAATTATAACAAAATTACCTCAGATTTACAGATTGTTGAAAACACACCATTATCTTGAGACTGTTCTTATTCAAAATTTTGCTATCAACCTGCCGGTCATATCGTTACAGGGGATCTAAATATTATCAAAGACTTTAGGATCCGCAATTTAATATCAAAAGGTCCAAAATATAGAATTCCATCAAACATCGACTTTAATACCTGTCGTGCGGAAATTGCAGAGTCTGTAAACTCTTTTTGCAATAAATGGTGTAAACGAGAACATGCTGAGCCTAATGCTCTTTCAAACTGGAAAAAACAAATATTCAAAATAATTGACACTCGTATATCCTTCTATAAAGAAACATTGCTTTATTACCACCTCGACCTCGTTTTAACTTTCGTCATTTGAAAAAGGGTATTCAAGATTTTCACAACAAATTTGTTTTAACACCTGCTGATAAGGCTTCAAATAATGTAATTATAGTGTGACGTATACACTACATAAATGTTCAAACTGAAGAGCTTAATAGCACTAATGCTTATACACTGACTTCTTCATCTGAGAATGATATTGTTACTGCACACACTCTACAAATTACAAAATTTAGAATCAGTGTTGAGCCGAAACAATACAAAGTACCTACTATGTATTGGTTGCCTAAAATGCACAAAACACCGTACAAAGCAAGATTTATCGCTAACTCTAGTTCTTGTACAACAACAAAGTTATCCGTGCTCTTAACATCTTGTCTTACAGCTATAAAAGAACATGTAATTAGGTATTGCGAAAAAGTTTTTGAAACTACTGGCAAAAATTTATTTTGGTCTATAAAAAATTCATATGACGTTTTGAAGAAACTTAAATCAAATAATTTTCAGGCGTTTTGTTTGTCTACATATGATTTTTCCACCTTGTACACTTCTCTCCCTCATAATTTAATAAGAGACAAGCTAACCAGTCTCATTGAAAAAACTTTTGCTAGAGAAAATAAAACATTTATCGCTTGTAATGAACACAGGGCATTCTTTACAGATGGTTCTTATGATAATTATTCTTCATGGACCTGACAAGACCTTAAACGGGCGCTCACATTTTTATTGGATAATATTTATTTGAGATTTGGTACCTCTATTTATAAACAAGTAATAGGCATTCCAATGGGTACTAATTGTGCACCCCTTGTTGCTGATCTGTTTTTATACTGTTATGAAAGAGATTTTATGTTATCTCTTTCTACAGAACATCAAGATGGTATTATTACAGCTTTTAACAACATCTCGAGGTACCTTGATGATTTATTAAATATAGATAATAACCATTTTCCATCACTAGTTAATAAGATTTATCCTAAAGAACTACAGCTTAATAAAGCGAACACTACAGAAAAGCAAGCAAACTTCCTTGATTTAAATCTGTCCATTGAAAATGGTTACGTCACCACTAAAATTTATGATAAAAGAGATGATTTTAATTTTAATATAGTAAATTTTCCGTTTTTAGACGGCGGTGCTCCTCCTGCTACATCTTACGGGGTTTATATCTCACAACTTGTTCGCTTTTCAAGAGCTTGCAACGATGTTAATGATTTCAATGAACGTAATCTTTGCATTACAGAAAAACTTTTAAAACAAGGTTATCGGTATCACAAATTAAGGAAAACCTTTTGCAAGTTTTATCGCCGATATCCAGATCTAATTCATAAATACAGGTGCAGTTTAAAATCACTTTTGCAACAAGGAATTTCACAGCCAGTTTTTTATGGAGATTTAATTTATAAATTTAAGAAGATAAAAGGCGATGTTAATTTCTCCCGGTTGTTCGTGAGGACCATCTGTAAATTTAAAAAGAAAGGTTACCAACATGATATTTTACAGCGCTCTGCAGGCCTGGTGATTAACCCATCTACAGTTGATCATTTTGCTTACCTCTTTGGTTGCACGACGGTGGCAGGGGTTTAAGAGTTTATGAAGGTTTATGGGGAAATCTTTTCTTAAAAGAACCTAGAAGCTCGATTTGTTTCTTTTATCCCTGTCATCGTGTTCTTGCTGATTTTACTCCAGATGCTCTGGTCTCGGTAAGATCATTTAGTACCCGCCCTTTGGCTTTGCAATGCTATTTAATTCTTATGTTTATATGTTTGTATGCTTTTGTATGCAACATTGTTGAGCTGATGGATCGGTTGGAGTTATTTCACCAAGACAATTTGTACTTGTTTTGTAATACGAGAACCTGTTGGGGCAAGTGTGAGGTTGGTGCACCCTAGAACCTGGTTTAAACCCCCAGTGGCATTTTGTTTTGCCACTGACCGTTCCAAGGCGGTAGCCCCTCTGGTTCTCACTTTTGTTATTTGTTTGTGTCGTCCATTTTGAAACTGATTATTATAATACCATGCTCTCTTTTCCTCTCTACTTTTTGGCTGTGTGGGGAGGCTGTGTATGCTGGATGTAGCCATTCCTGATATGCATAATTCATTTTTTTTTGTCATATTTCTCGGCTGCGACATGCGCGGTTTTGCGGAGACCATAGGTTGCTATGGCTGGTGAAGGTGAGTTCCCAAACACATGAACACACATTCGATACTCTACTAATGGCTTGTTGAAATCATTATCTTCATACCAAAGGAACCGTAGATAATTTCGATGATTTTCATGAACACGGAATTGGTAGAACTTTTGTTCTATATCACCAGTTAGGGCTATTTTCTCCTTTCTGAATCTCATTAGAAAATGCCAATTAGGTTATTTGTTAAATCTGGGCCGGTCATAAGCACGTTATTCAACGACACACCCTGAAACTTGCTAGAAGAGTCGAACACTATTCGAATCTTGCCTTTCTTCTTTGGGTGGTATACTCCAAACAAAGGCAAATACCAACATTCTTCTTCATCTTGAAGAGGAAACGCACGCTCACAGTAGCCTTTATTAATAAGATTTCCCATGAAATCCAGGCTGTGCTGTAGTTTTGTAGAATTTCTTCTCAATGAACTATCAAATGACATGGCCCTGCGGTAAGCTTCAGACCTATTGTTTGGCAATCTTGAGCGTGGTGTGCGGAAAGGCAATGGAGCAGACCAGTGATTAGTTTCATCCTTGCAGAACTCTTGTTCCATAACCGTTAGGAATTCACTGTCTTCTATAGATAATCCTATCTCGTTATCATGCTTTGTCTCTACGAATATGTCGTCCTCAATCTGGTCGAGGTTTACAGGTTTTATTTTAAACTTGCTCTCACAAGGTTTAAACAAAGACGGCCTACCGTCACTATGAATGTAGGTTTTCATCACTTTCACATCTGGTTTATGCGAATTCAAACATACTTCACCGATAATAACCCAGCCAAATCCCAGTCTCTGAGCAAAGGGGGCATTTGGTTTTCCAACGGCAATGCGTTGCTCGTACACATGATGCACTTCTGGCACATCTCGTCCAATCAAAAGGACAATATCAGCCTTTGATTGCAGTGGATGAATCGGAATACCTCTCAGGTGTTCATGAAATTCAGTTATTTCTGGAGTAGGAATTTCTCTTTGTGTATCGGAAATCATATCACACTCCAGTATGGTTGGTAATTCTACACTGAAAATATTGTCTAAAGATGACACTATTAAACCATCATCGGACACCCATGACTTTTACTACACTCACGCTACGTTACAAGCCATGGGTTAATCGACTGCAGTATTTTCGTTTCTGCCGATATGAATATTCATAAGCTGACCAATGAAACGGCTCGTTACGGCGGCGAAGCGAATACTCTTCAATTAAAGGTTGGAAACGAATACTACTTGAAAATGGCTGCGCCCATATCTAACATTTGTGATGCCTGTCGAACACAAATTATTAACAAAAAATCGTATAGAAAGGTAAACACGCCAGATTTTACGAGCATGTTTGACCAGATTGGAATTAACCGACTGAATACGTTCGGTACTCTGCCTAACCGTTTTGTAACGAGACGTTTCATTGGCTGATTGCTCCGTGTGTGAGAGGACAAGGAACCAATGAAATGCCGCATTAATTATTCATGAGTACGACGTCTAGACAGTCAATAATCCCCCCGCGTATGAACGAAGTGCTAACGTAATGGATACGACGTGGGTATCCGACGATGCTATTAAACCATTGAGTGTTCTTCCTGAACACAATGACCTACCAGAACACGATACTAAATCATAGTTTTCTAACCCTACTGATAACAAGTCTGTATTCCACATTTGGAAGAGTTCTGATTTACACAAAGTACGGTTACTCTGGTCATCAATAATACAGTACATAATTTTTGTGTTCTCTGGATGGCCTACAGAGTGGACTTTAACCAATAGAGTCTTTGAGCAAGATTTACCAGGTGAACCTTTACCACAAATGTTTGTACAACCATTTACTACTGGGGATGGGTCTTTTTGTGCTTTAGGAAACTGTACACTAAGACCATTAATAGGAAGCTGCTCCCTGCCATGATCTTTCGGGGGTGATTTTTCTTTACCGCCATCTTTGGATGCTTGCTGCAGGTCACTAGAAGACTGAAAGTAGTGTAATGCTGAAGGATGTCGGTCACTGCCACAATCGGTACATCGACCTACAAAGTTACATGTTTTAAAGTTATGTGAATTGGCATTACAACATTTATAGCAAATATTATTGTCTTTCAAAAACCTTTTTCTTTCTGAGACAGATTTTCTTTTGAAAGTTTTACAGTCATTCAAACTATGCAATGAGGTATTACGATGAAATGGACATGAATTAGCAACAAATGTGTCAGTAACTGTTTTATTTACATGAACCTTTGACCGTGACTTGCTTTCACTAGAATTTGTCTTGTTATCCTTATTTGCACTAGGGTATGACACACACAGCCCCGGGTCATTAAGCATGACACTCATTTCCTTCAAAAAGGCACAAAATTCTCTGAAAGGTGGAAAGTACACATTGTTGACTTGTTTATAATTTGACGCTCTTGTCACCCATTTGCTCTGTAGATGCACAGGAAGTTTCTCGACAATTGGTTGCACGCCAGTTGATGAGTCAAAATAGCTAAGGAGTTGTGAATACTTCGGATCTTGCTTTGTAGACTCTACTTCATTGCAAAGATCTGATAGTTTATAGAGTTCACCACTGTCTTTAGCAGTAATTCTTGGAAACTTTTGGAGTCTCTGCTTCAGTGATTTTTCAATTAACTCTGGAGAACCAAATCTTTCGTGCAAACGTTCCCACAGTAATTGTACACCAAGACTTAAGTTATAAGCATTTGATTGTCTTATTGACTGTGCATACACCCTAGATTCTGGACCTAAATATTTGAGTAACAAATCAAACTCTTCTGATGGCGTAGCTTTCAACTCTGATAATATTGAACAAAAACTGGTCTTCCAGATGTTGAATGTTTCAGGTTTATCATCAAAATGGTAGAACCGTTCCATCAGCAAATCTGTTTTTAACAGATAACTTGATAAATTTGCAAATTGTCTCGGAATTTCAGGTTCAAAAGGCTTAGCTTTAGGATCAAGTCCTAATACAAGTGATGGTGCATCAAACATGGGATCATGTTTTGGTGGATTTGGTTTGGGAGTCCTTATAAACTCAAACTTCTCTGGAATATTAGCACTATCTTTAATCCCTGCAGAACCATGCTGAGATCTTTGATCTAATTCTTCTTCTAATATCCCTAGCACTGCTGTCTCAACGGCTACATCTTTCTCTTTTTCTAATAATTCCATTTTTGCATCAAGTTCAGCTTTTTCTTGTTTTAAAGCTACTTCTTTTTTTCTCAAACTCTAATTTGGTTTTTGCTGCTTGCAACTTGGCTTTTTGAGTAGCAATTAGCACAGAACTTTGATTTGTCCGTGTTGATGTTGCATATGAACGTTGTGATTGTCGTGTTACACTAGGTGCTTTAACACCCTAAAAGACATAGTATTTTACACACTGTACATCTTAGACGTATAGCAGTGATATAAAACAATTGTATAAAGGCTTAAACTTACACCATGGGGCCATAAGTGAACTGATAATATTTATTTTGATATGGATTTGGTTTCCTCGAAACCATGCCGTCACTACAAAACGGAAGTTGCAAGGGAGGTAATAAACATGCGGTTAAGAACCACTAAATGTGAGCAAACGGTCCTACCCTCCTTGCGGGTGTCCAAATAGATGGAGAACTTCACCAACGATAAACAAACATTACAGTAGTCACGAGACAAACTGACCGAATTTTAGTCTTGGTGACGTCATACCAGCTGTATGACGTCACGACGTTCTCATCTTGTACATTAATTGGGGCGCGTCACGGGAAAAGGTATCTTCGGACAGTTGACGTCTATCTTTGAAATGACGTCATTAATTTGCACAGACGACACTATTTGTTATGCATTTCGCGGTAAAAATACTATTTTATTGTCAAAATGTTTAACACAATCACATTTTAGTTAGAAGTGTAATTTATAGTTGTACATTCTTTCTTAATTTAGTAAAAACCAAAATATCACTAAAAATGATCAAAGGTACCTTTTCCCCTGACGTGCCCCAATTGGTAGCGTTTGAACTACAGTATTAGCTATATCATTTAATATATTTCGTGTTTCTGCGTATTATACTATTCAGTGATAAATACCCGTATATTTTCAGGTTTTGTGAAACTATCCAGTGATTGTTATCAAGAGAAAAGAATAGCTGTGTATCTTGCAGTGAAAGCGTGTTTCGGGGTGATTTTCTGGGGAGCCTTTTTATTGTTGTTTCTGTCAAACGACCTTAAACGGGCTGTTTTTAATCCATGCATTCGGTTCTATCTTGGAATAGAGACACCATTCTCACTCGTTTGGCTAATATTAGGTACGTTGTATGAATAAAAGTTCTAATGTACAACAACTATCTTCAGTTTAGGACAGGCTTACATTATACTACGCAAAATGTGATAAGAGCCGCTCTTGTATTCTGTTAATTTAATTGTTTATGTTAATATTTTGAACAGTTTATAATACATTAAGTTTTGTTTGTATTGCGAATTTGAAAAATAAAAAAGGTGAAATATGCATATCAAGAATCGCCACATTCAGAAAAACAGCCTCCCCATACAGTCAAGAAGAAGAAAGGGGAGAGAGCATGGTTAATAAAATGATCAGTTTCAAAAAAGACACAATAACAATAAACAAAAATAACAACCCGAGGGGTTACCGCCTTGGAATGGTCAGTCGAGAATCAATTGCCACTGGGGGTTAAAACCAAGTTCTAGGGTGCACCAACCTCACACTTGCTCGAACAGGTTCTCATATCACAAAAACAAGTACAAATTAATTGTATAATAATAAATGACGAATTAGTAATCTGACGGGCTAAAATTTTGAACTGAAACACGAGTGTACAAATATTGCCGGAAAATGCTGCATTTATTAAAAAGTTTCATAAAAAATTAATAAGTTGCATAAGATTTTATGTAGTCAATGGCATTAGTTACAGCCTGAAATCGCCAGGGGGAAGCTGTAAATGAGCCAATTGATCTCTGTGGAAACGATTTTTTTTCGCGTGCAGGTAATTGAAGGTCATATGCACACCATCGTATGGAATGGGTTGAAAATTGAATTGTTGACTGGTGTAATATCGAGTTGCGCTCGGCTCGGGCCTAGACTGTTTAGGCAGTAACATGCATTTCCATTACTGCCCATGAACAGGATAAGTCCAAGCCTGCTATAGTTTTATATTTATCGTGTTCAGGGTTGCTTTCAAAGTTCTCTTAACATCGTTTTTAACTTGACTTTATAACGTTTTATGGTGTGTCTCATAATTTTTATATTTGTAGTGAACATATACTTAACTATAATGTGTCCTCAGACACTGATGCCCCACTGCTACAACATTTATAACAAAGGACCATAACTCTGACAAAAATGGTCGAAGAACAAAACAACTTTTCTTTGCGATTATCTACACATCCTGCTTGATCATCCGTGCAAGTCTGAAAAACATCCGCCCGATAGTTTATGAGTAGTTGATGCCACAAGATTTGGGGACATACGCACCGACGTAAGAAAGAGTGCAACTTTATATGCCCCCCCCCCACACCCCCCCCCCCACATCGTGAGGCATAAAAAATGTCATATATGAATAACATGCATAACTTAACTTCAGGAACGCTCTGGATATTTGGATATCGTACAGAGGTTAAACAGGAGTGCTCAAAGACGATAGCGGCTTGGAGTTCAAGCTTCCTGGACTTTGCAAGTTTCCTTGCGGTCGTGGACTTGATTGGAGTATTGCTGTTCATATTATTCGTTCTTTATTTCGCATGGTATGATTATATTTTCGCATTTTCTGTTGCAACAAAAAATTGGAATTTAAGCCCCGGTAACAACCCGCCGTACGTGCAAGTGCGTGCTGTCTACGTGCAAAAACGTGGACCAAATTCAGGGATCCGTACGTGGTGAGTATCTCCTCCGTACGGATTTGGAAGCACGCAGAGATGCCGTAGCATTTTTAGTGCATGCAAAACTTTCTCTGCGTTCGAGCTGCGGGCTACGGATTCACTATCCGTACGGGCGACGTGCGTGCTCTGTACGTCCACGAGCGTATAAACGCACTGCCTCTGCGAGTCATTGCGTGGTCCGTGCGTGGTCCGTGCTTCCTTAGTTCAACCGTACAAAACGCGCACAGAACTCAGGCGGACCGTACAGAGCAAGTACGTGCTCCGCACTTACAACGCACGATGTTCGCACGGACCTCTACGGTATGTAGAATATTTCGAGTATCTATAGGTCTTCCTTATATTTATCACCCAACCGCGACCGAAATAAACTTACGTTCGCCGCACTTGCAAGCACTTACGACGGGCGAGCGAGTAAGAACACCGTACGTGAGCAGTAAGGCCTCCGTACGTTGGCATGGAAACCGCACGGAGATCTTGCGTTGTAAGCACGCACAACTCACTTACCACCTACGGAACGTACGATGCACGCAAACTTTTACCCCTAGACGTGGCGTGCGGGCCACGTACTCACACCTTGCGTGTAACGTGCGTCCTCTCTCCTTTGCCACGACCGACCAAAACACGCAGCGAACGTAGCCTCCGCAGAACACGTACGGTCAAAAAAGACGCACGGCGGGTTGTGACCGGGGCTATTACCGATGATATACGGCTATTGCCTTGTTATTGTGTTTATGAATAATATTACAAAAATCATGAGAATGAAATAAAAAAAAATACAAAGCAAAACTTATAAGTGTGTTGTTTAACAAAATCAAAACATATTTCGTTATATTTGAAAATGTTCCCCGCTAAATGGCTCTAATTTAACTTAAAAACTGATATACATGTACCTATGTCGTGAACCTAAGTGGAAACAAACCGAAACATTTTTTTTTGCTGTGGGCACACATAACACAAATTTTATGTACACCGTGTTTTCCGCGAAAGATGTTTCTAAAGTTTAACATATCTATCTCGCACTATGGTGATTTTATTTTTTGCGCTGTTAATTATTCTGAATAGAGAATTCGCTACCAACGAGCTTTTCCGTTGGACCTGTTTATGTATTACAGGATTAATCAAACCAAGCCTACTATATGTTTTGATATTTTTGTGTGTTAGGTGACTTTTTATCACATATTATCACAGTAACGTAATTTGTCGTCTGGTGGCCATAAATATCTCCCCGTACAGTCAATCAGTGCTGGTATCAATTATCATTTTCATCTTTTTATACGAAGCAGAATCAGAAAAAAATCGTTTGACCAAGTTAATGAACTTATACATTGGGCAAAGATCGGAATGAACATATATGCTTTCAGAACCACAAGCAACTACAGGCAACTAATAGGAACTATCATGAACAATTAATTAAATTTGAAAACAAATGAGATTTACAAACATAACATCATTCAAAGCCTACCTGATTAAATGAAAATATGTAAATGCGAATATAAACATAAAAAGTGGATACTTTTTATTTTTGTTCAGTATATGTTCTTGCATCGTGCATACGAGATTTGTTTGGTTTGGAAAATAATGTATAATCAAAGGTTTGAAAACACGTAGTTTTCAAACTGTGCCTGTGTTGCCTTAAAACAACGTTCAACACGATCAAAAGTATACTATACCTTCTTGATATTTTATTGTAACGTTTTCTCTATACATAGTTTGAGAAAAATGTGACCTCTAAGTATTAACATGATACATATTTCATGGGTTGCTGTCTTCAAATATTGATGCGCTTGCCTTCAGCATATATTCACCGCTCTGTTGACATTTGTTTTTACAGTACACAAGAAAACAGAGATACGCTAGCGTTATTACCATCAGAAGAAGAGGCAGATTTTGAAGAAGACAATCGATGATTAAATTGGCGTCGTAAAAGTATATAAACTACTTAAAATTTGTTAAGAACAAAGAATTTTTTTTATACATACCTTTTGCTATTGCTGATTAGTGTTTTATAAACCAATACCCCTACTGCAATTTGTTTTCAACGTTTATTTACCGGTATAATTCGGACATATAATTTATTTCTCTTTTAGAAGTAGAAAGTTCTTTACAAAGTTCACAACATTTTCTTGTCGGTATCATTACACTCAAGTGGGAATTTAAAATTTTGTTTTGTATTGCTTAGTTTTTGTGAATTTATGTAATTTGTTGTCAAAGATATAAAATGAAATCCATGTATAGAGAAATCTATGATTTCATTGCAAATGGTATAATTTTAAAAAGTTCATTCGGTATACCCAAGTGCTATCCGAGCGATTTTCTAAATAAAATGTTGAAATTGAATTTAGATCTTGTGTTTTATGTTAATTAAGGTTAAGAAATGGTAATTAGGGAATATAAATACTGTACACGGAAAAAAATACGCCTTCATAGTTCAATTCAGAGTGCGCTGGGTCAAAGACTTATAATTATAAGACCCAGCAGTGGGTTACCCGAACCCATTACAAATTGTTCTTGGTTCAACATAAATCGGGAATAATGCATCAGTAGGGCTGTTTCAAAAAAATGGCTGGTTTGGGTTTTCCTGTTATAAAAATGTTCAACGGACAGTTACTGCCATTTTCCTACTTTGCAGAGGTATCTCATCATGCCCTTTAAAGATTTGTGAAGTTTTATCAAAATAGCACCATCCGATAAAAAATATTCTAAAACAATGGGCACAAAATGTCAGGAGTGTGACAAAAAAGTGTGACACTTTTCAAAATCACATTTGTTCAGACCATTATTTTACAAAAAGCTTGAGTAAAAGCCAATATTTCGTGTTTTTTAGTAGAATGTGCATTTATTAGGCATCAAATAATGATAAAATTAAGCACATTATACTTAAAAGTAAGCAAAAGTTATGCTTTTAAGTCAAGCGTGGTAGATTAGAAAATACCTCAAGAAAATCAATACATCTTTGCTTTATAAATTTATACGACTTTAAAGATTAAGAAATGTTTTGTGTATCATTAATTTTATGTTTCTAGATGCAATAATTATAATATTATCACCTCTATTGAAATAATATTAGTCTGCAGCTCCCTTCAGAAAATGTCAGCTAAATTTGTAAGGAGTGTGACAACATGCACATATTGCAATATTCTGTCAGCATATCCTTTACATGAAAACATGAGCATGTTTTTTCCTAGAAGTCTATGTCATCTTTTGTTAAATTGTGACAAACAGGAATGGCCTTAGTGAAACTTTTTTGAGTACACTGCACTTATGTGGTTGTCAGGAGTGTGACACACTTTCTTAACAGTATGAATTTTTTATCTTTATGCGATACCACAAGTTCTAAAGCACTTATATTTGATGCTTCAATATGTATTTTAACAGAAATACACATTTAAATAATAAGATACAGTTATACTTGTATTTTAAGCACATAAATTAAAATTCTTTGATTTATTTAATTTTGTTCAATAAAGCTCCATAATTTTTTTATTCTGCCACATATGAGAATAACTTGATTGATTTTGATCACTGTAAAGACTGTACAAACATATGGACCAACAAGTTTGGACTTAAGTTTATGAACTTAAATTCTATACATTTTTCACTTCACAGTCCAGCCCAGTATTAAGTCTGATATCTATTTAAAGGCCAGTACTTCCACAGAATAACATAAAACAACAATACATCTTTGAGCCGTTACCAATTAAGAAATTATTGCCTTAAGATGTTGTTGGTATGCGTTTTGAGTAAATGCAGGTTATTTAAATTTTTAATAGGAATAGGAATTTCATTCCAGATAATTATACCACAGTTACTTTTCTAACGTGTCTTACTGTATGCAAAATAAAGATAAATTAGTAACATTCTTTTGAGCACAGTTTCATTGAACGGCATTTTGCCGTTATTGAGATTTGATATTTCTCTTTTTATCGATGAACGTGGTGGGGAGGAGTGTGGCAAGCCCTTAAAAATTAACCACTTTAGTTCACTAAAAAGTTGAGCACCTGTTGATCAATCAGATTTACCAATCACTAATTTGGCAAAACGCGTTTCAAAATATTTGTTTATAATTCTCGGAGGGATTTCCTTATATACCGAAAATATATAATATATATCTCGTATATAAATGGTTCAAAGCGTCAGTTCGAAGAGTAGACTTTTACTCAGTTTGTTAACATAAATAGAAGACCGACCTAGTGTCGCTTGCTGCTTACCAAGCAGTATATAACATATTAAAAAAATAAATGTACGGGTACCACCCGAGGTGTGTACGGTAGGTTAGAGTATGACAGCTAGGACAAGTATTCTGCAAAGCTGGTATATTTCTACATGCATTTGACATAATGATCCCGGTATGTTCCGTGTATTTCCGAGGATAGACATTGATTCGGCTTGGTACCGGTTTTGAGTCCGAAAAAATGGGTAGGGTCTAATATTTGCCATTTTACAAGAGATGGTAACATTGGTCTTTGACTCTTACACAGTTTGTGAACATAAATAGATGACCGACCTAGTGCGGCTTGCTGCTAACCAAGCAGTATATAAGTTGATCCTTTTAGAGACCTTAAGTGGCCTGATAAACTACTCAAGTGTACCAAGCAGTTTATAAGTTGATCCTTTTAGAGACCGTTAGATCAACCACTTCAAGTGTAATAACTTCAGAAAATGAGTGAATCAAAACAATTTTAACACAAAATATTATTCAAAACAATTGTATACCGATTTTTATTGCAGTAAGTTTAAATTATAATATTCAAATAAATTTTGATATATTCTACCTCCAAAGTCAGTGACAAATCAGTTACAGCAACAGAATTGTATTCCGCCTAAGTGCTCATTTGAAAATCATTATTCGAATCCTTCTTGGTTTTCTCTTTAAAAATATATTGTATGTAGAGAGTTAAAATGATTTTTCGTCCATGAATTTCAGAGTTCTCATGCAAACGGGTTTTTTGTTTGTTTTATTATGTGTTTGGTAATTAGAACATGAATTAGACTAAATTGAGCTTGCAAACCTTAACTACATCCTTAGCTAAATACATTTCTTTACTAAACTCTAGGTGGCAATAAGTATTTTCCCTAAACTTCAGTTTGGAAATTTAAGCCACTTTTCGCCTTTTGCAATGTTTGCGACCCCTTAAGATTCCTTTAAAGTTACTAGTTTGCAACGAACGTGTTATCGGCATTCAAAGAATTAGAAAACAAAAAATGTAGTCATCATATTTTAAAACTACCCACTTAACTTGTCCTAGTTAGCTCGTTTATGATAGGATATAATCCAAGGGAGACACACCGTATAATAACTTGTTCATGTAAGCGAGTTAACAGCATACTTTACCCAGTCACAGAATTGGCACAAGTCACATCCTAGATTATTTGAGGTGAAACAACCCGCTACGTTAGTGTCTCGAATGTCAGATCACCAAGTTGGAGATATGTCGGTTCTTCCAACGAATTGACATTTTGTTTTCCTGCAGACTTCGGATAATTTCTTTTCACTTTATTTAACTCCTGTGCTGAAGATTATATAATTGAGAATGGAGGACATGTCTCAAATCTCAAGCATCTAATTGGTTAAAATGATAACTTGTCTGAAATGGAGACTTCAACAATTAGTACTGTACGTAGTTGTGACGTTCTATGAATGGTCAAAATTTCAGCCAGTCAGATGATTGAGAATGAAGACTGGTCTCCATTCTCATTTTTGTAGTCTCTATTCTCAGTTTCATAACCTTGGGGCCTGGTTCCCGGCCATCAAGTTACTGTCGAGTATCCGGGATCTGTCGAGTTAGTCAGGTCGAGATATTCATGAGGTAACTGTCTCACAATCAGAGAGTGCTCCACGTTCCTGACTTTCCTGAAAGAGAAGACGAACATGCACAAAAGCTTACGTTAAGAAGTAATGCACATGTTTTCCGAGATCAATTTATGTGGATTTCTTTATGTCAATGTGGCATCTTGGAGGCAGAAATCAGTTTCATAGATCGTCACAACTAGTGACATGTACATGTACAACGGATAAATGTTTTAGTGAAGACAATTGTTTATTAACGTTTTTGTTAACAAAAGACATCTACAACGGTGTCATTTGACGTTGTGAACGTCCGAATAAGTCGGCAATGAGTTCTCAAAACATTTTGGTTTTAATTTCGCGCTCATGCTCAGGCAGACTGTGATTTGACTATCAAAAAACGTATTTAAAAATTCTATAATGTTGAAAGTAAAAGCTAACTTGTTCTTATTTAACTTTCCATCCGCATAGTCGTACGTAAAGGTTTTCGCCTTGATTGTGTCAGTCTGTGAAGCATTATTGTCCACGCCCTCAGACCGTGGGGCGGGCAGTGGAGCCCGTTTGTTCACTTTGTAGTCTATGTACATCTAAGATATAAAACAGAGCAAGATCAACATACGTCGACATATATATATATATTGCAAGATCAACATAATTATGTTCATATATTTATACTAAAGATCAAAATAAGTCCACATATCTTTACTGCATAATCAACATTTGTCCACATATCCATACTGCAAGATCAACATAACTATGTTCCCATTTTTATACTGATGATCAAAGATGTCCACATATCTATAATGCTAGATCAACATGTGTCCACATATCTATACTGCAAGATCAACCTATGCCCACATATCTATTCTATAATATCAACATATGTCCACATATCTATACTGCAAGAACAACATATTCCAACATATCGATACTATAATATCAACATATGTCTCCATATATATACTGCAAGATTAACATATCTCCAAATATATTTATACTGCAAGATCATCAAAATATTATGTCCACATATCTATATTGCAAGATCAACCTATGTCAACATATACATACTGCGATATCAACGTATGTTCAGATATCTATAGTGTAAGACCAGCATATGTCCACATATCTATATTGCTAGTTGAACATATGTCCACATATATTTTTTGCAATATCATCACATATGTCCACTTATCTATACTGCAAGATCAACATATGTCCACATATCCATACTGCTGGATCAACATATGTCCACATATCTGCAAGATCAACATATGTCCACATATCTCTACTGCAAGATCAACATATGTCCACATATCCATACTGCTGGATCAACATATATACATATCTGCAAGATCAACATATGTCCACATATCTCTACTGCAAGATTAACATATGTCCACACATCCATACTGCTGGATCGACATATGTTCACATATCTGCAAGATAAACATATGTCCACATATCTCTACTGCAAGATCAACATATGTCCACATATCCATACTGCTGGATCAACATATGTACACATATCTGCAAGATCAACATATGTCCACTTATCTATACTGCAAGATCAACATATGTCTTCATATCTCTACTGCAAGATCCACATATGTACGAGGGCGGATCAAAAAGTTCGTGGACTTTTGTTATAGTTTTTATATTATTCAAAATACCACAAATAAAATTACACAAGCTTAAATCGGAATATGTCCAGCATATTTTTACAAAATATCAGCAAAATACAACATCACGTAAAAAAACTATGAACAATTAAAATCATACACTAACCACTATCCGGCGCACGTAAAATTAGATCTAATAACGTCAACGACGCTAATTCACGGGCGCAGCGTTAGCGAAGCGGAGTATGTTCTAAGTTTCTTTAAATAGACTCCGTCACCGGAATGCTATTCCGGGGAACCCATTGATCGAACATAGTAGTGTATCATTGCTGGTCAAAGTCTCGCAAGTGGATATGAGGCGATCAAAAATGTGGTCCTTTTCCGAAGAAACGACCGGGAATGCAATACCCACAGTATTGCGGTACTTTAGCAAAGGGCGTGTAACTGTAAAAAAAACTCATTACAAATTTGTATTTGTTAATATATCACAAGTCTTTGCATTGTGGACACAGTCTGTGTAGCTGTTACTCAAGTTTAATTAAAATTATAAATAACTTATTTATTCTTATTTGATAATAAATGACTTTGTAATGATTCAAATACCAAACAAAAACATTTTTTGAAAAAAAACATACTTGTTAGTTAATTATTAACACACCTTTAAAATGTCATTTTTTTGGCAATATCCGTTGCAAGGTACCTCATCCAGTCTAGAATAGCTCGAAAAGCGCCATAATAGTTAGAATTTAGTCCGCTTCAATAACCTCCCGGCTTGACGTCACTGCCGTAACGCCGTTTTTTTTTTCTTTTTTCCTTACCCCAGTCCTTTTTAATGGCTCTTCTGACCGTAAAAAAAACAATGGTACCACTTAAAAACTAGAGCTCGGCTTACGAAAGTTTTCATTTGCGTCTGCTAATTATTAGCTTTTCGTGAGGTGATTTTCAAAGACCATGACAGAATTTTATAATAGCGCGTATTTCCGGGCGATATGACGGCGACATTTCTGACGTTTTAACGTTGGTGATAGCTCTCTTAAATATTGACTGTTTTTATAAGGCATAGTCAGAATGACGTAAAATTTCGGCATGACATCATTTGTATACCGTGCTTTGACGTTGCGAAGTTTGGCTTTTTTTCCACTAGTAGTTTTGTTTTTATTGACAGGTTTATGCTTTAAAAGTACAATTGCAACGGCGTGCGCCGACTACGTGTTACCATGGTTATTCAAATAAGCGACGCGCTTTTGAAATTGATTAAATATATGAATATTTTAGTTCAGTTTGTTACGTTTGTTTTCTGATTTAATTTAATATATAATTTATTGCGAACGTGTTTCAAATTAAGATGCAATGACAAAAGTCCACGAACTTTTTGATCCGCCCTCGTACACATACAGTACTGTGAACGTTTAATGTTACAAATGAAACGCACGATACACGAAAAACGAACGCACGATAAACGATAGACGGACGCACGATACGCGATAGACGGACGCACTATACACGGTATACGCACGATACACGATACTGCCGATTCATATAATTTGTGTACGAGATATCTAAAAGTTTGAAAATGCTATGATAATATAAGATCAATTGTTGAAATTCAATGATTTAATTGAATATGTAAGTAACTTTTTCACGTTGTACGATAAAATTAAAGACACATGATGCACGATACACGATATACGGACGCACGGTGCACGTTAGACGGACGCACGATGAACGTTAAACGGACGCACGATACACGATAGACGGACGCACGATAAACGCAAATTTTGTAACATTAAACGTTCACAGTACTGTATCCATACTGCTTGATCAACATATGTCCACATATCTGCAAGATCAACATATGTCCACTTACCTACACTGCTAGATCAACATATGTATACATAGCTATACTGCAATATCAACGTATGTTCACATATATAATTAAATACACTGAAAGATCAACATATGTCCACATATCTATACTACAATATTTAAATATTACGTTAAATTTGTCTCTGATTTGGCAACAATTTCATTCTTCATTTCTCAACACTTCTTTCGTTACTATTCCAAAAAAGCTAAATGACATTGCGGAAGTGCCAATTGATGACTTCATAGACAAAATTCACTTACTAAATCAGGAAATTACTCCGGAATCAGATGACGGCGCATTTGTTTTTAGTTCGCGTTTTACTTACATAATCACGGGTGTACTAGGCATATGTTTAATTGCTCTAATCGTATTCCTATAAATAAAACGTAAACTTAAACTAAAGCTCTGTGCCAAAGACATTAAGCTTGATCGGGGGACGTCTGCGGGGCATGATGGTACGGCTGGGCCACATTGTTCTCCAGCTGTAAAGTACTTCCCAGTCAACGAGTCCATCACGTCTTGCCCAATCGTACAAACAGGGAATGACACAACTGCACCCCTGCTAGCAGCGGCACCAACGAATGAGTCCATTATATCCGATGGTCATTAGGAAATAATTCCAATATCATTAATTACTTGTGGTCACCCTAGTGGCTTGGTTGTGATCTAAAATCACAATCATTGTCCACTAGATGAGAAGAGGCCACTTTGGTCGTCGTTGGATTGTATATATTTACATATATTGGACACAACTTCAAATCGTTAATTAGTGTGTTTTCTCATAACAGTCAGTTAATTAAAAGTATTCCATTCGTCGTTATTTTCGTCGTTGGATTTCAGACAATTGCAGATATTTATATTCATTGGACCCAACTTCAAATCGTTAATTCGTCGTTGGAGACAGTATATATTGTGTGTATGATTATTGTGTAAAGTATTCCATTCGTCGTTGGAAACTATATATCTATATACTGAGTGTGTTCCTCATCATAAACTTTTATTTCGTCGACCGCAAATCTACATAATTTTTTCCCCATATCAAATTTTGCATATCGTGTATGCAATTCAACTTTATTACTGATGTTTCATTTGCTTTCTTATGTCAAATGTTTTATCTCTTGCGTACTGTTTCATTTGCTTTTCTTATGTAAAATGTTTTATCACTTGCGTATTATTATTATTATGCTTATAAATAAATAAATAACGCCAAGGAGCCTAACGTCGTGGGTAACACACTTTTTTTTTCGATTTTTTTTATATAAACAATGGATATATTGTAATATAATATGCAACTGCGGCGATATTAAAGTACTCGGTGAACCTGTAAGAAGGTCGGCGTGTCAGTGCATGCTTGCACTGGACACACGGCCTGCGGATAGGGTCAGCCGGTGTATCGCTGTTGTTGCTATTTATCATTACAATCGTTATATAACCCTAGCGACATTACCGTTTATTTGTTATTAACGGTAGCTAGGTAATTAGGTAAGGTTCTATATAAATACTGGGCGAGCAAAGCTCTCCACAGCGCGGCAGTCCTACTAGGACCACGACGAGGGCTCCTGGCCGTAGCACACTTACACCTTGTTAGTGTTTCTCTATGCGGTAGCATAACGCTACAATATCAAATGTTTTGTGAAATTTTAAATATATATAGTAACACTCTCGTAGGTGTCCTCTCAGAACACCTAGGTATTAAGATCACCTTAACAACAAGACCAGTGTTTCTGTTAACAGTATTTCACTATTGTCGACCCCAGCATTAAGACCACCCATCTATAACGACCACTTTTGTCCTGTTCCAGAGGTGGTTTTAATTGAGAAGATTCACCGTAATTATTAAAGTGCATGCGTTGTCATTTACGATCCAGACAATTTTATGTTCAAATCTTTTAAGTATCGAACAATCAAAATTCTGCTATATAAAAGTTCTACAGGATTTTGTTCTGTCCTTTGTTCAATATCATAAAGCTGTGTTTGGAAACCAGTCTTTACTCTAAAGCATCCGATTTGCTGAAATGGAGACTATTCCTATCTCAAATCTCAAGTATCTGAATAGAGTCCATTTCAGCAAATCGTATGCTTTAGATTTAAGACTGGTCTCCTGTTAGGTTTTATAATCATTTGCACTACAGCAAACGCTAAGAATTTGTCAAATAACCCGAAATTTGGGTTGGCAACGTACAATTTTGGTAGATGTAGTTCAAAAATACATATACCTGATCATGAATCGGTGGGAGGTTCGGGTTCCTACGCCTTCTCTGACGGACGAGAATGAGGACTACGACAATGATAAGTATCAGTATTATTCCACTGAGACACCCGACAACAGGAGCTACCCAACCTGTACAAAATAACCCATGACGTCATATACGGAAGCTGAATTATAGCAAATGTCAATGTTTGAAAGCATACATCAGATGCAAACATCGATAGGTACGTTTATTAGTAAAAAAATGTTCTCTTCTTTTTTGCAAATATTAAAATGTCCATTTTAAACATTATTTCATTCGAATTCTAAATAAACCCGAAAACACATTGCAATTGTTTATTGATTTGTAAGAGACTCAGTTTCATAAAAGAAGATAAAACTACTAACTGACATCACAGCAAGAGCTATAGCTCATGTAAACAAAATATTTTCTTGGTGCTAGCCATTTAATGCCGTTATAACTATATTTCATCCTCTGAACGAATTCCGAACGTGTTCAATGTAGTCTAAACGTAAAAGAAAATTAATAATGTTTTGACTTTCATATTTGTTAAGTGTTTTGACAAGTTGCTTTAAATCAATAAGGTTCGAATAACTTGTTCTTATCTTACAATGTTTCAAATTTCATGAAGAGCATATGAGTCAATATAACAGTACATGTATGAAAGTTGGAGTAGATGTGTCAAGTGTTTCGTGATTTGTTTGACTTGCTAACTCTTCAGCTCACTTAAAAATATTTATTTTACACGTATTACGTTTTAGTAAAAAACCGTTAAGCTTGCATCCGGAATCTCTTCTGGTTCACCTAGTTTAAGTAGAATAAAACAATAATCAATCTTCGGAAAGTGTATCTAAAATCTTGGGGTCATCGTAAAAGCTACAAAAGAAATTACTCAAGATTCGTTAAATACGGTGTTCCGTAGTGTGAAACAACGATGGCCCCAGCGGAACTCCACTTAACGTCTGCATACATTTCCCGTCTGATCTCATGGTCACCTCGGAACCGCGTACAGCTATATAAATACTTCTTTGGGCGCATCAATACATCCAAGTTCAAACGGGTCTGTCGTCGTACGATACTCGCTTTCACTTTGCACTGCTTAGGAATGGCAGCAGTGTAAAAATAAATCTGTCAAATTAAGTGATTGGTTATCTGCAGTAAATGCTTACTAACAAATACTATGTTCCTAAATGTACATGTATTGACATTGAGAATCATATTATAATAAAAAACAGTTTAATTAGAAATCTATTAAATTCTGTCTCAAACTCTTCATATGAACGGGTTGACTATTTTCGTATTTCAAAGACTGTATATAGCTATACCTGGTTCCCCTGAAGACGGCTGCGAGTACGAATGGCGCTGATTAGACTGGGTCGCCATATCGTAGTGCTGGTCATATCTCGGCGTGGTCGTGAACGGTTCCAGAGACGGGTCCGGCGATGGAAGCGGTACCAGAGTTCCATAAGTTTGATAAGGGTCCGGAGATGGAAGCGGTACCAGAGTTCCATAAGATTGATACCCGGCATAATAACCGTATTCTTCAAATTTATAAAATACAATTATGTAATAATTTAAATTGCCACAAGATTTGGTACTTCGTTTCGATAAATAGGGACCTCAGCGATACAATATAAGCACAGATGTCTTAAAAGATTAAATCTTTTTTTCAAATTGTTTAAGTATACTGGGTCTATTGATACGCCCATCAAGGCAACCAACGCAGCTTTTGTGGACTATGTCCTCGTTTTAAAACAAGAATCGATTCTAAACAAAATTACAAGTAAAGATAATGTAGAAATTATAGCAAATATATTTAGTTTTAAATATTTTTCTTTAAGTAACCAACTGCAAGCACTTCTTGTGTTAAATGCCTATGGACTTTCGGCATCTGATAGGTCCGCAACACTTTTATTTTACTTTAAACAGTGAAAAATCATACATCTTTCGGTAGTACTTTAATGATGTATTTCCAAATGACGCATCGACACTTGATCCAAACAATTAGCGACTTGATTACTTTATATTGCAATAAGGTGAAATAAACGGATGTTTAGAAATACCATAAATGTTTATAGTCATGTCTTTTTTCTCTAATAAAAACAAAATTAAAAATAAGTTTGACTACCTTGTCTTTGAACCGCGTTTGGCATATCTCCGATTCGGATTTTTTCCTGGGCACTGTTAAATGTATTTTTTGAAATTGTCAATTTATTTATCAATAGTACTATTGTAACACCGTTGTCTTTCAGAAATTATATTATTTACATATACACATTTTTGTCATAATTTTCTTTTTGTAAATTCACGTAACAATTTCGCTACGGCGACAGGAAAAGTCATAGCAAAACTCTCTAATTGTCCTAAATAACTACACTTAACCAATGTTCTAACTACACCGATCATGTTTTCTAAATTTCTCATCAAGGACTCGGGATATACACTTCAAACTTGAAATATAATTAGAAACGTCATTTCCAATTCTTTGTGTGAAACAATTATTAAATTCATTTCAAGCGTTTAGAAACCACTGGCATTTAATCAAGGAAGGGGTAAAACCAAAAGTCACAAAAAGTCGGTAGTGGGTATACTCTCCAAAAACGAAAATTGATGTCTCGTTGTTTAAATATGGATTTCTAAGTCATTTTTAACAGTTCTATGCAATTCTGCAATAATGCAATTGTTTAGATGTTGCAAAGAAGACTTTTAAGAAGTTTTTGCTGTTTTCAGTATATCCTCTATGGAAAAGCTACGGTAAATTTTGTGACTTTTGGTTTTGCCCTCACCTCTGTTAAATGTCAATGGTTTAAGAACGTACAAATGGATTTAAAAGGAAATTTCAAAAAAGAAGTAAAAATGCTGCATTTTGTTATGTTTCAAATTTGAAGACTGTACTCCATTTCTATGCGGAGAAATTTAAGTATTTTGATCGGTGTAGTTAGAACATTGGTTAAGTGTAGTTTATTACTACATTAATTGACACATAAATTGCTTATATTTTGCCCGATCGAAAGAAACTTTTCACACCAACTGAAAAAATGTTAACTGCCACACAACGTTAAGTGGGCAGTTTATAATTGTTGAGCGATTTCATTTTAATGATATATGAAACTGTTTGTCTTTTTATTTAGAACTATCCATAAAAAATATTCAAATTTCTCCGTTACGTCTACTCCAAGTTATCTGTTAACCAACAAAACAACAACATTTTATCAAAGTCCAAACGGATGCGGAGTCTAATGACCTCTGAAGTCACCTTGAACTGGGGAAATCGACGTATACTCGAAATAACTACTTATTAAGTTTTAAGTGTACTTAGAGCTTGATTAGTGTTAAAATAAGGATGTATCGACATTCGCGCTATTTGTTTATCGTGTTTGTTGCTATAGTAACTCGGTAAACTTTTAACGTTTACATCTTGAAAGTTTCTAGTCTGGATGGCACACCTGTCATCTGAACATGAGATATGTCACGAGAAAACACGTGAAATGGTTACATAATAGTGCCCGTGTACAACTTTTATTAATCAGCAAACAATGAATAAATGCAATATATACAGTCTATACCACACACACACTTTTCATACCATGCATATAATTGTATTTCTGAAATATTATAATAGTTACATTGTATGCCATTCATGTTCCTCTTAAGAGTGGTTCACTCTATGGTATTCTTAACATTGTGCGTACTCATATCTCGGTGTTAGTTTCGATGCTTTATGGGCTGTGCATTCATTGGTTAGACGAATTTTTTTTATCTATCTGAAGTTTACCTAAATTAAGCAGTTTTGATAAAGAAAACTCTTAAAAAGCATTGTACGTTTTATCCAACAGCCTTCTTGTAGTTAACAAGAAAAGTATAACACAGATGTGTTATATGTGGACGACATTTAAAAGAAGTTTGATGTTGGGTTTAAGAGTTCATGCAGGTGATGGATTGTTTTTAAACAAAGAAAGAATTTTAAAGTGCTACTATATTGTTGTCTTTTATTGGCAAAGGGTATTGAACGTTGAAGGATGCGCTTGTATATTACATGTAGTTGTGAAACGCGTTGTATACAAGGAGTGCAGTTTGAAATGAAGTATACCGGAATTGGTATGGAATGGGATTTATGATGAAATTTGTTTGTTGAACATTTTAAAGTTTGCAGTAAATGTAGTGAATGATTTGAAAACAAACGAATTGAAAAGTTTTCCTTTTAAATATAATGAAAACTAGCTAGAAAATAGTGGAAGAGATGGTTGCTGTAGTAACATGAATAATGATGAAGAATTTACAGAACTATATGTGTTGATATGTATTCAATTTAGGATACAAAATAATTACTCACATTTAAGGATTTACTACACTCCTCTTTGCAACATTTTTGTACAGATGAATGTTAATTTTGTTTACTTTGATACATTTCTTTTTAAATCGATGGTCGAACAAGGAGGAGTGTAGTGGATCGTTAAGAACACTCAAAATTTCATAAATGTAACTGATTTTTCATTATTGTCATTGTAGATTTTCGTAAGTAGATACTCTATTGAGAGCTATGTAAGCCATTCCTTCTTGTTATATCGTTTTTCCGATACCAACAGCAGCTGAAGATAATGTTAGACCCTGCACTTTGTGGACAGTTTCACCAACATTTAATTTTCATGAAGGAGTTACCTTGAAGTTAAACATTATCATAGCACTAACCGCATTACAATGAATTTTCTCTATTTAAATTCAAGAGTATCTTTCAAAATTGTCCTACCACGTACATGTCAATTCCTTTGGTACTTTCAGGATGAAAATCTATACTAACTTTCTATATTCAGCATCTTGATCCCGTAAACCAGGGGGAAGGAGGGGGGGGGGGGGGGGGGGGGGGCTGGGGGATGGGATGGGGGATGAGTCACAATTATTCTGAACAACAGAAAGAAGACCAACAAAAAATGGTTATATAACCATTATTTACTTTATAGAGACGAACTCGCCTTCTTGTAAAACAGAAACCAACTAGAACCGTCGATTTCAACTTCAGAAACATTTGTAAACAAAGAACCATCATAATAGGTCACATTCACGCGCCAAAAATCAAGTCATAGGATTGCCAATATTCGTAAACAGAACACAAACTTCAATATCATCCCAGAATAACTATCTGAACAATGTCTCTTACTACATGTACACTCTTTCTATAACTGCTTACAACAATAAACTTTCAATTCGCATAATTAAAAGAAAACACCGACTCATCGATCTATTTATATAATCTAAAAATACATATACTCAATTATAAATAGCTTGACCTTGAACTTAACGTACATACAACATGGTTCCCGTTCATTACTCAACGATCTATATATAAAGCCGGGCCACATGGTTCTCAGCATTCGCTATAAACCTCTATTTAAAGCCGGGCCAAAATTCCCCTTCAGCCGGACTAATTGTACTATAGTAAAGATAAAGATAATCAAGTAATAGTTACATAGTAATAATATATTATGACCCATCATTCGTCCAGAAAACACGAAAGGTCAAAATAAGGCATATTTTTTCAGTTTTGTCTTCTATATATACGCTCATCACTTACCACGCGCATTTCTTTCTAAACATACACACTTTAGTATAAATACATTCAAACATTACAATATATTTTCAAAACTCAGTTATCAAAACAAATAATAATATTCGTTGTATCGAATAATGTTAAAATTGGATAAGTAATAAGTTAATTTCGCAAGTCACATGTCCAATTTTGGACATTAGAGGCTACACACGAACACACAAGAAAAGAAGAGCCGCAAGTTAACAATTTCTTTCAGTGAAAATGTCGAGATTACTAGTAAAGCAAACAAATTCAGCGGCAATGGGAGAGTAACCAGTGAAATTTTGAAGAGGAACCACACATCCACTGGCATAGTTGTTCCTCTTGGCACGAGGAAGTCTTTACATGTTGTTTTTGTTTTTCAAAATTAAAGAATCCAATGTTTTACTTTTTAGTTACATAAATGGATTCAAGGCTGAAGCCAAAGTACTAAAATATAACCCGAGATGTACATGTATAACTTCAAGTTATAGTAAAAGAGAATAGTAAAGCTCTGAAGTTTTTTGTAACATGTTCAAACTATCTTCTTTTTAACTACCTTTCATCATGGTTATTTTGTTTCATTCAGCTGTGATATATATTTGCTATCTTAGCAAAAATTATGTCCTGTTCATTGTGGAAAGCATCCATATCATGCATGTAGATCTACTCAAAATTCTATCATCTTGAACTGTGATTTTTTTGCACATTTCAGTTTGGTTCATCCTTTTCCTAAGCAACGTCAACTGCCCTTATTTTAGTATGCTATATATATAGCAAAGAAGTCCAAGACTCTCATCAAACTTTGTTCAAAATTAAGGGTGAACAGCAATATTTTATCTTTTTAATCCATAGACCAAAAAACAACAAGATAAAAATATTGTAGATATCATCTGAAGTTTGTCAATAGTACACTAATCAGCACTCACTTTTCATATAACGGTAACACTGATAATATAACTACATGTACATTTTTAATGTCTTTATATTATCAATATGCACGTTATGTAGAAAAAACGTTGGCAACAGCTAATACCTTGGAATGTAAAGAAGAAGAAAGCAGAGCTCTGGCATTGGTAGAGGAGGTACATGTACACGAAGAACCAGAAATTGTCAAAGGGAATCACTGCACAGATCACATAGAACAAGAACTTGAATCTTTAAAAGTAAGCACAACTGATGCATGTATAAGACTAATTTTAATATAGATTCATGTGTAACATTAAATGAGGGATTTCTGTGTGACGTTTCAGACATGTTACTCATTGTATACAAACCAGTATCTATTGAAATTATAGAGTCTCAGTCAGACCCTTAGCTAGATTTCTGAAGCCTCTGCATGTGCTGTTGAGAAGATTCTTAATGTCTTCTTGTCACTGTCAAATTCTGAAGGAAAAAAGATTATCTCTGACAGACTCGAGCTCCAAAACCCAAAGTAATTGTATCACAAAGGTCTTACAGTGTATAAAGGCAATTTGTTATACAATATGTCTTTGGGAGGGGAAATTCTGGAGGAAAGTGAGATCCACAATTTATTCCCAAATGAAAGACAAGAAAAATGTATCTGTTCGTGCTTAAATCACCTTTGTGTTACTTCTTTCATAAACACGGCTCTTTGAAGAGGAGAAGCAACGCATTAAATTACAGGTCTGAGATCAGAACAATAACGTGTTATATAAATATTCTGGACAAACATTGTCAGACATTGAGGTATTTCGACCTATACTTTAAGCCTAAATGTAAGGAGTAAAAATCAGTGAAGAAAAATCTTGATTACCCAGTAGTGACATGCAAAATCTGCTTTACGACGTAATAAAAGTAATAATGGTACCCCTTCAATTTTGAGGAATACATTCTACTTAGCCATCCGATTTTCATCACTATTTTGAATCAAATTTCATGGTTCCCTTAGTCTATGAAAACTGTCAATATTGATAGTCCACAAACAAATTATACTTTCACAGTTGTTGTCAGACATGTATTAATTTCATGTATACATACTAAAGTTTGTTAACCAATCGTGTAATGTAATACGTAACACCTAATTTTGATATGAAACATATAGCATCTAATGTTTTTTCAGGTGCGATTGTTTGATGAAACATTATTCATTCTGAAAGAAGTATATTTGAATGCTGACACGTGGCTGATGCAGAGACAGATATTGTCCATCATAGTTAAAGATAGGGATTATAATGAAGTAAAAGAATTTTTCAAATTTGTTATTTTTATGAATTTCAATATTGGGTAACCCTTGTTTAAGTTTTTATAGGCGTCCTATAAGGTTGCAATGTATTATACATGTATTTGATGTTGTCACCTCCAAATTGTTTTTGTGTTCATTCATCTGTCCATTTCCCAACTGTTTCTTTAAAATAACTTCAGAATGGATAAACAGAATGATGTTGATGAAATTTTGAAGAGTTGTTTAGTACTACAAAGCACAGGTTAACATTCAGGATTTAAGGAAAAAGGAATCCTTTACATTTTATGTCATTGACATTGTCAGGAAGAAAAACATGGCGAGGATATCTATGTCATCGTTTTGAACCTTTGTATTGTCAACATTGATGTTGACAGTGAAATGCAATGTTGACAGTGACATTATGGGCGGAAGTAGAAAATATATCGTAACATTACTGTCTAGTCGTCTTTAGTTTGTTATGCAAACCCGTCAGAAAGATAAATCATTTATCTCAAATACCTGCTTTATATACAGTTGCATGCACATGTAAAAGAAATCTTTATTTGAAATCATATTTTATTTTATTACTCATTTCCTTAAGCTGATACAAAATGTCTCCAACTGGAAGTTATCCAAAGCAAAGGCCTATTGTCAAGATGTTGGATGTGGTATGCCGTTAACAGTGCAAATGAAACATCGATTAAACAATTAAGAAACAACGCTCACATCGCTACGCCCGTTCAATAGGGTTCCTTAATTGTAAAAAATTCACCAAAGTTTCGCTTCTAAATCAAAAGGTAAAATAATAAACCATTGCCAGTAACGCACATTAGTTATGTTTTTGACCATCTAAAATATCGTAGTGGGTTTGATCCTTGTATAAAAGGTGATTTAACAGTAAGCATATTATTGTATTTCTTGAATACACGTTTGAAAGAAAGATATACATGTGTTTGCCAAATTTTCTAAAATAATCGTTTGTTTTAGGCGTTTTCAAGGTAAAGGCAAACTTTTTAGAGCAACCGCCTGAGGAACTAAGAAAAAAGAGACGACCGGAATGAGTGCAGACCGTTAAAAGAAAGATTAAGTGTTCTGCTCATAGAATGCAGACAACCATTCCGGTTATGGTCGATCAAGAGAGTATGGTTCAGCAGTTTGCGGATGAAAACATACCAAACAATAGGCTATTGATTCTTGGTGGAAACCATATGGTACAGGCAGAGGAGTTAATACTGGAATTCCAAACACACCAATCATTTGTGTAAGTTAGGTTGCATATATTCTTATGTGTTCAACCTAAACATTTCGCTTTACTAAAGTGTAGCATATAATTGCCCAACGCGAGGGAAATAACTTTAGATGAAATCTCGAAAGACATTAATTGTTAATACATGTTACGCTGTTTATATAAAGCAGTGAAAAAACTTGTAAAAACATGCAAAAGTCACTATGATCAAAGGCCATACGTAGTTGAAACTTGATTGATATCTTTTCATCGTTAATTTCTCCAGGTTATTCGTAAAAACCATCTGCATTTCATTTCAAAAAGGTTACCAACATGATATTTAACAGCGCTGTGTTTTTTATGTAATATTTTTTTTTATCAATTAATAATACCCTTTTGGCATTTGATATTCGTGCAAAAATATGTTCCACTTCCCCAAAGAAGTATTCTTTTGACTGTATGTTTTATCAGTGTGAAACATATTCTGCAGGTCAGCACGCTTCTTAGAAACAGTAGATTTTGCAGGTGCTTGAGGGAAACAGATCCACACTGTCAGACAGAGCTTTGTTTAATTTCCGCTGAAAACAAAGCTAAAGTCTTCAATATCAACATTTATTCCTTTTTTATGGAGAACATTAACTTATGATGAGAGACAAGTCTTGATTGGAAGAGATATTCAAACTGTTGAAAGTGGGGGGATTTGCTGTGAACCTGGAACACAGCACAATCAACCAATACCAGCAAATGTTTATACTGGTGAAAAGTTATCAGAGACTTCAATGATCACCACATTATATAAAACTAATTCATTTGATGATAATATTATTACTTGCAATTCACTTTAATTTCCAACTGTGGAACTGAAAATGCAGCATGTTACTTCGATGTTTTAAATTTTGCAAAGGAACATGGGGGGAAAAGTGTGTTGAATTTTTGATAGATTCTAAAAAGTGCATCGAACAACCTTCAAGTAGAGCTTACGAGTTATCTATCGAAAAACGTTTGGAAGAAGCAAAAAATGTTAAAAGGTCTGCCACAAGATCGGGTGGTTCAGGTTATGAATTGTTTGTAAATCAGTGCTACAAGTTCCCATTGCATGATAGCCGCAAATGTGTTTCAAAATTAACAAGCTCTGATTCACTAGCAAAGCGCTTTCTACCCTTATCTCGACAAAACTCGATGCTGATCTGAAGTTTCCCGCTGGCAGTATCCCGAGAGAAAAATCATGTCCAGTCACAAGTTCGAGTCCTAAGGCTGAGGAAATTAAACCCATTCCGTATCACACTCCACATCCATACCCGACATTTCTTCAATAGTTGGTGGATCCTTCTAAGGATGTTCCTTCTACATAACAATGAATAAATAATTCGTTAAAAATCACTGTAATAATTGCTGTGTCATTGAACAATTTGGAAAATTCGCCATGATGACCTTCGCCATTTTGACTTACTGTTAGCGTCACGTGATTGGTTATTAAAATTGGTTGACCATCTGATATTTTCAGATGCTTGTTGTTATTGATATTACTTTAATGATGAGTTTATAAATTTGGCGATCAAAAAATTTCTGAGACTGTAATGGCAAAATAAACGTCACCATTGCGATAGAAATGTAACAGAAATAGTTTAAATATAAGCATTGAAACGAGTGTCTTTGTATTCTACTGGAGTGTGGAGTGTGGTAAACAGTTGGTCGCTTTTGAAGTAAACGTAAAGTCCATCACGAACTTTAAAATGACCAACTGTTTACCACACTCTAGTAATATACAAAGACACTCGTTTCAATCCTTAACTGTATTGTTTATCTAATCAATAATTATTACAATGCATGCCGTGTATACAATGTATAAAAAAGCAATAAATGCATATCAGGAATCGCCACACTCACAAAACACAGCCTGCCACGCAGCGAAAAAGAAGAGAGGAAGAGAGAGCGCATGTTTTATATAAGTATGTCAATTCAAATAGGACGCCACAAACAATAAACGAAGAAGAGAACCTTTGGGGATACCGCCTTGGAACGGTCAGTGGCAAAACAAATTGCCACAACCATTTATACACTTTATTCAGGCTTTCTACTGCCTTTTCAGAAAAAAAAGGACAAAAGTAGGGCATTTTTCATTATATAAGCAAGGCAAGTTGGAATTTCTGACATTAAAAAGTAGAGAAAAAGTAGGAAGATTAAACCTTTTTTTCTATAATAGCAGAAAGTTTAAACCTTTTTATTAAAAAATAGTAGGAAGTTTAAACTTTTTTATTCAATAGTACAGTGATATAATAGCACCCTGATCACAACAGGTTGTTCGGTTCAGCGATGTATCTATAGTGAAATATCAGGGTGGTGCACTGGGTTCCTTTTGAAAAGCACCCTTCTTCCCTAAATGTCAAATGCATTGCCCTTAATTCTACTAGCGCAGTTCACTTTTCTGTGTATTGTAATGAATGATTAAAACCCTCTTAAACCCAAATTGACGTCGTCAGTGCCAAGAGCTTTTTAAAAATACCAATACCATGGTAAGAATGAGGCTGGTTATTATAGATATATTGACGTAGCTACTATGTTTACATGTGAAAACGAAAGCAATAACATTTTTGGTCAATACTTCAATGATCTGCCTACGTTAGCATAGAAACTCCCGCTTTGCGCTTTGAATGCTGGTATTTTATATAGAAACTGCAAAAGCCGTCCATATGGCAAATACGCCAAAAATAATAGGGACGGTATATGCCGTCCTTATGGCAGTGAAAGGTTTAAGAGTGTGTGTGACACTTTCCTATATGTTTGGGCTGAAAACTTATAGCTTCATAAAAATAATGATGATTAATGATACACATGTATCAATAAGCATTTGTATGACTGCCTTTAGACCAAAAACTGATCTGTATTATTAAAAAAGGAAAAAAAAACTTAGAAATAAGTGAGTACTTTAAAGGGAGATGTGCAGGGTCGAGCAGGTGTACTCGGTAAAATCGTAAACAAATCGATCTGTGTAACACTTACGTGTACTTTTCACTTAACTCTACATTACAAACCCTCCAGGAGGAAGTTTTCGGTTAATTTTACCATTTTACCGGACCTGAAAACAATCCGCTGAAGAAATCCCTATACAAAATTACATTCTATATTTAGCGATCATTCTATATTTAGCTCATCACTGAGCTTACTATTCGTGGTGGCCCAGACATTTTGAAACAAATAGTCAGCAAGGTACACCGAATGCGTTTTTGGTTGAAGTGATCACGTGACAATCCCCCAAAACCATCGCAGCTTTACGCGGGAGATACAAACATAGCTAACCTGTGCGCGTCCCATAGGATAGGAAACACCCTTTTTATTTCTTTTTTTTTTATAAAATATTGGTTTGAAATAATTTGGGTGTAAATCAATATTTTAGCTTCAAATAATGATATTCAACTAATTGGTAACCCTTTTTGCAAATCTGTTCCATTTATCAATCCTGCACATCTCCCTTTAAACAAGATGGGTATTCAGTTGAACACTTGTGTCGCGCTCAGGTACTTTGTCAGAATAAAAAATCTAAAAACAAAAATGTGACTGACCTAAAGAATTTGAAATCTTCATTACCCCATTGTCATGAGCAACAAAATATCAAGGGTTGCAAGACTGTCGTAGCTCCTTCTTTATTTCAATGTAGTTACGACAATCTTGCGTGCAACCCTCAATATGACAGTTTGATAAAGAAATATTAAGAAATGGCAAAGTTAAAGTCAACGTTCAGTTTTCATGTCAAAATCCAAATCCAAGCGCTAAAAGTGGCATAACTCCATCAAATTTGAACTTGACATCAAGAATTCAGCATCATCATGAACATGTTGTTATAAGCAATATAATTTGAAAGTTTGATGAATAAATATTAAAAGGTTTTTGTGATTGATGGACAAAGCGATCCCTATGTAGGTATTGCCTTGTCTTCGAAAGGGCGCCACAAAAAAGAACGAAGGCATATATACATATTTTCTAATCTGGAGTCATTCCAAGATTTTAAAAAATATACATTTTACGTAAGAAATCATTTGACTGAAAATCAACTGAGACAGAAATTTTATTCTGCATATCTAATCATTTTAACAAGCTATGTAAAAAGTTGTTAAAATGAAAATGTTGAATTTATCCGTGCATTTTGATATTTCTTGGGCATAAAACAAGTGTGTTAAAGAGAAAGTGGAAAAATACAGATTTTGTTTTATGTGTCTCATATAATTATTTAATGATATGACGCGTCAGGTTTCTTTTTTTTTTTGCCAAGTATAGGTAAAAATGCCCAGATGATTGTTCAAGGGACTGCATGAGGGTACAGCTGCTGGTTTTAGCAAAACTATTTGCAATCCATACTTTGATTGTTTGACATATACAATAAGTTTCCAAATTTGTAAAAGAATATTAAAAAGGGGATGCTTAAAAATAATTTGGAGAATAATTTAACCATATTGAAGTTGTGCCATAAAAGGAAAATACATCTGCTTTTTAACCAGATTTTTGCTTTTAGAAACAATAAAATATGTTACTACAAAACTTAATAAAACAAAATACCATAAAATGATCTGACTGAAGTGACAGAAAACTTGTAACTTTACTGAATTAACATGGCCATGTCTTCAATATTTCTGCTTTCTAGAAAAAATATTTAAATGGTTTCAAATTGAATAAAATCTAACAGAAACATAGTTTTCATGATGCAAATTGATTTTGTGAAAGTCCAAATTATTTGGATGACAACATCTCAGATATGTCTCTATAGGCATCTCTATCTAATATACCCAATACTTTGTTCCCCCTTCCTTTTGATAGAACCCTGCCCCTGTTTGGCAGCACCCTTTCCTTTTTAATTCCTCGATACAACACTATCATTATGTCGCATTAGTGCAATAACGGTATAACTACCATTGAAATATGAAGGAGATATATGTTATTGCACTAAGGTGATGATTAGTTCTTCCCATGCATGAAAGACAGAAACCGGTTGACCATGATTCAGAATGACTAAAGCACCTTGCTTTAAGAATGGACTTTACCAAGAAAACCACATTAACGCATCTGAACTATTATGTAATCACAAGGACATGAAAATACAACTAAAAGTGCATACTTACGAGGGTTGATCCAGAAGTTCGTACAAAAGGGCCTATAACTTTTATAAAATAAGTCCATTAATTGTATTATTTACCAGAATTAAACTTTCAAACATAGGAAATGCATGGCAGTTATTATTATTACCTTAATAAACATAGCGGCCGTAAAGGACGTTACCATAGCAACACATAACCAATGACGCGGGGGAGCATTTACTAATTGTAACTATCTTGTAAATAAATCAAGTTTTTTTATAATTATTTATTAAGATATTTTAGCGCATTTTTGTATGACGGTCGTATGACGTTGTGACGTCATTTTGCATAAGTTGTTTTGAAAGTCGTTGCAAAGCTACGACGTTTTTGTGAGATCGAAAAATTGAAGCACTATCGATATGACGTCAAAATCTAATTTGGAAGTTCGATCAGTTATCAAATTCTGTCATGATCTGGGACACACACCAACAAAAACATTTCAGATGATGGAGAAAACAGGGCTAACCTGCAGTAAAGAACTCATTTTTAAGTGGCACCGGAGATTTAGGGAAGGTCGGGGTTCACTGGAGGACGACACTCGCAAAGGTAGACCGGCAATCCGCCACGTCTTGGTAAACAACGTCAAATCTGTTGTAAACAACGATAGACGCATGACTGTGAGAGAAATTGCAGATAAAGTAGGGACGTCTTACGGAACAGTTGAGCGCATTCTAACTCAGAATTTAAATATGAGAAAAGTTAGTGCTCGCTGGGTCCCCCGGCTTTTGGGTTCTAACGATATGGAGCGACGAGTCGCCTGCTCTCGAGAATTTTTAGACCGCTACGAACGGGAAGCACAGAGTTCCTTGACAAGGTCATCACACTTGATGAAACATGGTTACATCATTTTGAGCCGGAGTCAAAGCGACAGTCGTGTGTATGGAAGACACCTGCTTCCCCGCCCCCGAAGAGGGCAAAGGTGATCAAATCCATGAAAAAACACATGTTTGTGTTTGTAATGGATCGGAAGGGGATGATTCTTATCCACCAAGTCCCAGATGGTCAGACAGTAACAGCACAATATTTCTCCAAGGTAACTTTGGTTTGATAGATTAAAATGAAATTAAATACAATTGAATGGTAGTGTTTTGTGAACTTGTGCATTTATGAAATTTCAGTTCCTCAGAGATGATCTTGTGCGTGCGCTTGGAAAGAAGAGGCCAGGGATTCCTCTCAACGAATATGTCCTGCACCAAGACAATGCTCCCAGTCATACCGCCGCATCTACACAGTTAGAAATTGATTTACTGGGATTTCAACGACTATCACATGCCCCCTATTCCCCTGATCTCGCCCCTATGGACTTCCGAGTATTTCCTGTTGTGAAAGACCTGCTCCGGGTGTACATTTTGAAAATGTCAGTGAACTTGTTGCGGCGACACAGCGCATTGTGAGACAGTTTGATGCCAAGTGGTATCAGGACACTTTCAATATGTGGATTACTCGTGCTCAAAAGTGTGTGAGGGTTCGTGGGGACTACGTAGAAAAGTGTTAGACATGACGTCACGTCTTGACGTCGCTAAATTAACGTTCTTGCTCCCCCGCCCGGTATTAGGTATATGTACTAAATGTTGTATTGTGCACTATTTTATGTACTAAATAAAAATTGTGCATGTATGTGGCACAGAATTACGTTTAATGACTGCATAACTTTTGTTTTGATTTTTAATTCTCTGAAGGTTTTTAAAAGCCATTGTACGAACTTTTGGATCGTAAGTATTAGTTTTCATCAAACTTAATTTTTTTTAATTGGGAAAGTATGGATAGTACGGCTGTTTTGGAAAAAAGTAGGACAAAGAAAGGCTCAGACCAAAAAAGTAGGAAAAGTAGGGAGCAGTACAAAGCCTGATTATTGTTTATCTTATAAATGATTATTGAATTGTTTGCCATGTGTACAGTGTACATACCATACATACACTTTATTGTTTATCTTATCAATGATTATTACATTGTATGTCAGGTATACAGTGTATTAACATACATACACTGTATTGTTGATCTAATCAATGAGTATAACACTGTATACCATGAATACAGTGTATTTACTATACATAAACATTTTTTATCTTATCAATGAGTATTACATTGTATGCCATGTATACAGTGCATTGCCTTTACCATACATAGTCCACAAACAAATTATTCTTTCACAGTTGTTGACAGACATGTTTTAATTACATGTATACAGTACATGTTACATAAAAATGTATACAGTACATGTAACATACTAAAAATTGTTAACCAATCATGTCATGTAATACGTAACACCTTTTTTGATATGAAACATATAACATCTAATGTTTATTCAGGTGCGATTGTTTGATGAAACATTATTCATTCTGAAAGAGTTATATTTGAATGCTGACACGTGGCTGATGCAGAGACAGATTTTGTCCATCATAGTTAAAGATAGAGATTATAATGAAGTAAAACAGGTAAGAACCTTTCAAATTTTTAATTCAATATTGGGTAACCATAGTTCAAAGGTTTTCCTATAAGGTTGCGATGTATTATACATGTATTTGATGTTGTCACCTCCAAATTGTTGTGTGTTCATTGATCTGTCAATCACCCAACTGTTTCTATAAAATAACTTTAGAATGGATAAACAGCATGATGTTGATGAAATTTTGAAGAGTTGTTTAGTTCTACAAAACACATGTTAACATTCAGGGATTTCGAGGGGTTTTGAGTAAATGCAACCAGTCGGGAAGACAGCATGGCGAGGACATCGTTTTGAACCTTTGTATTGTTGACATTGCTGTTGAAAGTGACATTATGGGCGGAAGTATAAAATAAATCGTAACATTACTGTATAATCGTCTTAAGTTTGTATGTGTGAAAAATTTTCTGAAATAATCGTTTGGTTTAGGCGTTTTTAAGGTAAAGGCAAACTTTTTAGAGCAACCGCCTGACGAACTAAGAGAGATTGAGACGACCGGAATGGGTGCAGACCATTAGAAGGAAGATTAAGTGTTCTGCTCATAGAATGCAGACAACCATTCCGGTTATAGTCTATCCAGAGAGTATGGTTGAGCAGTTTACAGCAGAAAACATACCAAACAATAGGCTATTGATTCTTGGTGGAAACCATTTGGTACAGGTAAAGGAGTTAATACTAGAATTCCAAACTCATCAATCATTTGTGTTAGTTAGGCTGCATATAATCTTATAAGTGTTCAACACATATACACTTCGCTTTACTAAAGTATAGCATATAATTGCCAAACGCGAGTAAAATAACTTTAGATGTAGTCTCGAAAGACCGACAGACATTAATTGTTAATACATGTTACGCTGTTTATATAAAGCATTGGAAATAAACGTGTAAAAAATAAACATGAAAAAGTAACTACGATCAAAGGCGTAGTTGAAACTTGATCGAGACTTTCTCATCGTTAATTTCTCCAGGTTATTTGTAAAAACCATCTGCATTTTATTTAAAATTAAAGGTTACCAACATCATATTTGCAGAACTGGTGATTAACCCATCTAAAGTCGATCACCATGCTTACCTCTTTGGTTGCACGACGATGGCAAGGGTATCCGCCGTTTGGCTGAAATCTCTCAAAATTATGACTTTATAGCCCGAACAAGACACCGAATACATGCACGCGCGCCCCCCCCCCCCCAAAAAAAAGGTATTGGATGCTGCCAATGTTGCAAGCGGGTAGGAGACGGTACAGTATGCTGTCAATGTTATAAGCGGTTAGGAGGAAAGATACGGTGAAAAGAGGGACGAGGAGGCGGTGAAGAAGAAAACAGTATCGGATGCTGCCAAGGTTGCAAGCGGGTAGGAGGAACGAGGAGGCGGAGATAAAGAAAAGATTGGATGCTGCCAATGTTGCAAGCGGGTAGGAGGAACGAGGAGGCGGTGATGAAAAAAAACAGTATTGGATGCTGCCAATGTTGCAGGCGGGTAGGAGGAACGACAGGGCGATGATGAATAAAATAGTATTGGATGCCTTTAAGGTTGCAAGCGGATAGGAGGAACAGGCGAGGAGGCGACGATGAAGAAATCATTTGATGATGCCAATGTTGCAGGCGGGTAGGAGAAACGAGGAGTTGGTGATGAAGAGTTCAGTATTTGATGCTACCAAGCTATGTTTTCTGTAGGATCTCGAAACCAATTTTTCAAATCACTTATATTTTTCTTTAATGTATATGACGCTTAATTGATTGATCTTTATCGCTGCAGAAAAATAAAAAATGAACATTTCCACAAAGACAATAAAATATTAACGATTTTAGAAGAAGGCAACCAAGCTCTTAGAACCAAACTCAACCAAATGAAATAAATATTTAACTGCTCTTTTTCCACCCTCTGAGTTTGCTTAAATGAAGCACTAGAAAGGTTTTCAGTGCTTACAATTTGTTATCATCGCTACCGGAAGTCCTTTTAGCAATGCATTCGGAAAAGTGTTGGTCAATATTTGCTTTGTTTTTTAAGGATATTGCTATATTGCAGAATAATACCAGCAGTATACTCTGGATTTTGATTTAAAAAACATTTGGCAGCTTCCGCAACAGTTCCGTTGTGACAAATATGGGTGGACTTATCAACAATGTTACGGTAAAGACTATTTTGTAATAGTACGCTGTAGTTGACAATCATATTAGCATAATTTGGATTATTTGATTTTGAAATTTATAAATGAACGTGAGAAGTTTTTTGTGCAAGTGACAGCTGTAGTCCTTTGTACTAGGCATAATTCACATTGTGCCTATTATAAACGTGCTTTAAAATGACAAAATCAGAAAATAAAAGATACTAAAAAACATTCTATCTAAATACAATTACAACAAAGGGTGTTAAACAAATTCCCTCGAAGACTCCCGTGACCTTGACTTGCCCTATAGGATAATACATAAAGAACCATTATCTGTGTACACTGGAATTCAGGTTTCACGATAGTGTAGCTACTTCATTTGTTACTAAAGAGGTCATTGTTTTGTTCAGTAAAAATTATTTTTATAAAATGTTGTATACTCTTTAAATTACCTACAGAGCCAGACCATGATTCCCAAACCTTTGGCTAATTACAGAAATCCGCTCTACAAGACCAACCACCACCTATTAATATTCAGGACACAATTGAAGTGATCTTTCGTCGCAACGGGAAAACGATAACAACAACAGAGATGGCGTTAATTTCAAACCAAATTAAAATCATAAAGCGAACGTTTGCACGGCACTTGCCCTGTGAAGAATAACATTCCTAGCGTTAAGTGTGATGGCTGACGTTTCCGTCGCCCTTTCGAAAAAAAGGCGATACATGGGGATCGATTTGTCCGTCTGTCAGACTGTCGGTCCGTCACCACCCTGGCTAACCTGGTACGCTTTGCGAACGGCACTACGCCGCGATCACGGCATATGCAACGTTTTTTAACCGGTATAACCGTTGTCATTGTAAGAGGTTTGTGGGGGGCGGTAAGAAAAGCGCAGTTTTTGAATAAATGTTTAAACAATAATCAAACCAAGATCCATATAAAACTGAATGGTCCTTGCCAAGTACATAAATATAGATTGGGCAAATTGTCACTCGCAAGTCCTTGGCTACCAGCTCATAAGTTCAGGTTCAAAGTCATTTAGTTTTGTGAATACTTCTTAAGAAAAATTATGGCACAGCAGGACATCCTGTATATGGGGACATTTCTAGTTTATGATGAGACTCGTAACAGAAGAAAGTTGTTTTCTCTGTTATATTCAGTAACTCAACAGCTGAGTCGCTAATACAAAATCTTATTGTTTCGAAATTTTTACCATGTTCTAAGGTAAATATCAAAGGCCAAAATTTTTTTGGGTTGTTTTCATATGTCTGCTGAGAATTGCATGAATATCAACATCCGAGTCGGCTTCAGTAGGCAATCAATATTTCGGTATTTTATATTAAACACCGTTTTCTTTGACTTCTTCTAGATTCAAAGACCTTGTATTGATACCCGACAACAAGACCAGGGATTTGATACTAAAATACTGCACCAACGGATGACAATTAGAGAATGATGAATTTGAGTGTATGAGTAGATCAGTCTTGAAACATTTTCCATGCTGCAGTGACTTGTTAAACATGTTACGAGACACCAGTTGCACACGATCGTGTCCCAATGAGCACAAACATCTGGTGAAAATGCTAGGAATTTCGGCACCAGCATGTGCATTGATTGCAAGCAACATTACCAACAATGAAGTAATTGAAATATTAACAAAACTTTCCGATGGATCAGTAACCATCCCGCGCTTTTGAAATCGTTGCGGGATAATATACCATTGGTATTCGAGAGTCAAAGGTGTTGACAAAGTTCCTTTGTGTTACAAAAAAGTTATATCAGGAATACACGAAAATTCAAATTTAACGTTGTCCGATGGCATGATTAATCTGGAAGACAAATCTATCAACGAAGACTTAACTGCCTTCTTTTTCTGCGTTCAACATGGTTAGAAAAAGATGTTGTTTTCGATAAAACAAAGGATGACAAAACTTGCGAGAAAGATTCAACAAGGCTCGCCACTCTACTTCTGGGAATTCTGTCCGCATTTTGTAAACGTGGTTTGTAGGGTTTTCTTTTTTGTTATGTCAAAAAAGTTGATATGAAAATTTAATTCTAGCCGACGAAAACAAGTTAGGCTGCTAGATTTTCGCTGGTCTTTCGGCCCATCCCTTTAAACGCATTCGAACCTTTGGAACCAGTGCGTATTAACTCTAGCGCGAGAAGAGTTTTACACGTAGGTTATATTTCAGAAAATTGTGGAAACACGCTTCTTTTATTTTGTATACTTGTTGAAAACAAGAAGGAGATAATGTGACAAACGTGTAGAAGAAACTACTCAGAATGAAAAGTCATCTGACAGCAATGAAATCGATTCATAATTAAGTAATTTTATATCAGGTAATTAGGCGATGATCTGATTGCGAGTAAAAAACATTAAAGGACAGTTGCGCGTAAGCACACATAAGCGCATTTTTTTCATGATAAATTATACATGTTTGATCACGCTCGGATTTGATTTTCCTAGCTAGTAATACGCGAATATGGTAGAGCAGTATTTTAATGACAGTCTGTATATAGTGTGCATATGTGATAAATCTCTTTCAGGTATTTGCTTCGGGTTCCAAATCATAGAAAGCAACGAATCGCCAAACATCCCTTTCAAATTTTTTACGGTCTCGATTTGAGAAAGGTATTACAAATTTCAAGAATCAATATAACTTGTGCGCTTGATACCTTATCACTACATTCAATAACAATCGCATTGTATTTCTGTTTGATAGCAGGTGTTAACGTGTCATCGTTAGTTATTTTTTTATTTAGAATCTATCTCTCGATCCCGATACAAAAAAAGAATGACTGTTTTTTTTTCATTGAAACTAATGAAATACTTTTATACATGTGACATATAAGTGATCTAGATGCGAATAAGAAGCGTCATCCAAAAGAGTAGGCCCCCTACCGCAGGGCAAATATTCAAAGGAAGCTTTATAACCAATAAAGTCTCCATCTAGGGGTCGTGAGGTCGATCCTGAACTCTTTCTTTTTTATGTTTATATATTTTTTCGAATAAGACTGGGTCCCGTTTGTTGGTGTTTTACGCCAGGTGTCCAAAAGAATCCGGTATGCCTCTAGAACTGCGGCATCTTCTTGCACTCTCCTAACTAAAAAAAACTTCTTAAGGATACGCACAGATGGATGACGATAAATAGATGCAAATACAGTTAATGCAGCATTAGGTTAATCATTAGAAAGTGATGTAGATCTACATCTGACGCAAATGTATACGTCGCCACAATTTTCAGTGCGGACCCATGATACGGTACTAAGAATTCGGTTAGTTTTGTGATTAAATGAAATTAAACAACATTTGTTGAGTAGCAATATTCTCTGCATACATATCTCTGATGCTCAAAGCAATATCAAATAAACATTGTGATTAAAACTAGAAATGTGTCCATAGGACACGGATGCCCCCGTTGTGCATCGTTATCAGACACTTAAGTGCAATGATGGGAATAATAGAAATTTAAAGACAGTGCTGTGCGAGTAAATATAAGAATATGCATAAATTTGAAGATCAAGTAAATTATTTCTACTTGCTGCACTGTTGTCTGCTCATAACGAAAATGTCAGCGATGAAGTTGGTTGTAATGCAATGAAAATATTTTAAACAAACATATATACATGTTTGTATTTTGCAAAGCTTTTATTTCTCCATCAAAACAATTACATTATTAGCATTAAGTTATCATTTTCTATTTAAGGCAAGTGTTACAAAAACTAGGGGTAAGGTAAGCTATAAAAAATGAAGATCCCCGATAATTAGACGATCCCAGTATCAAGACAACTTTTAAAAGGTGTTTTAGGAGAGTTCAACAGAATACCGATTTAATTGTTCACTAACATCACAATTATGTACTTTTTAAGGAAGTACATGCATGGGTATTGTACGCAACACACTGCCTTGTCATGGTGAACATTTGTACCAAGTTATTTTGAAATCCCTTCATGCATAAAGAAGTAATAGCCCTAACAACAAAATTCTATTTTAAGTAAAAGTGACCTTGTCCTTGGACCTACTGGTATGGTTATTGTACGCGACACACCGCCTTGTCATGGTGAACATTTGTGCCAAATTATTTTGAAATCCCTTCATTCATAACGAAGTTATAGCCCGAACAAGAAGATTCTATTTTTAGTAACAGTGACATTGACCTTGGACGTACAGGGATGGGTATTGTACCCGACATGTCATGGTAAACAAGCTAAGTTATTTTGAAATCCTCCCATTCATAATGAAGTTATTAACCGAACAATAAAAAATCTATCTTCAGTTACCTTGACCTTGGACCTACAGGCATTGGTATTGTTCACCAAACGCCACCTTGTCATGACAAGGCAATTCTTTTTTTAGTAACAGTGACCTTGACCTTGGACCTACAGGCATGGGTATTGTACGCGACACACCGTCTTGATATGGTGAACATTTATACTTAGTTATTTTGAAATCCAATAACAAATAACGAAGCTACAGCCCGGACAAGATTCTATTTTTAGTAACAGTGACCTTGACCTTGGACCTACGGGCATTGGTATTGTACGCGACATGTCATGATATAATGAACATTTATACCAAGTTATTTTGAAATCCAATAAGAAATAACAAAGTTACAGAGCGGACACGATTTTCGAACATACACACACAATGACATACTGACACACACACACGTACAGTGTGAGCACTATATGCCCTTTCGCCATTTAATGGTGGGGGGCATAAAGAACAACAGAAAATTTTGATTAAAAATGTATCCCGAATGGTCGTTTTTCCAATGCCGCTCTAGCTTTTGTTAAAAAAACGAGGACATTCTACATGTCCTGGGTAAACTAGGTGAATTCCTATTCCTAACCTTAAATGATCATATACTACCCAAATTTGATAGGGATCGCTTCCCATTTTATTCCGAATGATTTCCCCTTCTAAAAAGGTGAAATATGCATATCAGGAATCGCCACATTCAGAAAAAAACAGACTCCCCACACAGTCAAGAAGAACAGAGGGGGAGAGAGCATGGTTAATAAAAAAATCAGTTTCAACAAAGACACCACTAACAATAAACAAAAATGAGAACCCGAACCTAAGTTTTAACCACTGTTCCGCTTCAACGGGTTGTCGACTCATTCCTTTTTATGGCACAAGGCAGATGTCAAATGAACTAATTTTTAGAATCACAAATAATATTTTATCGTTTAATCCTATGTAAGAAACAAACATAATATTATAAGTGATCCTTATCAAATTTTGAGTAGTAGACTTCTATAATATTCCGTAGACATTCTTTGTTGGTTCACTTACTTCAAATGTGAGTCTTTTTGGCGTTTTTTTAGGACTTCAAATTTCACAATTTGATATGACTTAAATGATGCCCAGTATGATAAAATATTGGCGGTATGCGGAAAAATGATGCAAATACCCTTGACACATCGATTACATGAAAAGCGACTTTAGATTATATTGAAAATTTTCAAGTGACGTCATTACGACATAATATCGTCATATGCTCTGTGCGCTATCGGATAAGGAATTTTTCTAAAAATAGCACAATCCCAACGTTATGGGACTGTAAAAATAGTAATCGAAATAGATGAAAATGGAACTTTGAAAAAAAACTTCGTAAGGCTACACCCTAGAACCTGGTTTAAACCCCCAGTGGCAATTTAACCGTTCCAATGCGGTAACCCTCGGGTTCTCATTTTTGTTTATTGTTAGTGGTGTCTTTTTTGAAACTGATTGTTTTATTAACCATGCTCTCTCCCCCCTCTCTTCTTCTTGACTGTGTGGGGAGGCAGTTTTTTCTAAATTTGGCGATTCCTGATATGCATATTTCACCCTTTTTTTTCTTAAGACATGGAACCTTTAATGCAGTATTTTCAGATTAATACCATTCAATGTTCAGCGGCGTATGGTCCCCAGACAAGAGAATGGGTTTGTCCTAAACGAGAAAACAATGTGCGGAACTAAACAGAATAGAACACATCACAGTCAACGCCAAAGGCAAAATTTAAAAAGCAGGAAGTATATCCCGGGGGTGATTGAACAATATCCAAATCTATATTGGCTGGAAAATTGAAACCACCCATCGCAAAACTGGCCGAAGTATTAACACAGAGGTAATTTTACAAAAAAAAATGAAATATGCATATCAGGAATGGACACATCCAGCATACACAGCCTCCCCACACAGCCAAAAAGTAGAGAGGAAAAGAGAGCATGGTATTACAAAAATCAGTTTCAAACTGGACGCCACAAACAAATAACGGAAGTGAGAACCGGAGGGGTTACCGCCTTGGAACGGTCAGTGGCAAAACAAATTGCCACTGGGGGTTTAAACCAGGTTCTAGGGTGCACCAACCTCACACTTGCCCCAACAGGTTCTCGTATCACAAAACAAGTACAAATTGTCTTGGTGAAATAACTCCAACCCACCCATCAGCTCAACAATGTTGCATGCAAAAGCATACAAACATATAAACATAAGAATTTAATAGCATTGTAAAGCCAAAGGGCGGGTACTCAATGATCTTTCCGAGACCAGAGCACCTGGAGTAAAATCAGCAAGAACACGATGACAGGGATAAAAGAAACAAATCGAGCTTCTAGGTTCTTTTAAGAAAAGATTTCCCCATAAACTTTCATAAACTCTTACACCCCTGCCACCGTCGTGCAACCAAAGAGGTAAGCATAATGATCAACTGTAGATGGGTTAATCACCAGGCCTGCAGAGCGCTGTAAAATATCATGTTGGTAACCTTTCTTTTTAAATTTACAGATGGTTTTTACGAATAACCGGGAGAAATTAACATCGCCTTTTATCTTCTTAAGTTTATAAATTAAATCTCCATAAAAAACTGGCTGTGAAATTCCTTGTTGCAATAGTTTCTATAAAAGAAACATAGCTTTACTACCACCTCGACCTCGTTTTAACTTTCGTCATTTGAAAAAGGGTATTCAAGATTTTCACAACAAATTTGTTTTAATACCTGCTGACAAGGCTTCTAATAATGTTATTATAGTGTGACGTATACACTATATAAATGTTCAAACTGAAGAGCTTAATAGCACTAATGCTTATACACTGACTTCTTCATCTGAGAGTGATATTGTTACTGCACACACTCTACAAATTACTAAATTAGAATCAGTGTTGAGCCGAAACAAGACAAAGTCCGCACGACAGGTATTAAAGTCGATGTCCGATGGAATTCTGTATTTTGGACCTTTTGAAATTAAATTGCGGATTCTAAAGTCTTTGATAACATTTAGATCCCCTGTAACGATATGACCGGCAGGTTGATAGCAAAATTTTGAATAAGAACAGTCTCAAAATGATGGTGTGTTTTCAACAATCTGTAAATCCGAGGTAATTTTGTTGTAAGTGAAAATTGTGTTTCTAATGGGCTTGTTATATTTATAACAAACGATGGGTGTTTCAGAATAATTATTAACATAGAACACAAGTATCGTGCTCAACGACCTTCAAAGGACGTAATTGATAACACCACTGATTGAATGTACGGGGAGAGTTTTTACAGCCGCCAAATGGCACAAACAACGCTACTGTGATATTGAAATAGATGAAAAAGGAACTTTGAAAGCCAAATGGACCAATTCTGGTTCCAGATATTTAGACGGCTAGCTAAGCATATTGAATTGAAGTGGATGAGACTATATGTTAACACATTAAAACTTTTGCATAGAAAATAAAATAATTTGTGTAGCCAAAACCCTTCATTGTACTGTACACAAGCGAAGACTGACAGATCAGGCGGAAAGTTATAAAGTAATCTAAAATAGAATTGTTTACAATAAAACATATTATGGTTTGTCTTGTGAAAGAGAATGTAGACGTATGTGACATTAAACTAAAGAATGGCAATGGCCGAAACATTTTGAAATAAAAATAGTTTATATAGACCTGTTCACACGGATACAAACATTTAAAATCTAGCAGTTTTACTTTACTTATTCTTTTGCATTTTAAACTGAAAACTGAAGAAAATACACATACACACCCAGCGCTTTCCTAAAACCACCTTCTGCATTCCCATGTTTTATGATTTGAAATTCCACAATTACGGCAATATCGACCTATAGATACGCGTAATGTCCGGAAGCCATGACTTCCGGTAGAACTATTTATTTTTGATAAAGCTTCAGGTTCCCGGGTCTCTTGATGTTGATTTTTGGTAATTTTTACAAATTTGTTTATGACTGCAAGCAAAGTGCTAGTGCCCTGGTTGTTGAGATCTATCCTGTCCCAATGGAAGTAATAATTAGCGACATTTGCCATACACATTGGCACTGTATACATCTATCAGTGTCGTTGACGTTTCTTCGCATACCTATCTTACAGCATCATTGAGTGGAACAACGTCTGCACCCTTTCGGGGTGCTAATGTACATAGAAACAAATAGCAGATCTGATTTTCCATTTCACTGGCAGTTCTTTTTATCTCGGTAAAGAGCGAATTTAGATCACACTGAACAGCAACATCATTTCCGCTCAAGTAGACTATGATATTCTTATCAGTTTTCATATTCCAGGTTCGTAGAACTGAGAAGATGTTAGTTATTTTCTTTTCTCTTATTGTCTTGAAAATAACAGTGTTAAGGAGGCCTCTTTTTGGACACCACGTAGCAAGGAATCGCCTAATATAAATGTTCTATTTTTCAATGATGACATTTTCAATGTTGATGGTGGGCATATCATTTTAATTCGAATTTGAACAATACCTAGACACTGAAATATTTTTTTATAATTGGACTAACACTCCTCTTTGAACTGTTTTCTATTGAATTTGCTGTCACTTGACTTTGATTGGAGAGTTGCGAAGCTTCTGTTTTGCGAATTTCGGTTATAATTCTCGGCTGACTGCAGCGAGTTGTTATTTCACCTTTTTATGATCACAGTAGTTGTGTATGTGCTGTGTGGCGTCCGTAAAACGTCTCCCCGTACTTACATTCAATACTGTTATCTTTTCATCCTTCGGGGACTGCATTTGACATTCACTTTCACCACCCCTCCCCACTCACTCATTTACTGTTATATACCACATTGAAGGTTATATGTTCACCGACTTTCTGTTACGTTTAGATTGAGTTATTATTATATACTTTTTGGTGTATTTTAGTACTCTTTTTACAGTCCCATTTCTTTGGGATCAGTAAATCAGGACTTTAATATTTATGGAAATTGATATGCGTGCTATTTATAGAATAAATTGTATAGCGCGCTTTTACTGTCAATACATGTATAACGTTGTGACGTCACTTGAGAAATTCAATGCAACCTTAAGTCGCTGCTCATATAATGGTCTTCTTGACTGTGTGGGGAGGCTGTTTTTTCTGAATGTGGCAATTTCTGATATGCATATTTGACCGGCACTATTGACCGTTTGTTTTCAAACGGTGTCCTGTAATTTGTTTAATTTTATAACATGCCAATTATCAACAAAAGAAGTAGATCACTTACACATTACTTATTGCCCGGACCGCAAACATGCTCAGGAAAATAATATATAACGGTCTAAAGACGTCGTCTGACAAGAGGCTATGACAGATTTCAGATTAATGATCTTGAAATGCTGATGCTAGTAACATAATAATTTAATTAAATTACATTTAGTTGCCTCCATGGTCCTTCACAGGGCTTTTGGGGGAAGGGGGCCTGTCTTAACTGGGAATTTTAAGTGGTCAATAGTCAAATTTGCGGGGAAAAGTATCGACAAATTTAAAGATGTATTATTCTGCCTTTAACATAATTATTTTAGAGCTCTTTGAACGTTTGTAGTTTTCATAGATTACCTATAAAAAGTAAACAAACGATACCTGTAAAATGGCCTTTCTTTTTTATACGGTTTTATCGTTTATGAGTTTAAGAGTTTATGAAAGTTTATGGGGAAATCTTTTCTTAAAAGAACCTAAAAGCTCGATTTGTTTCTTTTATCCCTGTCATCGTGTTCTTGCTGATTTTACTCCAGGTGCTCTGGTCTCGGAAAGATCATTGAGTACCCGCCCTTTGGCTTTGCAATGCTATTAAATTCTTATGTTTATATGTTTGTATGCTTTTGTATGCAACATTGTTGAGCTGATGGGTGGGTTGGAGTTATTTCACCAAGACAATTTGTACTTGTTTTGTGATACGAGAACCTGTTGGGGCAAGTGTGAGGTTGGTGCACCCTAGAACCTGGTTTAAACCCCCCAGTGGCAATTTGTTTTGCCACTGACCGTTCCAAGGCGGTATCCCCAAGGGTTCTCTTGTTTATTAATTGTTTGTGGCGTCCTGTTTGAATTGACATAGGCCTACATATATAAAACATGCGCTCTCTCTATCTTCCTCTCTTCTTTTTTGCTGCGTGGGGAGGCTGTGTTTTTTGAGTGTGGCGATTCCTGATATGCATATGTTGCTTTTTTATTTATGTCTGCTTTTTTCTTCATATTGTGATTTTTGTGAAAATGGTCACTGTTTGGCATTTGGAAGTGGGCCAAGATTCGGCCCTGCGAGAGAGCCTGAAAAAAACCCTGCTTTATCAATACAACACTCTAAATGCGTAAATAACAGCGATAAATCGAAGATTACTAAAACGTGTTCAAGGGTAAACCTATATTAATATTTATGTACTTAGATTAGTTTTGTTCCAAGTCTTTGGCGTAATTTTATATTTACACTTTGAGTGCTGATTGCACCCACCAATCTTTCCATTCCGTTTAGCGCTTTTTGCACCCTAGAACCTGGTTTAAACCCGCAGTGGCAATTTGATTTGCCACTGACCGTTCCAAGGCGGTAACCCCTCGGGTTCTTATTTTTGTTTATTGTTAGTGGTGTCTTTTTTGAAACTGATTTTTTATTAACCATGCTCTCTCCCCCTCTCTTCTTCTTGACTGTGTGGGGAGGCTGTTTTTTCTGAATGTGGCGATTCCTGATATGCATATTTAACCTTTTGATCGTTTTCTCTGTAGACTCTTTTTATGCTTCAGCCTCCAATCGCGTTAAGAATGAATCGATATTTTCATCTGGTCTTTGTTTCAATATATAAATGGCAAGGTTGATCTGTTGTACCTTCCGAAACTTCCTTGTAAGTGCCTCCTTGAGGTTGATCAAGTTGTTCGGTTGGGTATTTAATGACTTGAACCACAATCGTGCATAAGTGCCAGGCAAGCGTTGCAAAGGCTTGTTCGTCCCGTAATTGTAAGCACGCCCGATATTGGTCAAATCGACGTAAATAGCTTACGGTGTCTTCTGAACTGTTGCCGCTAAAGTTGTCCAGTCTAAATGCCTGGGACATTGTGTTAGTTTGCGCCTGTTGTAGCTGGTTTGGCTGTTGTTGTAGCCCAAAAGACGGTGTGCATATGACGGTGGACATGGCACCTTCGATGCTGTTTTTTCAGATTATACTATTCCATGTTCAGCGGCGTATGGTCCTCAGATAAAATAATGGTTTGCCCTAAACGAAAAAACAAATGGCGGAACTAAACAGAAAAGAATTTTGACAGGGGAACTTAGAAAAGAAATCCTGCGTTTCACAGACAACGCCAAAGGCAAAATTTAAAAAGCAGAAAGTGTATCTTTGGGGGTGATAGAACAATATCCGGAATAAATATTTGCTGGGAAATTGAAACCACCTATCTCAAAACTGGCCGAAATATTAAAACAAAGGTAATTTTAGAAGTACTATTAACAAAGTACTGTACATAAGTATCGTGCTCAACGACCTTCCAAGGACAAAATTGATAACAGCACTGAGAAGTGTCAACCACTCAGAACACCGAGAATTATTTATCTGTTAACACAACAAATTGCCAAAAGCAACTTAGAATAAACATTAAATTTTAACAAAATATTTCCCCTAAAATAATAGGGATTTTATATTATTTATTTTTTTCAAATATATAATTTATTTTAAAATCATTAATCTTCAAAATTTTACAAAGAAATTTACGATAAATTTCAGGGCATAACAATTGCATTAGGCATTGGTCCGTTTTGCTTTGGGTGCCGGCGAGATAAGTTTGAGTTGGAAAGAGTTTAGATGCAAGCCGAAATGAGGAAAAAAACTATCGCAATATACATGCTAAAATTTGTTTGGTAGATTTGATTCCGACAAAAGATTGAAAACAATATCACTACCCTGTAAGTGACTGGGTTCAACAGGATCATACTGCCGCCCCTACAACATATAATTCTAATGACAAACCCAGTAACGGATTCAACTAACATCCACAACCTGATGCCAAATTTCGATTTTTTGGTTGGAATGTATTGCCTCATAACAGAACGAGCTTCTGTCCCAATTAACGATTCATCCACATATACAAATGTAGTTGCTGCTTTGAAGTGTAAAGGTAGCTAGATCTTAAATTAAAAATGATCAAGTATGGCATAAATTTTGCTGCAGGATTATAGTTATTTTCGTTCGGCACGGGCGCGCTGTTATTGTCAATGTGTAGAAATTTTAAAATATTTTTGAAACGATTTATTGAAAACATTTTCCTACTGTCGTTGTTTTTCCTCCAATAGCTTTCTATTGAAGTTTTTTTTTTACCAAACCCATGTTGAGAACAACGGCTATGAATCCCTTGAGCTCAGCAATAACGGTTTTCCAAGAATGTAATCTAGAGGACGGAAGCCGATGTAGTCTCTCTGTTTGAAGTGATGAATTGGCGTGCGTATCTAAAAATAAGGTTTATATACCTTCTTTCATAAAAATAGCAGTTCCCCGTCTAACGAAAAACAAAACTATGACTAAATTCTAAATTTTTATGTTGTTTGTTAACAGCAGGTTTGTAGTCAACATTTCTTTTTTAAGAAAAACAATTATCTATTAATAACGCCAGGTTAATAAATGGGTATTTATTTCAAAATACCGTAAAAGGGATAGACAGTTATGGTGGACAAATTAAATATTTTATATGTGTAACCCGTTTTATAAGAATAATACGATCTCGTTGAACATTCAGATGTAAGTAAAAAGCGCAAATAATTAGATGTGTTTACCTATTTGTTTCCGTTACAATCTTAAGAAGAAGATTGGTGGTGAACATCAGTAAAAAATAGACAATTGGTCCAGAGTCTCCGTCAGCCATGTGTTTAGGCCAGTTTCATCCGCAACCGCATGCACAACTTTCCGCTCTGGTGGAAATACTTCCATCTATATGTTTGCCATATTGGAAATGGCGTTAGGCACGGACTTTGACGTCATGGACGTTCATGATTGACGTCACTTTCACAATGCATTATTTCCCGAAGTTTTTGTTTAAAAAAAAATAAATTGATACATGTAAATAAAAATAACGCAAATTTAACGATCCCTATAGTGAGTTTTGGAAGTGGGTTTTAAACAATGTTTATTAGTGGATTTATTCATAAGTGTTGACTTATTGTGTATGTCTAAGTCGTTCCTCATCTGTAGATATCCCTGCTTGCTGAATTCATATACATGAAACCATACAAGCAACCAGCCCCACCTCCGTCCAAAAATAACGTTTGTAAATAAGGTGATAATAAACGAATATTTCATGCTATGGAAACGATTGTATGAACACCAGTGGTAAAAGATTGCTTTTACCGTCGACATCTTGATAAAGAATTTTATCCCCAAGAAAAACTAATGTAGATCCAGTTTCGCGGCAAATTCATAAAGTCGGAATCTACACTGTTTGCTGCCTCAATATTAGGCAAACTTCAGCGATGAAGTGTATTCTCCAGTTGGTATGCTCAGACTACATTGTTGTCGAGTTTTCCACTCGCACACTAAAATAATGCCGCACTCATCAGAACTATATATTTTTTACTTTTTCTGAAATTTATCTTAGTGACCTGTCTTCTATTAAAAATAAATGAAGTAACAGGGTAGTTAAGATTTTAGTTTACTATCGGTTTCAAAAACAAAATGTTTCATTTAGTAAAGAAATTACTTATAATGTTAGAAAATAAAATCACATCTACCCTGAAACTGCATATAATTTTTAAATAAAACAGTTCAACGGAAGATAAATAGGTTTCATTAAAACCAGAGGGTTGGGGTGGGATCGCGGAAAACCTTAACCGCTGGTTAGGCCAGACAAAATGTTATGCACATTTCCGGTGATGGTACTGTGAACGTTTATTTTGATCAGAAAAGGTAGGTGGTCAGCTTTTTATCTTCTTTTTTTAAAATTTCAATCATTTCTTCGGAAAACGGGGAAAGTGATTCGATGCCGCAAATATATCAAAACATCGTTGAGTTATGACGGTCATTCCGACTCTGAATTGAGTGAAATTTAACGATAGGTGATGCGTTTTTTTCTGATATTTTTTGCAGTGTTTTAGTTGAATTCCCGTATCAATGCGGCAACCAAGTATTTGTTCCAGCGGTAACGGTTGTGCGCGTTTCCACCCCCCCCCCCCCCCCCCCCCCCCCTCTACCCGCGAAAACATAAAACAATCCTAGGAAACTTATAAAGAGTTTAACATAGACTCACAGAAATAGTACCACAATTAACCTAGTTGTATAGATAAATCATTATTTGAACTCACTCAACAAAGAGGGTCGACCATTGAATAGCGACCAAGGTTTTACCCGAGCCTTTTTGTATATCTTTCAACTAAAACGAGCCTTTTTGTATATCTCTCAACTAAAACTTTTACATTTCGCAAGAGAAATATTTAAGTTACCAACAGTACTTTCAGATTAATGCATATAATCCGATTTACATAGCATATTCCTATAAAATGTAGAAATTCACAATTTTAACCGGAACTTCAGTACTTTAATCTCGAATGAAGTGTTTGTTATCCCTTCTGCCACTACGCGAATCATGTATACTTGTATACATTGAAATAAATTATAATCGTTGCACGTAAATTTGACCTCCAATTTGCACACGCTTTAAAAAGGTGCTTTAGCAAGCACTTCCAATTAATTAAATTATCCTGGTGATACGTAATATCGGTATCGCTAAATTTCGTATTGGAAATAAGCAATAATCAAACAGGTTGTAAACATAAACATACAACAAAACATTTTTTACATATATTCTTTAATTAACACCATAGGCCAATTAAATAATTATATCTCTACAAGTACAAAATATTTATCAAAAAAACATGACATACGGCCGCCATATTGTTTTTATCAATAACGTAATACCGGTGACCAAATTTTGGATCATCTTTTTACATAGTGACGTCATACCAACAAGACACATTATCTACTGGGTTAACCTTCCATTCAATAACATACTATATGGGGGAAATACAATAAATTTTATGGAGCTTTAACTGTTTTGTTTTGTTTTTATACAAGACACTGCATTTATTTAACACCTATTTTTTGCTTTACATTTCACAATGAGTACAAAGAAAATGGGAATCACACCTCAGAAACCTGACTTTAGTGCAGTATTTCAAGTGTGTCCAGTTGTTGCAGCTATCACACTGCCCCCAATGAACAAACTCAATAGAAAAAGCCAGATTCAGGGCTTCTGGGGTGAACTTCCCACAAACACATACTTACTAAGCAGATGTGCTGGGTTTTGGAGACTGTTTGTTGTGTTTGTGTTCATTTTTGTTACAAATAGGTTTTGGCAACTCTGACTGTTTCTGAAGTGGCTGCTTGGATGGTGACATTATGTTACCATCAATGGATGGCTGTGACTTCCTTTTCTTAGCAACCTTTACAACCTTTGTTTTTTTTCTTCTGTCAAGGAAGTTGGATACCTTGTTTTCCTTTTCTGATTCAGTGCTTTCATTTGCATAAATGGTTGATGGGGCTGTTTTTTCCTGACTAATTTGTTTTCTTTCAAGGGGATAAATGCATGTTTTTTCTAAACGAGGATACCAAATTATCTGCTTAAGACACTTGTTGTAGGCTTTTCCTGATATACTGGCAACATTGAACCTGTTAATCTGGATGCCTGGTGCTTGCGTAAAAAGGCCTGGCATTCACTGTCATATGCATTCTTAAGATGCCCAAAACATCCAACATCTAAGAGTTGTGTCACATGGGATGTGTATGGGGGGAGAACATAGAAAATTATGTTATTGTTTTTGCCCCACTTAGTCGGTGTTATGTTACATGTGACTTATGACCGTCAAATAAAATGAGTACTGGTGGACCTTGGCATGGCACATATTTCAGGAAGTGATTTTCCAGGTACTCCATGAAACAAGGGACCAGATTCCGTAATAGTACCAGCTGAACCAGGGCAGGCACCTGTGAGTAGGTCATCATTACATCGCTTACCCGGAAAGATATATTAGGGAGGCAGTCGCATCCAAACAGCATTACCAGCAGCAAGAATTATAACATTCTTACCTCTGTTGGAAGTAATTGCTTGAGGGGTTGTGCCTTTAAGACAGAGAACATTTGTGGGGCTATGTCCCATTACCAAACCTGTCTCGTTAATATTCCATATATATTGTCAGTCAACCCATAAGTTGTCATGAGTCTCGGTAAGATCATTGAGTACCCGCTCTTTGGCTTTGCAATGCTATTAGATTCTTATGTTTTATATGTTTGTGTGCTTTTGCATGCAACATTGTTCAGCCAATAAGTGGGTTGGAGTTGTTTCACGAGGACAACTTGTATTTGTTTTGTAATATGAGAACCTGTTCGGGCAAGTGTGAGGTTGGTGCACCCTAGAACCTGGTTTAAACCCCCAGTGGCAATTTGATTTGCCACTGACCGTTCCAAGGCGGTAACCCCTCGGGTTTTCATTTTTGTTAATTGTTAGTGGTGTCTCTTTTGAAACTGATCATTTTATTAACCATGCTCTCTTCCTCTCTTATTCTTGCCTGTGTGGGGAGGCTGTTTTTTTTCTGAATGTGGAGATTCCTGATATGCATATTTCACCTTTTTTTCAAGACCGTTAAAATGATTGTTCATGACTGGTTCAGATGTACACATGACACGCACAACAGAAAGTTTTTAAGGCTTAGCTAGTGTTCATTCTTAAATGCATTTTACCACGACTGAGTCAGAGGTGGATCGTTTGCAGACTTTTTCTTACTGCTTATAACAAAATCAGATGCTAAGGTAAGATTATTTTTGACGGGAAGAGCCATAAACAATACTGGCCACGTAAGCAACATGATCAACAGAATGCTTATTGTGTCGCCTGCAGTAGCAGGTAGACACATAGGGATCCTATTGTCCGGCGACGTCGTCGTCGTCGTCGGTGCAGTCGTCCGGTAGTCCCCTAAACTTTAATATGAAACTTAATGTTGCCTATAACTTTGAAAGTACTTGTCCTATTTACTTAATACTTGGAATATATCGTCTGCATGAACATTGCCATCTGTGACAACAAGAATCATAACTCCTGTTTCAGTATATTTTGAGTTATGCCCCTTTCAAATGAATTTAATATGGAACTTTAATATGAAACTTAATGTTGCCTATAACTTTGAAAGTACTTGTCCTATTAACTTAATACTTGGAATATATCATATGCATGAACAACGCCATCAGTGACAACAAGAATGATAACTCCTGTCTTGGTATTTTTTGAGTTATTTGCCTTTCAAACGACTTTAATATGGAACTTAATGTTGCCTATTACTTTGAAGTCCTTATCCTATTAAGTAAATAATTGGAATATGTCATTTGCATGAACAAAGTAATCTCTGACAACAAGATTGATAACTCCTGTTTCACGATGTTTTGAGTTATGCCCCTTTTTAACGACTTTAATATGGAAATTAATGTTGCCTATGACTTTAAAAGTGCTAGTTACACTAACTTAATACTTGTAATGTATCATCTGCATGAACAAAGCCATCAGTGACAACAAGAATTAACTCCTGTTTCACTATTCATTGAGTTATGCCCCTTTCAAAGACTTAAATATGGAAGTTAATGTTGCCTATAAATTGGAAAGTATTTGTCATATTCACTTAATACTTGGAATATATCAACTCAACTGCATGAACAAAGCCATCTGTGACAACATGAATGATGACTCTTGTTTCACTATTTTTTAGTTTTGCCCTTTTCAAATGAATTTCATGAAACTAAATCTTGCTGATAGCTTCGAAAGTTCTTTTGCCATTAATAAAACTTGGAATATATCATTTGTTGTAACAAAACCAACTCTGACAAGAAGAATGATAACTCCTGTTACACCTTTTTGAGTAATGCCCCTTTCAGATGACTTTTTTATGAAACCGTTTGTTGCCTTTAACTTTGAAAGTACTTGTCCTATAAACTTTATACTTGGAATATATCATCTGCATAAACAAAGCCATCTGTAAAAACAATAATGATAACTCCTGTTTGACCATTTTTGGAGTTAAGTCTCTTTCAAATGACTTTCATATGGAACTTTATGTTGCCTGTAACTTAAAGTTCTTGTCCTATTAGCTTAATAATAAGATAATATCATCTTCATGAACAAATCCATTTTTCACAACAAGAATGATAACACCAGGCCTGTGTCACATTTTTTTAACTTATGCCCCATTTAAATGACTTTGATGTGATACTTTACAGACATAATACATTGAAAGTACTTGTCATGTTTACTTATACATGTATATTTGAAATATGTCAACTGCATCAACAAAGCCATTTGTGACACTAAGAGTGGTAACTCCTGATTAACTATTTTTAGTTATGCCCTTTTCAATTAATATAATCGGAAACATAATTGCTTGTAACTTGGAAAGTATTTGTTATTTTGACACAACACTTGATATATGGCATCTGTTTTAATGAAGTTATATCTGTTTTGAGTTGTGCTCCTTGAAAGATTTTAACCTGAAACTTTATTTTGCATATAATTGGAATATACAATAAAGATAATAACTGATCAATTAAAATTAATAATTTTGTAGTATTGCAATGCAACTTGAATTACATATTTTTATCATATATGATAAACCAAAGGCCCACATTTCAACTTTCTGCAAGAAGGCGACATATGTGTTCGGCGGAACACCAAATTCTAGTCTTCATTTTGAGAGAATATTGGATTGCTAGAAAACGTCACCATCAGGAACAGGTTGAAGCCCCGGTGTCCTGCCCCTCAATGTACTGTCTGGCACTCCAAACATTCGGGCTGCCTTGCTGACAGTTTTTCCATTATCAGTAACTTCTCTATAGGCCAGAGTTAACAGCTTGGGATCATACTGTCTCCACTTGAATTTCCCAGCAAGTGGGAGCTTCAAACAAACACAAGTAATTTGGTTTAATATTTATTACAAGTACTAATCTGACTTAGTACAATCCATTTTCCAGTAAAAATATTTGTTAAAAATGGTCATAACCATGACTAAACATTCTAAGGAAAAAAATGGAAATTCAGCTCAGTAGATAAAAACCCACGTCAAAATGACGTCACGGACAGTGTATTGATCCAAGCTTGATTCAAACAAAAAATGGGATATCTGAAAGGTTTTGATAACATTAGATTTTTTACAAACATTTTTTGACAAATATTTGCAAACTTGCCCCTAGAAATGACATAGCAGATGGGTTTTTTTGTTTGTTTGTTGTTTTGTTGTTGTTTTGTTGTTTTTTTTTTGGGGGGGGGGGGGGGTGACAGATGGCGCGAACAAATGTCAACAAAATCACACGGAAGTTGCCATACAATTTATGCGCATGATCGCGTGTTTGGATGATTTCGGATTTTACCGATATTACGTATACACGGAGACACAGTTTCAACTGTCGTAATTGGAAGGTGAAGGTCACGTCAAAATGAGGTTGCGAGTAAACAAACCAATTCTCCATTGTGTACACACCGGTCACGTGATTATCACATTGACCTGTGTACTTTCGCTCAAGGTACACTGGGATTGGGACTAGTTAGTTTGATGACGTGACAGCTATTTATAGAATGCCTCTAGATCCGCTCTTACATATAGACATATAAGACAGTGTTCAAAAGTCACATTAGACTTAAAATAAGGGATATACAACTCAATATTACGGGTTATCTGATACGTTTCTAAACTAAATCGACCAAAATACCATATTTATTCATGCGTCTACGGTTAATTGACGTAACTACATTGCGGACTGTTAACTCCGCGTATGAAGACAAAAATCCTGGTTAGGATTGTTATGCGTTCTTATGATAGAGGTCTATGTTAGCCTGATGACGTGACCGCTATTTATAGAATGACCAATTCTCCCAATGGCTCCAAGGAAAGAGAAGACTAAATGTCCTTTATCGGATGACATTCCAACTGATTTGGGTGAAATGAGCTTCCTGATATGCATATTTCACCTTTGGATAGTTTTCGAATGTGATCAGAACCTTCACTGAAGGCGTTTTTGGCCGTCAGAAAAAAAAGTATTGAAGGTTCATTTGATGACTTAGTTGCAAGGTATGTACAATTTCGGATAACTGATTAATTCGGATAAACGTTAACCAACATGTATAAATTAGGGATGTCAACGAATATCCGACTATCCGGATACTAAGTCAGTATCCGGATACTAATTTCATATCCGAATATTCGTAAAAATTAGTAAAAAAATCATCTTAAACAGTACAAAATGCGTCAATTATTGCTTCTTAACACCTGTTCAGATGTCATAATCAGATAATTTGAGACTGTATATTGATCGTCATAAAACTGCCACAAGAAGTAACGCGGTGTTTGTTTAACAGATCAGAGGTGCGAAAACTGCATCCTCATTGCAATCATCCAGGTGGTCAGGACCATTGTTTGCCAATTATAGTAATCCACAAGTTATACTGATAATGTGATTGTCTTCAAACTATCGCTGTCAATTATTGCCAATTAAGTTTACCAATGTCTCCGTAATCCTGTCACGTTCATTGTCGAATATCTTGATTGTTTTTTTGCAGATAAAATATTTGATGTAATTTCGAGCAAATAAAGTTGATAACGGCGAATGAAATAATAATGAATAAATTATAAAATATTGTTCATTTTTACTTTGTGTAATTTGTCAAATACATGTGTAGTCTCTGGAACGTACCAGATAAATCTCAATGTCACAGCTAAGATAAAAAAACGTATCTAGATGTGCAAACGGTACAAAATTTTTATTCAAATTACTACGCTTTGCAGAAAAATAGATGGACAGAGAAAAACCTTGAAAATTTAATGCAAAAGTCGTATGCAGATGAACAAAAACGTGTTTAATAAGTTAATTGCATAAAAAGAAATCAACAAGAGTTCACTCATTTTTCCTTCGCCCCGGGTAAAATCGCGTGAATAAATTTCAAGAGTTAAAAATAAAATCAAGAATACTATCGATCAATAGTAACACAGCGCTTAGTATATACGGCGACACTTAGCAGAAACAAAACACTCAAAATTAATTATTCTTTAAAGTATCTTTTGACAAGTTTTCGTAGATCCGAAGTTCAATTCTATGCGTTGAAAAAGGCGGGAATATTGACGTCATCACATAACAGACAATGTCGCCGATCTATACGGTTATCCGGATAGTATATACGGATATCCGGATACCTTAAATGGTATCCGTTGACATCCCTAGTATAAATGCATATTTAAAGCCTAAAGCCCATTGATTCTACTTGTGTTTAATTCAAAATCTAGTCCATGTCATGCATTTGGTTGTTTAATTTTATACATTGAACAAAATATAATACACGAAACAACAGGCGCATGTATCGATACATCATAGTTTATTAAGGGGTACAATTTGATGATTATTTGTTATTTTTATCATCTTGACTTACATTATTTCCTTTTTTCAGCTCAAAAATACAGACTTTTGTAGGTAATTCAATGTAATAATATAGAATGTTTTTGTTGTGGTGAAGGCAAATGAATCTTGCTATTGTGGTTATGCCAACTAACCGTTAACCTTGTTATCTTCCTATATTCATATACATGTTATATAACATACCTGTCACAGTAATGCTAGCATAGAGCTCATTCTGCTTACTCACTGTTATCCTTCTGGTTATTATCAGTACTATAACCAGCAGTTTGCATGTTATTTAGATAACCCTCTCCTTCACATTTATGCATTGTACACATGTGCAAACAGTGTAGATCCAGATCAGCTGACTCGTCTGTACCATCATATCTGGATCTGCACTGGGCATATCTGGGTCAGAAACAACCAATACATAAAAAAGCAACAGTGCATATTCTGTTCAGACGGCATAAAGATGTGCTGGCTGATCTGGATCTACACTGTTTACCCATACCATAAAATTAAATATATATATGGAGGAAGAGGATAATATAGACCTTCCAGCTCCCAGCTGGAGACACTATCATTTCAAGTAATTTTAGAGACTGTGAGGTAGAATTTTGCTTTAAGTAAAGGATTTCTTAGTAAACAAAATTCTCCAAGAGTCACCAAATTGTTCCAATATATTTAACTGGCAATTCATGCAGATCGCTAAAAATAAAGGTCAGCAATATTGTCTGAAACTCTGATACTGCGAATGATAAACATTAACAGCTACATACATCTGATGAAAATCAAAATAATTGATAATTTTGTTCCTTTTTTTAAATATGACCAGTTTTAAAAACCAGGAAAATGTATTGAAGTTTAATTGAATGTGGTTGGAGCATAGTTTTGTAATATTTGACCAGAAATAAGTTAATTGATATATGGCCATAATAATAGATGATGTTTTAAAACTTATAAATTATTTTAGAAAAAAGCAACATATGCATATCAGGAATCGCCACACTCAAAAAACACAGCCTCCCCACGCAGCGAAAAAGAAGAGAGGAAGATAGAGAGAGCGCAAAAAGCATGGGAGGATAATGCAGCCATTGATCCAAACGAGGAGCACTTTATATAGCATGGGAGGATAATGCAGCCATTGATCCAAATGAGGAGCACTTTATATAGCATGGGAGGATAATGCAGCCATTGATCCAAATGAGGAGCACTTTATATAGCATGGGAGGATAATGGAGCCATTGATCCAAATGAGGAGCACTTTATATAGCATGGGAGGATAATGCAGCCATTGATCCAAATGAGGAGCACTTTATATAGCATGGGAGGATAATGCAGCCATTGATCCAAATGAGGAGCACTTTATATAGCATGGGAGGATAATGCAGCCATTGATCCAAATGAGGAGCACTTTATATAGCATGGGAGGATAATGCAGTCATTGATCCAAATGAGGAGCACTCCCTACGAGCAAATTTGGATGACTATCAATCTAGACTTCGTATTGGGACCACAGCCCTACCTGACCCATTCACATTAAAGGAGGGTTGGCTGGAAGAAGAAGGGCGAATCCACTGGCCAAGTCTTTATGTTTGCGACATATCTGACTACATCCAAATGACTACGCCTTTGGAACTGTATCATCGACTTTGTAATGAGTACAAACAAGGAAAAGCATACAGGTATAATTGACATAAGCTCAATACAGCTTATAAGATTAGTGGTCGCTTATTTAAGTACAGTATGTAGTTATAGAATAATACAGTATGGCAAATTCATGCTTCCACAAATATCCGAGGTTTTCACGAACATTCGTGACCACAAAATTAAACGATACTACAGTAATTCTGACCATAACCTAACCTGTGGAGACAGGTAACTAATAATGGCCTCTGTAGTACCTTGTCATAAAAAGCTAGTAAAAACAGTCCGAAATAATTCTATATCATAATAGCTACCTGGTGTCCAGTTGTGTAAACATTTACTTTTCACAGTTCCCACTTGAAGCTCTTTATTTCAAGTTTTAGAGCATTGAGAATGCAGTCAACTTTTTAAATTGATTCTTTGTTGAATAAATAAATATTATTTCTTTTAGGTATTTCACAGCTGACTTCTACAAGAAGTGTATCTGAATATCATTAATGACAACTGTGATTACGCATTTTTGGCAGCCAAGATAAAGCCATCAATGCGTCTAAGTAGTCAACCATATGAAGCCTGGATTTGTGTGGAGAAGGACAAATAAGGATCAGAACCAGACGGACAAATCATGGCAGCTTATTGTACTTGCACTGCTGGTTAAGTGTGAGTGAAAAGTTTTTATGTTCTTCTTTGTGTAAGGTAAAATTACCTTAAATTCTGTCACAATATATGAAAAATTTCCATTTTATAAAGCCGTGATACTTTTCAAAGTTGAGAAATTATTTTTTAGCTCTGTAAGACATTCATTTCAACCTAGATGATTTTGACAGTTATTCTAAGAAAACTAGTGGAACTTAGTTTGCAGTAAGAAGGCAACAAACTATTTATTGGGGGACCGAATCAGCTTATTTATCATATTTTGGCTATTTACAGGTTGAAAGGGTGTTGCAATCATGTTGCAGCAGCACTGTTCAGAGTAGAATATGCTGTGCGGACAGGACTAACTAAGCCATCTTCAACTTCTCAGAAATGCCCCTGGAATGCTCCATCATCAAGTGGTCCATCACACCCTATAATCCTGAGCAGTCAGTCATGGCATAAAAGATCAGTACTTTAAACACGGTAAGAAGAAAACATGACTCTCACTCAAAATATGTGTGTAGATTTTTTATTGGAACCTGAAATATTTAATAAAGTTATTTATTAGACCTTGTTTTCAAAGTTCTATTTGTCACAGTTATTTGAGTGTTATGTGTCAGAAATGCATAAATTATTTGTAGGCATCTTTTCTAGATTTGATATGTCACAGGGATTACAATAGCTTTTGTAATCCAGAGATCATCTGACTCCTGTTGAAAATGTTCATGGGGTCATAAACAGATTGTAACAGACCAGTTGTGATTCATATCTTGTGTTCATTAAACTTTACTACATATAAAAATGCTTCAACTTCATTTTACTATATTTCAATGGTTCGAATAAGTATTTACTTCATTATTAAATGCAAAAGACACAATAATTATCTTTATTCTTGTGAAATTGACCACTTCTGCTTCTTTATCCTGTATAAAAATGACCTAAGATTAGATTCGGGTGGAGTCAAAAGTGGAAATTTTCCAAATTGCTTGCATCAATATGCAAGAATCTGAATCTACTGAAATCACTGTGTCATTTAGATTAATGCAATATGACATTTGTTACTTTAAGGTGATGGAAGTCACTCAAAGTCGGGGTTACAGTTGGCGATTGCTTTCAGTCCCCTCACCAAGTCACAAGAAGAGTATATTTCTTGTGACATTAAATCAGATCTAGCAGACATAATATGGAAGAATTCACCACAGTCGTGTTTCCTACAGCTTTATGAAAAGTGCCCTTTCCCAGAAAAGCCAGCACCTGTATGCCCTCCCTGCCCAAAGGATATTGCCTTATCATCAGGAAACCCAGTAACATCAGAAAACTTATTGCAAGAAATGGCATTATATCAAGAACAAATAAAAAAATTAGAGATTGCTACATCAGGCCAAGCAGAAAACCTTAAGTGGCACGAACAAAGAATTGTAAGAATTACTGCAAGTAATTTTCATGCAGTGTTTACCAGAAGAAAATCCTTACACAATGACCCAACAGAAGATCCAACTTGTGTAATCAAAACTGTAATGGGGTACACACAAGTACCAAACAATGTTTCTATAAAGCATGGCCGATCTATGGAAACACATGCAAAGTTAGCATATAAAAACTTGCAACGCAAATAGCACAGAACGTTAAGAACAGAAGATTGTGGTTTGAATGTTGACAAAAACTATGCATGCTTAGCAGCCTCACCAGATTTACTAACTTTCTGTGGTTGTAAGAATAGTACCTGTGGTAATGCTATTTGTGAAATTAAATGTCCAGAATCAATTAAAGATCAAGTCCCCAATTATTTTAACTACGAGTGTCTGATTGAAACTGATTGGAAAACAACCTAAAAAAAACTTGCAGATACTACACACAAATTCAAGGCCAGATGGCTATTGTAGGTGTAGATTTTGTGATATATTTATAATATACTGCAAATGGGTACCACTTAGAAAGGATTCCGTTTGATATAGATTTCTGGGATAGTTCATCAGTCCAACCAGTTGTAACACGTAAAGGAAAAGGACCTTTGAACCGATCGAAACTTCCACCTGTTTATTTATGTGGCAAATGTGGTGAAAATGTTGATCTCCAGACTAAATTTGAACAAGGCAAAGGTGTTGAATGTACAAATTGTTACATGAGGTTTCATGTAAGATGTACCAAACTAGGTAACCTTTCTTATGTCAGTGATGATGACTGGATTTGTATAAATTGTGTTTAGGATTATTTATATAATGACCACCTGTGATTCTACACAAAATCCAAACAAACATTTACTGTAACTTTTGTGGAAATCGTACTCATATAAGAATCACATCTTGATGTTTATCATCTTGAATCAAAACTGCAGTATTTTGTTTCGGAATACCAAATATTTGTACATGCAAAACAAAACAAAACAAATCTTTAAAGAAAAAAATGTTTATTTCTCTCATTATAATTGCCAGAATATGACTACTCGTATTGGTAAAAACATCTTAAAAACGATTCAACAAATTTCATTGACACAGCTTAAAAATACTTTATTTTATGAGTTTCAGTGAAATATGTCATTGTCTTCATAAAATAAATATTATATTCAGTGGTCCTAAAAAGTATTGTTCTTTTTTTAATTTGACAACTTTTATTCTCTGGCATAATATGTATATGTTCGTATCCCAAAATAAACAAACAAAACATATACAGAAATATTTAAATACTAAAATGGTAAATATATGTGAAATCAGTACTTGTCCACACACTATGATTAAGTATGGCTTGAGTTTGGTGGAAAACAAGCTGCTTATAATACTGGACTAAATGTCTCTTTGGACAACGTAAACATTGTAAACATTTTAAAACTAGTTGTTATTACACTATGTTGCAGCTATAATTACTCTTTTATGAAACTGAAGCCTATTTTAATCATTTTGTGCAATGAATCAAAATTTAATTATTAATTTGGTATGGAAGCCATTTGTGTTCTTTAAAGCATGACAATCTGCTTACTTAAAAAATTCCAAATTTTAATATTTTTCATATCCAAATGAACACAATTAATTGTTGATTCAATTGTTTTATTTAGAGGTTAATGAACAGGTTAGCAGTGCCTTTGAATGATAATGGCCCTGTCATGTTGATAATGGCTCGAGGGCTTTAGCCCGAGGACCATTATCTCATGGCAGGGCCATTATCATTCAAAGGCACTGCTAACCTGTTCATTTACCTGTTTATTACATGTGTACGTCGACTCTCTGATGTCCAGTTGGTCTATCGTATATAGTATATTATCATGCAAATGTATAGAAATTTGACAGCGACGGAACTACTTTCTCAGAAAGCCCCTCGCCCTCGCTAATTTCTTAGTCTCGCCTAAATATGGAGGCACTGTAAGACAATTGTATAATATACTAATGCTTCTCTTTTTGCAAGTCATCTAACCGAGAACAAAACCATTTGTACTATGAGAGAGTCTATAATTATTATAATCCGCTTGAAACAGGAGCCGTTATAACCTTTATAACACTGACGTCATTTTTCGAGATCAATATTCCTTCCGGCATGTCAATGCATTCAATTTCGGACAATTTTTTTGGATTTTATTACTCAAGTGTGTTTTAATTATTGTTTAGTCTGTGCTGATGGATTTACGTGCTTGATGATCAGAAATCCTGATAATCTGAATGCCTGCGTCTAGGCCATTTCGGTTTCTAAATAAAAACTTAAAATTTAATGGCTTTGTTGCTGGTGTTAAATTTCAGCTGACTGAAGAGAAAAAGGAAACAACAAAAACAACAACAAAGAATATTCTTTTGAAGTTGTGTGTATATTTGGACAAGGAAATTCAGCAATTAGCTTTTTTCAAGAACTGGATTTTGCACATTGGAAGCCTACTACCAGAAAACCAGCTGTTCAAGGATGACGGCAGGTTTGTCGGCTGTTCCTAATGGTTTTTGCAATTTTTTTGTTTCAAATTCTAAAAAGACACCCCTCATATGTTTTTGATATTTCAGTTTTCTTTGCACATTATAAAACCAAAATCAGTTTAAACAAAATGGCCGACTTTTTTCAAAGTATTGTCTCACTGACGGATGTATTCATACGCCAACAAGATGTCAATTCTTTTACAAAATTAATAAAAACTGTTTATTTATGCAATAATAAGCTCATAAGCGCATGTGCAAATGATCATTATTTTGACTGTTTTTTGTTTTAATTTCTTACTAAAATGATTGCCTGTAGAACAAACATAATTGGAATCAGACAAAATTTGGCAGGGCCATTATCACATTATCACTTTTAAGCCCTAGGCCTTGGTTTGATAATGAGGCTGGCGACATGATAATAAGTTTTGACACCATACAATTTTGTTACTATATTTAGTAACACATGTAATAATTATAATATTAAATATTCCCAATTCTTAACAAAATATAAAGGAGAACATGACATTTTAATATCATGTCACGTTATTAGAACTTTGTTTTCACCGATATCTATGGTAATTGTCTGGTACCCTAATTATTGTCAGTAACTATGGTTTTGGACAATTCTCTAGTTATCGGTCAATAACTATATATATATCAGATTAAGTGTTTGCCATACACTCTTGACAGAAATTATTTTATAAGATATATTGTACATTATTGATAATTTGACAGTCATGTGACAAACCCGTTTATTTATGAGGCTGTGTCACCAACCATTGAGCTTCGGCAATACAAATTTGATGGCACCAGTTTCTCACGATGGGAAAATTATCACCAGACAAAATATTTGATTTGCTCATATCTGCCTCACAATCATTCTTGGTTTTATAAACAAAGTATCACATAACTATCTACTTATACATTATCAGTAACAGGTATCAACATGTTAAACAATCCATTTGTTATAAATTGGCTTTTTCAAATTGCAAATTGCAAAGTTTAAAATTTTGTCAAGTGTAGGCACTAATGAAATAGGGACAGTGTATTTTATAATTCTAAATGATTTAAGGTAGGTTGCTGGCTCAAGTGCGCATGTGCCAATTGACGTAAATTGACAAGTTGTCGCAAAATTAAAAAAGTCATTAATTTGAACATTTTTGTTCTGATTAGTACATACGTAGCAATAAAATTAACAATAAAGTTTTACTGATGTCAAATTCTTATCCCCCAGTGGCAATTTGATTTGCCACTGACCGTTCCAAGGCGGTAACCCCTCGGGTTCTCATTTTTGTTTTTTGTTAGTGGCGTCCTTTTTGAAACTGATTATTTTATTAACCATGCTCTCTCCCCCTCTCTTCTTCTTGACTGTGTGGGGAGGCTGTTTTTTCTGAATGTGGCAATTCCTGATATGCATATTTCACCTTTTTATTTATTTTGCTGAGGCTTTTACATATATTGTTCGCGACAATCACCGTTATCAAAAGGGAGGCTGTTTTTTCTGAATGTGGCAATTCCTGATATGCATATTTCACCTTTTTATTTATTTTGCTGAGGCTTTTACATATATTGTTCGCGACAATCACCGTTATCAAAAGTTGGAGAGCATTTTTTTACTTCCGTTGGTGCAGATTTTGATTTGCCGAATGCTTTTTTTTTCAAACAGTTCTTGAGTTAAGATGACCGTGGCTTGCCTAAAGCGGTCTAGCTTTGTGGAAAGATCAATTCTTTCTTTCATTACTTGAACTTTCCGCAAAATCGATTTTTCACAACAAGTTAAAGAAACAGTCACCAAGGTCAAGCTGTTGCCAAGGACGATGTCGAAAATTTTGACAACATTTTATTATTTCTCATGGAAATTTTACAAACAACATGGACTTTGTACCGAATTCTCTTGACTCGAAGAATTATTTAAGTGGATAGGTACTATTGAGATTGGAAATATGGAAAAGACCAGCAGAAGATTGGAAATATGGACCAGACCAGCAGAAGAGTTCAGATAAATCAGACCAACGGAAGAGTTCAGAGGTCTGCAGATAGGCTAGTTGGTAATGAATTTAATGCGAAGTTAGGTTGTTGATTCGACAACAACATCTCTGAGTATTTGTCAATTATCACTGGTGAAGTTCATCATTGATCTGGAACTCAATTTGCAAGCATAAATCAATGGTAAAAGGTCCACTATCTGCTGTAAAAGAATAGGTAAGATATTTTAATTGTAAGAATCTGAGATATATTAGGATAAAAATATGCAGCCTCTGTCAGGTCCTGACCAACGTCAACAATCTCCTTTTCTGTAATAATGCAGTTATAGCATGCACCCCACATTTCATAGGTTTGAGCCTGACTAAACTTGTTTTAAAATGGTCAATTGGTGAGCCACCTGCTTGTTTTAATATGACTACAAATTGTCAGGAGGGTAGACCATAGATTAGGGGACAGAAAAATGATGCTAATGGCAAGTGTCACACAAGTCTGAGAGACTGTTCAATATGACGAGATACTGTATATCCAAAACCTTGTTTGTTGTCAGTTATCAAAGAAAGACCTAATTTAAGTTTTGTTCATACCCTTTCACAGAGGGTAGTCAAGTTAATATAAGGCCCAAGGCATAGTTGTCTAAGAGTGGACTCATTCTATCATAAAGAAAATCACAATAAACTTCATGCATTCTTTATTTACTTCTTACCAATCCTTATAATTGCATGTTATGGTCAGGATATAAAAAAAACAACATTATTGCCAGTACAATCAAGACATGGATTTTAAGTTCTTGTTATTTACTGTAAATCTTGGTTAGTTGAAATTAAATATAACTAATAATTTGAATATTAGTTGCAGTATAGGAATTTGGAATGTATTAGTATATTTTGAACATGTATTTTACCAAAAGAAGGAACACAATTTTAAAACAAATACAAATGATTGAAACGTGATTTTTTTATTTCAGATGTTTCATTCAGTCTCAGAATAATTAATACAGACTACAGAGAATTATCTTATCATGTTTTATCAATTTTAGTTTTATATAAAAGCAGTATTTATATCAAGTTATGTACAAACTAGAAATGTGTCTATAGGACACGGATGCCCCCGCTATGCATCGTTTTCAGATACTAAAGTGCAATGATGGGAATAATAGCATTTCAGACAGTGATGTTCGAGTAATTATAAGAATATGCATAAACTTGATAATCAAGTAAATTATTTGTATTTGTGGCACTGTTGTCTTCTCATTACGGAAATGTCTGTGAAGAAGTTGGTGGTAATGCAATGCAATGTCATAGTGAACATTTGTGCCAAGTTATTTTGAAATTCCTTCCTTCATAAAGAAGTTATAGCCCGAACAAGTAAATTCAAGTTTTAGTAACTGTGACCTTAACCTTGGACTTACAGGCATGGGTAATGTACGCAACACACCACCTTCTCATGGTGAACATTTGTGCCAAGTTATTTTGAAAACCCTCCATTCAAAACAGTTATAGCCCGGACAAGGAAATTCTATTTTTAGTAACAGTGACCATGACCTTGGACCTACAGGCATTGACATGGTACACGACTCACCACCTTGTCATGGTGAACATTTCTGCCAAGTTATTTTGAAATTACTCTATTCCTAACTTAATTACATCCCTGACAAGAAAATTATCTTTTAGTAACAGTGACCTTGACCTTGGACCTACAGGCATGGGCATGGTACGGGACACAACATCTTTGTCATGATGAACATTTGTGTCAAGTTATTTTGAAATCAATCTATTCCTAACAAAGTTACAGCCCGGACAAGAGAATTCTATTTTTAGTAACAGTGACCTTGACCTACAGGCATGGGCATGGTACGCGATACACCGCCCTGTCATGGTGAACATTTGTGTCAAGTTATTTTGAAATCCCTCCATTTATAATGAAGTTACAGCCCAGACAAGAAAATTCTATTTTTAGTAACAGTGACCTTGACCTTGGACCTTCAGGCTTGGGTATTGTGCGGACACACTGCCTTGTCATAGTGAACATTTGTGCACAGTTATTTTGAAATCCCTCCATTCATAACAAAGTAACAGCCCGGACAAGAGAATTCTATTTTTAGTTACAGTGACCTTGACCTTTGACCGACAGGCATGGGCATGGTACGCGACACATCGCCCTGTCATGGTAAACATTTGTGCCAAGTTATTTTGAAATCCCTCCATTCATGACAAAGTAACAGCCCGGACAAGAAAATTCTATTTTTAGTAACAGTGACCTTGACCTTCCACCTGGCATGTACGTGACATACCGTCTTGATATGGTGAACAATTATACCAAGTTATTCAAAAATCCAATAAGAAATAACAAAGTTACAGAGCAGACAAGATTTTGCAAGAAAATTCTATTTTTAGTAACAGTGACCTTGACCTTGGACCTACAGGCATGGGTATTGTCACGACACACCACCTTGTTATGGTGAACATTTGTGCCAAGTTATTTTGAAATCCCTCCATTCCACACAAAGTTAAGGGCAAAGTGTATATTTTTCTTAACACAAAATGTAAGTGAAAAAGGGGCATAATTTGAAAAATATTGGAAGCAGGGTTATGGGTCTTGTTGGTTATGATGTTATATTTCAAGTTTCAAGGCAGTATCTCAAGTAGTTTTAAAGTAATGGGCAAAATGCATATTTTGCTTAACACAAAATATAAGAAACAAGATATATTCCTATTTAAACTAATGTAAATGGAAGTATCAAAGGGCCATAACTTCTGAACGGAACATGTAAGAGCAAAACCCCACCTTTATGCACAACAACATATCAGGCCAAGCATTGTGGTAAAGTTTCATCAAATTCCCAGCAGAGGTGTAGGAGGAGTTGCGTTCACGAGATATACTCCTATTAAAACTAATGTAAATGGAAGTATCAAAGGGCCATAACTTCTGAACGGAACATGTAAGAGCGAAACCCCACCTTCATGCACAACAACATATCAGGCTCAGCATTGTGGTCAAGTTTCATTGAATTCCCACCAGTAGTGTAGGAGGAGTTGCGTTCACAAGATATACTCCTATTAAAACTAATGTAAATGGAAGTATCAAAGGGCCATAACTTCTGAACGGAACATGTAAGAGCGAAACCCCACCTTCATGCACAACAACATATCAGGCCAAGCATTGTGGTCAAGTTTCATTAAATTCCCACCATTAGTGTAGGAGTTGCGTTCACGAGAATATCGGACGGACGGACGGACGGAAGGACGGACGGACGGACAGGAGCAACTCTTAATGCCCGTCGCCATTCATGGCGGGGGCATACAAAATATTTGTCAATTAGGTATAAAGCCAGATACTGGCTATAAAACCACCAGATATCTATATGTACATGTAACTGTGTTAGAAATATAAATAATCAATATAACAAATTGCATTCTGTTTTTTTACCTTTTCATTTAAAATTATTACAAGTGCTCTATAAGATTTTGTTAATGAAACATTTTATTCATATTTATCTGTACCTGCATTGTCAGTCACATAAACACTTGTTAACTTTCATAATGGAAAGGTGATTAAACATTACAAACAAAAATCATGCAGTAAAGGAACTATTAGGTTTCAATAGATAAAAGGTGCCAAACTGAAGAATGTTGAGTTGAAAATCACTGGTTTCATACAAATAACTCCAGACCTCTAATTTGACTTATTTTTAAGTTTGAAGAAGTGGGTGGGATAATTTAAGTACTCCTTGTTCTTCAATATTGATACCCAATCTCACTAAAGTCAGATCTAACAAAATGTTAGATCTGATGACGGCCCGTAGATACCGAACATAAGCTTTAGCGGTTTTCCCCGATTACTATTTTTAGAAATTATCAACACAGGAAGCATGATATACAGCGCTCGCAAAATTCTCTGAAGATGTTATTACATTAGAAATAATTGCAATACTACATAAACACAAAAAAATTCAGCAAAATATGTCTTACGCAGGCTCTCAACACTTTTTATGGTTTGATATAGAATGTTTACTTTCACTTTCGCGATTTTGTAAGCGACAATCTGGTTGGTTCAAAAGGTTTGTGATAAAAGCACGTTTTAGCTACTCGTCGTCAGATCCTGATAGCGTAGCGGTTTTCAGGATATGATTTTAATCAGATTGTATTGATACCTTACTTGCTCATAACAATCTCCCTTCCAGATAACTACTCATACAATTTATAAAGATGTTAAGCAATCCATAATGTTGTTTATTTGGAACAATGAAAATGGAAACATGTCATTAATTTAATTTACTTAAATGTAGCTTCAAACCTGATGGTGCTACATATTATAAAATGCAAATCTGGTAAAAAAGCTCCATTTTCAAAACAAATAATATCATTTGTTGGCATACATATATCCTTACCTACAATGAAAGAAAATGTTATTTTAAAGTTTGGTGTTTTTATCATGTTTATAGCATTTGATAATGAACATTCAAAGTCAGTCAATATATCTTCTTATATATTCTGGAGTGGGTGGGGTAAATAAACATGCCCATTTGTTGTCTTAAATGAGAATCAATCAGTCGATGTGAACTTCACACACATTGATAATCTAACAATAAACATGTTAGGGAGATATTTAAACTGATAGCCTTTAGAACAAAGCAAACGCAAATATATCAAGCACGCAGATACATAATGATTACGCTACTTAAAATATAAATATGATCGGTTTAATTTACTAGCGCCCATCACATAAAACACGTTCGGTGAAATATTTTTTTTCTATTTTCAGTATGTGTTAGACCTTCAGATTAAGTACTGCAAGTTAAAAAAAAATCATTGGTTGCTTTTTTAAATTAAACATTTAAAACTAGGGTAAAGTTTTTGTTATGAAGTGGGTGGGGTAAATTTACATGTTGAATATTTCCTAATTGGGAGGATAAATTTTATCTTTTCTAAATCAAATAATTAATTTAAATTACATTGTGTATAAGCAACCTCAAATCTATTATTTCTTGAGAGACAGAAAGACGGGATTAAACAATACATGTCAATTTCTGTTAAATTGAAAGCTTAAAAAAGACGACAACATGATACATGTACGAATGCCATTAGCGCGAAAACAAGGTCCGGGACCTATCGTTTTCTTTACATGTTTTATATGAGCATTGACTGAAGATATAATTTAGCAATTTTGAAAAAAATCTACCGGTTAGTTTTTATTTGGCAAACAATTTAAAATTGTCAACATTTCATGGTATTTTTAAAGTGGGTGGGGTATTATTAAATCCTTTGCATTTCTCAGTTATGACGATTAATCGGTCTTCGTTTCCCTTACCTCATACATCCCATCAAGCTATATTCCAATCTAGCAATTTAAAATATAATTGTTTGGAAAGAAGAAATAATCGAGGAACCCTCATGACTGTCAATTTTATGTTTTACAAAAAGGTGAAATATGCATATCAGGAATCGCCACATTCAGAAAAAACAGCCTCCCCACACAGTCAAGAAGAAGAGAGGGGGATAGAGCATGGTTAATAAAATGATCAGTTTAAAAAAAGACACCACTAACAATAAACAAAAATGAGAACCCGAGGGGTTACCGCCTTGGAACGGTCGGTGGCAAATCAAATTGCCACTGGGGGTTTAAACCAGGTTCTAGGGTGCACCAACCTCACACTTGCCCCTACAGGTTCTCATATCACAAAACAAGTACAAGTTGTCTTGGTGAAAAGACTCCAACCCACTTATCGGCTTAACAATGTTGCATGCAAAAGCACACAAACATATAAAACATAAGAAGCTAAGAGCATTGCAAAGCCGAAGGGGCGGGTACTCAATGATCTTACCGAGACCAGAGCTCCTGGAGTAAAATCAGCAAGAACACGATGACAGGGATAAAAGAAACAAATCGAGCTTCTAGGTTCTTTTAAGAAAAGATTTCCCCATTAACCTTCATAAACTCTTAAACCCCTGCCACCGTCGTGCAACCAAAGAGGTAAGCATAATGATCAACTGTAGAAGGGTTAATCACCAGGCCTGCAGAGCGCTGTAAAATATCATGTTGGTAACCTTTCTTTTTAAATTTACAGATGGTTTTTACGAATAACCGGGAGAAATTAACACTGCCTTTTATCTTTTTAAGTTTATAAATTAAATCTCCATAAAAAACTGGCTGTGAAATACCTTGTTGCAAAAGTGATTTTAAACTGCATTTGTATTTATGAATTAAATCTGGGTATCGGCGATAAAACTTGCAAAAGGTTTTCCTTAATTTGTGATACCGATAACCTTGTTTTAAAAGTTTTTCTGTAATGCAAAGATTACGTTCATTGAAATCATTAACATCGTTGCAAGCTCTTGAAAAGCGAACAAGCTGTGAGATATAAACCCCATAAGATGTTGCACGGGGAACATCGCCGTCTAAAAACGGAAAATTTACTATATTAAAATTAAAATCATCTCTTTTATCATAAATTTTAGTAGTGACATAACCATTTTCAATGGACAGATTTAGATCGAGAAAGTTTGCTTGCTTTTCTGAAGTGTTCGCTTTATTAAGTTGTAGTTCTTTAGGATAAATCTTATTAACCAGTAATGGAAAATGGTTATTGTCTATATTTAATAAATCATCAAGGTACCTCGAGGTGTTGTTAAAAGCTGTAATTATATCATCTTGATGTTCAGTAGAAAGAGATAACATAAAGTCTCTTTCATAACAGTATAAAAACAGATCAGCAACAAGGGGTGCACAATTAGTACCCATTGGGATGCCTATTTCTTGTTCAGAAATAGAGGTACCGAATCTAACATAAATATTATCCAGTAAGAAAGTTAGCGACTCTATTAGGTCTTGACAAGTCCATAAGGTATAATTATCATAAGAACCATCTGTAAAAAATGCCCTATGTTCATTACAAGCGATGAAGGTTTTATTTTCTCTAGCAAACGTTTTTTCAATGAGACTGGTTAGTTTGTCTCTTATTAAATTATGAGGGAGCGAAGTGTATAATGTTGAGAAATCATAAGTAGACAAACAGAACGCCCGAAAATTATTTGATTTAAGCTTTTTCAAAACTTCATTTGAATTTTTAATCGACCAAAATAAATTTTTGCCAGAAGTTTCAAAAACCTTATCACAATACCTAATTACATGTTCTTTTATAGCTGTAAGACAAGATGTTAAGAGCACGGATAATTTAGTAGTAGTGCAAGAACTAGAGTTAGCAATAAATCTTGCTTTGTACGGTGTTTTATGCATTTTAGGCAACCAATACATAGTAGGTACTTTGTCTTGTTTCGGCTCAATACTAATTCTAAATTTTGTAATTTGTAGAGTGTGTGCAGTAACAATATCACTCTCAGATGAAGAAGTCAGTATATAAGCATTAGTGCTGTTCAGTTCTTCAGTTTGAATATTAATATAGTGTATTCGTCACACTATAATTACATTATTAGAAGCCTTATCAGCAGGTGTTAAAACAAATCTGTTATGAAAGTCTTGAATTCCTTTTTTCAAATGACGAAAGTTAAAACGAGGTCGAGGTGGTAATAAAGCAATGTTTCTTTCATAAAATGATATACGAGTGTCAATTATTTTGAAAATGTGTTTTTTCCAGTTAGAAAGAGCATTAGGCTCGGCATGTTCTCTTTTGCACCATTTATTGCAAAATAAGTTCAAAGACTCAGCAATTTCTGCACGGCATGCATTAAAATCAATTTTGGATGATATTCTATATTTGGGACCTTTAGAAATTAAATTACGAATTCTAGAGTCTTTGATTAAATTAAGATCACCGGTAACAATATGACCGGCAGGCTTATAGCAATATTTAGAAGTTAAACACTCTCAAGATTTTGGTGTATTTTCAATGATCTGTAAATCCGATGTAATTTTATTGTAATTAAAAATTGTATTTCTAGTTGGTTTGTTGTATTTATAACAAACCATAGGCGATTCAGTATTCTTAAAATAACTAGGAACAGCCGATTGAACTGTTTTATCTTTAAATATACTAGGAAGGTCAATAAAATCTATTCCTTTATTTAAAAAAGAAATTTTAAGGAAATGTCTTTGATGGTCAGATTCCAAGTCAATGTGCGGCCTGAGAACATGCCGAGTATAACACTGAATAAGACTAGCAACCTCGTAAAATGGATGGGTTCTAATGACGATGTCGTCGGCTTCCTCATCCAGTTTCTGCAGACTTGATATAGAAAGAGAAGCCAACCTAGATAGCATAGCGTGTCTGCCAGATTGTTTTAAAATAATATGTAGGTCATGAATAGAACAACGAATACGTGATTTTCTTTTTATGTTTCCATTAGTTCTGCTTCCGTGCGACCTCGATTTTCTTTTACGTATTTCAAGCAATTCAAAGACGTCATAATCAGGATTTTTAGAAATGTTGCCTTCTTGATAAATATTATCATTTAAACCAAGTGGGTAAGGAGTTTGTAATTTTTTAATCCATTTCTGCTCCGAAACGAGCCTGGCCCTGATTTTAAATGCTCTTGAAGCAGTGCTGTCAAATGTAAGTTTTTCTACTGGTTGAACGGAAATATTTTGTAAACGGTGTCCTGAATGCTTAAAGTGTTGGTATAAAAATGTTTTAAATTTGCTGTTGTTTCGAATTTTAGAACAATGTTGTCCAAAACGTCATTCAATTTATTTGGTGTAGAAATATTGTACTTTCGAAGAATAGGAGATTTTAAAGGTGAAAGAGTAATTTTTAAATTGTTTTTAAATAAATTTGTACAATGAACTCTCTGCAGACCTGTCATATTGATAGCGCTTGCCGAAGATAAATTAATACGTGATAAACGAACCGAAGGCTGCAGACTTTTAAAAGATTTAATTTTATGCGGTGTTTGGACAGAAGACGCAGAAGATAGCCTTATTGGTGAAAGATTTATTTTCAATATTTTATTTTGTGCCGCCATAATGAAATCTGTAGAAAGAATACCATTATATGAGCAGCGACTTTAGCGACTGTTAACTACAACTTAATAAAGCAAACACTTCAGATAAGCAAGCAAACTTTCTTGATCTTCAACTTTCTATTCAAATTGGATACGCCACTACTAAAATATATGACAAAGAGATGATTTTAATTTTAATATAGTAAATGTTTCTCGTGCAACATTTTACGGGGTTTATGTCTCGCAGTTATTCCGTGTTATTGATTGTATTCCAAGGGCAGTTTTGATAAATATTTATGTTGTTAAGACACATAGAAATGTGCAATTGACACTAAATGATAATTAACTTTATGTAATGTTATTTAACATATGTTAAAATTAAATATAAATCTTGCGAATCTGTATGTGTATTTGTCATCATAGCAACCGTGCCATTAAATACTAAAGCAACATAAATTATTCGAAAAGAGGATAATCATTTCTTCTTAATTGTTGGTATTTCATTTAATTTTGAAACAAGGCTATGTTAAGTTAAGATAGTGTAATACGACTGCCACCACCGACCTTGTTTAGTAAGAAGATGGATGTTTTCCAGGCCCAACCAAAAATTAATCTTGTCCTCGAATCCACTTCGATATTCGTTCCATCTCTTGTAGAAGTCTGAAGCGAATTCTCTATTCTGAATCACCGTCCACCCTCCCCCGTCCACGTCCATCACACACAATACTTCAACTGGTTTCATCTCTAAACAATATGTTATGATACTTGTTCAACATGGTTCATGTCTACACAACATGTTATGATGATTGATCAACATGGTTCATCTCTGAACAACATGTTATGATACTTGTTCAACATGGTTCATGTCTAAGCAACATGTTATGATGATTGATCAACATGGTTCATGTCTAAACAATATGTTATGATACTTGTTCAACATGGTTCATCTCTAAACAACATGTAATGATGATTGATCAACATGGTTCATCTCTGAACAACATGTTATGATACTTGTTCAACATGGTTCATGTCTAAACAACATGTTATGATGCTTGTTCAACATAGTTCATCTCTAAACAACACGTTATGATACTTGTTCAACATGGTTCATGTCCAAACAACATGTTATGATACTTGTTCAACATGGTTCATGTCTAAACAACATGTTATGATACTTGTTCAACATGGTTCATGTCTAAACAACATGTTATGATACTTGTTCAACATGGTTCATGTCTAAACAACATGTTATGATGATTGATCAACATGGTTAATCACTGAACAACATGTTATGATACTTGTTCAACTGGGTTAATCTCTAAACAACATGTTATGATACTTGTTCAACATGGTTCATGTCTAAACAACATGTTATGATACTTGTTCAACATGGTTCATGTCTAAACAACATGTTATGATACTTGTTTAACATGGTCCATGTCTAAACAACATGTTATGATACTTGTTTAACATTGTTCATGTCTAAACAACATTTTTTGATACTTGTTCAACAAAGTTCATCACTAAACCACATGTTATGATACTTGTTCAACATGGTTCATGTCTAAACAACATTTTTTGATACTTGTTCAACATGGTTCATGTCTAAACAACATATTATGATACTTGTTCAACATGGTTCATGTCTAAAGAATGTGTTATGATACTTGTTCAACATGGTTCATGTCTAAACAACATGTTAATATACTTGTTCAACATGGTTCATCTCTGAACAACATGTTATGATACTTGTTCAACATGGTTCATCTCTGAAAGACATGTTATGATACTTGTTCAACATGGTTCGTGTCTAAACAACATGTTATGATACTTGTTCAACATGGTTCATGTCTAAACAACATGTTATGACACTTGTTTAACATGGTTCATGTCTAAACAACATGTTATGATATTTTTTCAACATGGTTCATGTCTAAACAACATGTTATGATGATTGATCAATATGGTTCATCTCTAAACAATATGTTATGATACTTGTTCAACATGGTTCATGTCTTAACAACATGTTATGATACTTGTTTAACATGGTTCATGTCTAAACAACATGTTATGATACTTGTTTCACATGGTTCATCTCTAAACAACATGTTAGGATACTTGTTCAACATGTTTCATGTCTAAACAACATGTTATGATACTTGTTTGACATGGTTCATGTCTAAACAATATGTTATGATACTTGTTCAACATGGTTCATCTCTAAACAACATGTTATGACACTTGTTTAACATGGTTCATGTCTAAACAACATGTTATGATACTTGTTTAACATGGTTCATGTCTAAACAACATGTTATGATACTTGTTTAACATGGTTCATGTCTATACAACATATTATGATACTTGTTCAACATGGTTCATGTCTAAACAACATGTTATGATACTTGTTTAACATGGTTCATGTATAAATAACATTTTTTGATACTTGTTCAACATAGTTCATCTCTAAACCACATGTTATGATACTTTTTTAACATGGTTCATGTCTAAACAACATTTTTTGATACTTGTTCAACATGGTTCATGTCTAAACAACATGTTATGATACTTGTTCAACATGGTTCATGTCTAAACAACATGTTATGATACTTGTTCAACATGGTTAATGTCTAAACAACATCTGCTGATAATTGTTCAACATGGTTCATGTCTCAACAATATGCTATGATACTTGTTGAACATGGTTCATGTCTAAACAACATCTGCTGATAATTGTTCAACATGGTTCATGTCTCAACAATATGTTATGATACTTGTTGAACATGGTTAATATCTAATGATACTTGTTCAACATGGTTCATGTCTAAACAACATGTTATGACACTTGTTCAACATGGTTCATGTCTAAACAACATGTTATGATACTTGTTCAACATGATTGATGTCTCAACAATATGTTATGATACTTGTTCAACATGGCTCATGTCTAAGCAACATGTTATGATACTTGTTTAACATGGTTCATGTCTAAACAACATGTTATGACACTTGTTCAACATGGTTCATGTCTAAACAACATGTTATGATACTTGTTCAACATGATTGATGTCTCAACAATATGTTATGATACTTGTTCAACATGGCTCATGTCTAAGCAACATGTTATGATACTTGTTTAACATGGTTCATGTCTAAACAACATGTTATGATACTTGTTCAACATGGTTCATCTCTAAACAACATGTTATGATACTTGTTCAACTGGGTTCATCTCTAAACAACATGTTATGATACTTGTTTAACATGGTTCAGGTCTAAACAACATGTTATGATACTTGTTTAACATGGTTCATGTCTAAACAACATGTTATGATACTTGTTCAACATGGTTCATGTCTAAACAACATGTTATGATACTTGTTCAACATGGTTAATGTCTAAACAACATGTTATGATACTTGTTAAACATGGTTCATCTCTAAACAACATGTTATGATACTTGTTCAACTGGGTTCATCTCTAAACAATATGTTATGATACTTGTTCAACATGGTTCATGTCTACACAACATGTTATGATGATAGATCAACATGGTTCATCTCTGAACAACATGTTATGATACTTGTTCAACATGGTTCATGTCTAAGCAACATGTTATGATGATTGATCAACATGGTTCATGTCTAAACAATATGTTATGATACTTGTTCAACATGGTTCATCTCTAAACAACATGTTATGATGATTGATCAACATGGTTCATCTCTGAACAACATGTTATGATACTTGTTCAACATGGTTCATGTCTAAACAACATGTTATGATGCTTGTTCAACATAGTTCATCTCTAAACAACATGTTATGATACTTGTTCAACATGGTTCATGTCCAAACAACATGTTATGATACTTGTTCAACATGGTTCATGTCTAAACAACATGTTATGATACTTGTTCAACATGGTTCATGTCTAAACAACATGTTATGATACTTGTTCAACATGGTTCATGTCTAAACAACATGTTATGATGATTGATCAACATGGTTAATCTCTGAACAACATGTTATGATACTTGTTCAACTGGGTTAATCTCTAAACAACATGTTATGATACTTGTTCAACATGGTTCATGTCTAAACAACATGTTATGATACTTGTTCAACATGGTTCATGTCTAAACAACATGTTATGATACTTGTTTAACATGGTCCATGTCTAAACAACATGTTATGATACTTGTTTAACATTGTTCATGTCTAAACAACATTTTTTGATACTTGTTCAACAAAGTTCATCACTAAACCACATGTTATAATACTTGTTCAACATGGTTCATGTCTAAACAACATTTTTTGATACTTGTTCAACATGGTTCATGTCTAAACAACATATTATGATACTTGTTCAACATGGTTCATGTCTAAAGAATGTGTTATGATACTTGTTCAACATGGTTCATGTCTAAACAACATGTTAATATACTTGTTCAACATGGTTTATGTCTGAACAACATGTTATGATACTTGTTCAACATGGTTCATCTCTGAAAGACATGTTATGATACTTGTTCAACATGGTTCGTGTCTAAACAACATGTTATGATACTTGTTCAACATGGTTCATGTCTAAACAACATGTTATGACACTTGTTTAACATGGTTCATGTCTCAACAACATTGTTTGATACTTGTTCAACATGGTTCATGTCTAAACAACATGTTATGATGATTGATCAATATGGTTCATCTCTGAACAATATGTTATGATACTTGTTCAACATGGTTCATGTCTTAACAACATGTTATGATACTTGTTTAACATGGTTCATGTCTAAACAACATGTTATGATACTTGTTTCACATGGTTCATCTCTAAACAACATGTTATGATACTTGTTCAACATGTTTCATGTCTAAACAACATGTTATGATACTTGTTTGACATGGTTCATGTCTAAACAATATGTTATGATACTTGTTCAACATGGTTCATCTCTAAACAACATGTTATGACACTTGTTTAACATGGTTCATGTCTAAACAACATGTTATGATACTTGTTTAACATGGTTCATGTCTAAACAACATGTTATGATACTTTTTTAACATGGTTCATGTCTAAACAACATTTTTTGATACTTGTTCAACATGGTTCATGTCTAAACAACATGTTATGATACTTGTTCAACATGGTTCATGTCTAAACAACATGTTATGATACTTGTTCAACATGGCTAATGTCTAAACAACAACTGCTGATAATTTTTCAACATGGTTCATGTCTCAACAATATGACAATATGTTATGATACTTGTTGAACATGGTTCATGTCTAAACAACATCTGCTGATAATTGTTCAACATGGTTCATGTCTCAACAATATGTTATGATACTTGTTGAACATGGTTAATATCTAATGATACTTGTTCAACATGGTTCATGTCTAAACAACATGTTATGATACTTGTTCAACATGGTTCATGTCTAAACAACATGTTATGATACTTGTTCAACATGGTTGATGTCTCAACAATATGTTATGATACTTGTTCAACATGGCTCATGTCTAAGCAACATGTTATGATACTTGTTTAACATGGTTCATGTCTAAACAACATGTTATGATACTTGTTAAACATGGTTCATCTCTAAACAACATGTTATGATACTTGTTCAACTGAGTTCATCTCTAAACAACATGTTATGATACTTGTTTAACATGGTTCAGGTCTAAACAACATGTTATGATACTTGTTTAACATGGTTCATGTCTAAACAACATGTTATGATACTTGTTCAACATGGTTCATGTCTAAACAACATGTTATGATACTTGTTCAACATGGTTCATCTCTAAACAACATGTTATGATACTTGTTCAACATGGTTCATCTCTAAACAACATGTTATGATACTTGTTGAACTGGGTTCATGTCTAAACAACATTTTTTGATACTTGTTCAACATGGTTCATGTCTAAACAACATGTTATGATACTTGTTCAACATGGTTCATGTCTAAACAACATGTTATGATACTTGTTCAACATGGTTCATGTCTAACAACATGTTATGATATTGTTCAACATGGTTCATGTCTAAACAATATGTTATGATACTTGTTTAACATTGGTTCATGTCTAAACAACATCTGCTGATAATTGTTCAACATGGTTCATGTCTCTGAACAATATGTTATGATACTTGTTGAACATGGTTAATATCTAAACAACATGTTATGATGCTTGTTCAACATGGTTCATGTCTAAACAACATGTTATGACACTTGTTCAACATGGTTCATGTCTAAACAACATGTTATGATACTTGTTCAACATGGTTGATGTCTCAACAATATGTTATGATACTTGTTCAACATGGCTCATGTCTAAGCAACATGTTATGATACTTGTTTAACATGGTTCATGTCTAAACAACATGTTATGATACTTGTTCAACATGGTTCATCTCTAAACAACATGTTATGATACTTGTTCAACTGGGTTCATCTCTAAACAACATGTTATGATACTTGTTTAACATGGTTCAGGTCTAAACAACATGTTATGATACTTGTTTAACATGGTTCATGTCTAAACAACATGTTATGATACTTGTTCAACATGGTTCATGTCTAAACAACATGTTATGATACTTGTTCAACATGGTTAATGTCTAAACAACATGTTATGATACTTGTTCAACTGGGTTCATCTCTAAACAATATGTTATGATACTTGTTCAACATGGTTCATGTCTACACAACATGTTATGATGATAGATCAACATGGTTCATCTCTAAACAACATGTTATGATACTTGTTCAACATGGTTCATGTCTAAGCAACATGTTATGATGATTGATCAACATGGTTCATGTCTAAACAATATGTTATGATACTTGTTCAACATGGTTCATCTCTAAACAACATGTTATGATGATTGATCAACATGGTTCATCTCTGAACAACATGTTATGATACTTGTTCAACATGGTTCATGTCTAAACAACATGTTATGATGCTTGTTCAACATAGTTCATCTCTAAACAACATGTTATGATACTTGTTCAACATGGTTCATGTCCAAACAACATGTTATGATACTTGTTCAACATGGTTCATGTCTAAACAACATGTTATGATACTTGTTCAACATGGTTCATGTCTAAACAACATGTTATGATACTTGTTCAACATGGTTCATGTCTAAACAACATGTTATGATGATTGATCAACATGGTTAATCTCTGAACAACATGTTATGATACTTGTTCAACTGGGTTAATCTCTAAACAACATGTTATGATACTTGTTCAACATGGTTCATGTCTAAACAACATGTTATGATACTTGTTCAACATGGTTCATGTCTAAACAACATGTTATGATACTTGTTTAACATGGTCCATGTCTAAACAACATGTTATGATACTTGTTTAACATGGTTCATGTCTAAACAACATTTTTTGATACTTGTTCAACAAAGTTCATCACTAAACCACATGTTATAATACTTGTTCAACATGGTTCATGTCTAAACAACATTTTTTGATACTTGTTCAACATGGTTCATGTCTAAACAACATATTATGATACTTGTTCAACATGGTTCATGTCTAAAGAATGTGTTATGATACTTGTTCAACATGGTTCATGTCTAAACAACATGTTAATATACTTGTTCAACATGGTTTATGTCTGAACAACATGTTATGATACTTGTTCAACATGGTTCATCTCTGAAAGACATGTTATGATACTTGTTTAACATGGTTCGTGTCTAAACAACATGTTATGATACTTGTTCAACATGGTTCATGTCTAAACAACATGTTATGACACTTGTTTAACATGGTTCATGTCTAAACAACATTGTTTGATACTTGTTCAACATGGTTCATGTCTAAACAACATGTTATGATGATTGATCAATATGGTTCATCTCTGAACAATATGTTATGATACTTGTTCAACATGGTTCATGTCTTAACAACATGTTATGATACTTGTTTAACATGGTTCATGTCTAAACAACATGTTATGATACTTGTTTCACATGGTTCATCTCTAAACAACATGTTATGATACTTGTTCAACATGTTTCATGTCTAAACAACATGTTATGATACTTGTTTGACATGGTTCATGTCTAAACAACATGTTATGATACTTGTTCAACATGGTTCATCTCTAAACAACATGTTATGATATTTGTTCAACATGGTTCATGTCTAAACAACATGTTATGATACTTGTTCAACATGGTTTATGTCTAAACAACATGTTATGATACTTGTTCAACATGGTTCATTTCTAAACAACATGTTATGATACTTGTTCAACATGGTTCATGTCTAAACAACACGTTATGATACTTGTTCAACATGGTTCATCTATAAACAACGTGTTATGATACTTGTTTAGTAGGGTTGATGTCTCAAAAACATGTAATTGTACGTGTTTAGGTAAAATATTGTTGTATAAGGATGATGGCATTAATTAAGCATTAAAGAATATGCAATTTCTGTTAATATCATATTAAAACTAGCAGACAAATTCTATTGCACATTTTTACAATCTATCACAAGTTCAGCTCAAAATGGACATTTCAGGTTAATAACAAAAGACGTTTACCGTCAGGAAAAATCGTTTTGAATCCGTTTCTTGTATCGCCATTTTCATAATATTCCTCGCAGTTTTTCAAACCTAGAAAATATGTACATTAAATAAGGCTTCTATTAATACGTTATGAAAATTACAATTCGTAACGTTTGTTGTCTCAATGATTTACAAGAATAACATGTATTTAGCAAGAGTTTACACCCTTCGAGTTTATTTCAGCATTTATATCTCATTTGACTTACAGATGAACACTCTAGTCCATTTTATGTCTGATGTAGCAGAAAATGCGTCAACTTTACAAATGATGTGCACGTAAAATAAACACGTTATGAAACGAGAAAGTACATGTAACACAACAACATTATTCTCTTAAAATATGAAGAAGAAGCAAAGCAAGCTGTTCAACACAAGATGGCTATGCAGAACATTTTTGCTGAATGGAATTCGTCGTTTTGTGTCGCTTAGTTTTTGTGTTAAATAGAATTTTACAGATATTTTAGGTCTAATTCCTGTTCTTAATTGTTCAGATTTTTCTTAACATATGTAAAATAAATATACATTTATAACATTGATTTGTGAAAAGTTTCTTGAACTGCATTATGCCGTTTAAGAGATTTTGATATTTTTTTTATCTAAGACTTTGGGTTAAAACCAGGTTCTAGGGTGCATCAACCTCACACTTGTCCCAACAGGTACTCACATAAAAAACAAGAACAAGTTGTCTTGGTGAAGAAACTACAACCCACCCATCATCTCAACAAAGATGAATGCAAATACACACAAACATGTAAAACATAAGACGCTTTTAGCATTGAAAAGCCAAAAAGATATTTTAGATCTAATAATTTGTCTTTAATGTTAAAACTTTTCATAACATATGTAAAACAAATATGCATTATTAACAATGATCTGTGCAAAGTTTTATTGAACTGCATTTTGACGTTTATTAGATTTTTATATTTTTCTTTTTTTTATATACTTAAAGGAATAAGACACGTAACATTTTCAAACACAAAACTTGTTTCGTGATTAAGAAAGTTGCGTTTTTAATTTCTTTTACTAAGTCTATATAATATGTATTTGTAGAAATTAGAAACGCAATTTTTTAAACATGAAATTAATTTCTTGTTAAAAGAAGTTGCGTTTCTAATTTCTTTTAGTATATAAGACAGTGTAATTACAGAAGGAGTAAAGGGGCTTCAAAGTAGAGATAGCAGTCTCGGATTCATTACCGCAACCACGGTTATACCTTTGATACATTTGAATGTAGAAGTCAAACTCCACGTTCCGGTTTTCATGCATTCGGATAAAATGACGTCACTTCCCGTGGTTGAAAGGTACCCATCTCTGCATCTTACAATTGCTTTATTGCCACACGAAAACATATTGCAGAGGATTTTTGTGTTCACGAGAATTTTGTATAATATCGGGCATTCTGTTTAAAAGAAAAACTGATGAAATTAAAGTAAAGTCAAATAAATAATAACATCTCTTCAAAGAATCTTAGGAGTCGTGAAACGAACACACTTTAAAGAAATAAATAAATGTAAAAATAAAAGCTTATTAAAATGTTATATTTTACATACAATATGGGCAGATTATCGTATCTAATATTCGCAATATTAATACTCTACATCAGTGAAGAAAAAATGTTATTTGATATTCATGGGTTTTTAAACGATCAGAAATTCGCAATTATAGCATAATTCCTGTTCGCCCTCTAGTGGCGCCCTCGAGCGGCCTAATATACGATATGAATTTGCTATGAAAAAAAATCGAAGTATAACCAAAAGAAGAATGAAAACATTGTGGTAAATTCCTTTTTCAAACATCTTATATATCATTAGATTATTAATCACAAGCTTTATATGTGATTTATCCTGGAATCTGCCGATGTTCCATGGTCTCTTTTAGAAACAGTTTTATATGTATTTATTCAATATCTGGCATGATCCGAGATCAACAATATCTCAGTGGAACTCGGAACGAAGAACCCATACTTACAAGTGTATCCTCTGTTTAACCAAGTCCATGCAAAGTATAAATAATATACTTAGAGTTATCCCTACCTTGTACCTCGCAGCCGTTGTTTGCACTGCACACCTCGCCTTCCGAACACAATTTATCTCCGCATTTCTGTGAAAGTTAAACTTTTTAAATATAGTATAAAATTGATAATTTACGTTTACAACATGGACATAGATTTGATGTCAGCAAAACAACTACGCATATATTCTTTTGCCATTGAACTCAAAAAAAGTTGTATCGCATGCCAAACAATGTTAACAGTATAAAACATAACATGTATACCACTCCTCCAAATACATCAGTTTACCCTTAATATAATAAAACATTTGACGATGGCGAAACAACTGAACATCTATACTCGGCAAAATAAGTTCTGCACACTTGGACATTTTATAAAATATCTTTTTAATTTCACCAAACACTACAAAATGATACATATCAAATAAAACAGCAGTTCAAACTTAACAATGTAAAAAAAGTCAGAAAATCCCATCACTACTTTATAAGCAACCCATTGTTAAAGTCAACGGGGGTTACTACACAAAAGTTGCAAAAATCACTAAACTAATAGTGCGAAAATCCACCACGATGAATCCGGCTTTCCTCCAAGCGCCATCTCATGGAGTTCTTAAGTCGAGGCATTTTCAATTCTGGAATATGTTTCCATTTGTAAACAAGACTACCAGGTAGATCAACTAGCTGACCGGCTGCACGTGCTCTGTCTTTTTTTAAAAATACGTCTCTAGGTGACCTGTGTGGTCCGACATGTGCCATGACAGTCAAATAAACAATGAAAACCTTCCTTGGTGACAGTAAGATAAATTAATTTGAATTCCAAAAATGCAGTTGTGTTTTGCTCATAGACTGGGTGTTGATTGCAGTTATTGGTAGTTTTTATACGCTTAATTAATAGGATGCTAAGACTATATAACACAGACTGGAAACTGTTCGAATCATCGCTAAACTGTTTTGACATATCTTTACCTTTTAGGTTCAATGAGTGAGCTAATATGATAATTTAATTCATAAAAACTTAAGTTTAAGTGTTATTCTGGAAATGACTAGGTATCAACTTGTGATTACTTCCTGCTGCCATCATCACAGTGCATGCTTATAAATGCTATAAAACAGATAATTTCCTAGATTTCACACCTCTGCCTTGATACAGCAAATTTTGCAACTTTTGACTGTTGACCCCTATCATACTCAAACTGAAATTTCTTGGTTATTTACCAACCAATTTTTATTCCGTTTTCGTCTTTAACTCTGTAAACAATTAGTCTTCAGATAAATGTAAGTATTTATACCAGTTATTTGCTACATTATAAACTATACGCAAAGAGAACACTTGTGTGCTGAACTTTTTTTGTTGGGTATATAATCCACCACTATAGGTAGACCAAGCTAAATTAGCGATGTTTACAATTATAAATAGAATGTAAACACGGGTTATGGTAAACTTACGCGTTAAAAGTACTATTTTGCCATTTTTTTCCACATCGCCTCGATAGCACAGTGGTTTACGCCTCAGGCTAGCAAAGCCCTAACATTTTTTCGACACGGGTTCGATTCACACTGACACACGGCTTTTAATAAAAATATTTTAGATTTATTAAGTTTTATTGCGGTTATTTCAAAGTATTGTTTGTGTTTTGCTTTAGTTTATTTTATCGCGGAAATAATTAATGTGTAAAAAATAAAAAATAAATGTAAAAATGTAAATGTAAAAAAACACCAACATGTTTCGAACCTACAACATATAACAGCGTTGAAAACATAATTGCATTTCAAATTGACTGCGTCTTAGACCACTCGGCTAATGGAACAAATATTGGGAGCTTCCCGTTTTGTATTAAACAACGATTAAATATTAGTCTATTGTTTATATGTAACGCCAATGTAAACATTGCAAAATTAACTTTGTTCAATAGTAAAATATCATAAACAGAACAAAATAATAGTACAATCAAAAACAATTCAACGTCCCGTTTAACACATTCATTTACAATGTGCCACCTATCAATCAATATACAGTGTGACCATCTCACACTTCCAAATACAATGTGACCGTTTTCCAATATAATGTGGCCCTCTAGCAATTTCGTATACACCGCGTATTTAAAACATCTTCAAATAAAACATTCTTAATACACAGGACCCGTCTTAATTTGTCAATGATGATGGTGGTCGACATTCTATAACGTTAAGATGATGATAATGATGGCGGTCAACATTCTATAAAGTGATGATGATGATGATAATGATAATGAATGTGGTCGACATTCTATAAAGTGATGATGATGATGATGGTGGTCGGCATTCTACAAAATGATGATAGTGATGGTGATGATGATGATGATGATAATGCCGCTGCTGCTGCTGCTGCTGATGATGATGATAGTGGGAGTTGTTGTCATGATGATAACGATTAGATGAAGATGATATTAGAAATGATAATCAATATTTTTATACTCTCATTTTTTTCAATTTCTGTCACGCATATTTCATCATCAATTGAAATAGCAAGATAAGAAAAATTAGATCTCACTCATGTTTTTATGGCATTTCTAACGTTATTAAGATACACAAAGACAGTCCAGAAAAGACTGTTGCCTGAACATCGTTCTGCTCGTTCTCCTTTGCTTTGTAGACATGCCCTATAGCTTCTGTTAACAGAAAAGGTTGCTACCTGAACATCGGTCTGCTCGTTCTCCTTTGCTTTGTAGACATGCCCTATAGCTTCTGTTAACAGAAAAGATTGTTACCTGAACATCGTTCTGCTCGTTCTCCTTTGCTTTGTAGACATGCCCTATAGCTTCTGTTAACAAGTTCTCGTCATTTCCTGAATTCAGTGTGCACAAATGGAACCGTCTCTGGTAGTGAACTGACATACACGCGGGCCTCTGTTCACAATGTGTCCAGCAATCCTGAAATCCTGAGATTTGTTTAAGAGCAATACCTTCAAATTTACGACTGAATCTCACATTTTGATGCAGATGTAAGAAAACTATACCAATTAAGCACATGCAAACTATGGCTATAATCAAATTCAGTTTATCTACCGAAAATGTTTTCATAATTGAAACGTTCTGTAACAGCTCAGGTCTGGGACTGTTACATCGGCGGAATGCCACTAGGATGTTTTTACAATTGCGACTGCATTTACGAAAGCTTTCAACTTAATTAAATATAAAATTATGCTTCCATTACACATGTTTAATTATTTAAATATATCGAAACGATTTTGTTCAACGAAGTTGCATGATCTGAAAGCAAAACGAGAAAAAATTGATACATTAATCTACAGCTTTATTCATGGTTCTGGAAATAAGTTATAAATTTTTAAAAAGCACTCTTAAATTTCAAGCATCTGATTTTGAGTTTGGGATTTGAGACTTGTCTCGTTTCCAATCTTAGTTTTATGATCGTTGGCCCAGGAGTCATACATATTCACTATAATAAATGAATGTTGTTGAAATGATATTGCACCTAGTTGGGAGCGAACCCGCACCGTCACGGCGACATCGCCTATCCCTGCAATTTCGACGACGCAACCAATTGAGCTATCCGGAACATCCCCCAAAAAGATTGTTTTGATAGCCCTGGTATACTTTATCTTCACTGCACGAACTCGGTAACGGGTTATTTTACTGATAACAGTACTGACTATATATACAGTATGACTGAAGGTTCACCATTGATACAATACATGTTCATTTTCCTGATATCCACATGGATTTTCATTATCCTGAGCTGAAAGTTATAAAACTGATATTAATTTAGTCTTAAATCTCAAGCAGTCCCCATTTCAGCCAATCAAATGCTTGTGATTTGAGACTGGTTTCGATGCTCAGATTTATAGCCTTGGGCGCTGGAGTGTGTATACTATTTACTTTTTGGAAGTCTATAATCAAAACTCCTTGTCCTATTATCTAAGTGAAACCGCCCATTATATTACTTTTTATACAGAACGTGCGTAAACATTGCAGAGCTGATTTGATTTTATGGAAACACACACACACACACACACACACTTTGTTATGTGTACTACATAAACGGTAACTTCGATGTGTACTACATAAACGGTAACTTCGTTACATCAAAAAGTGGAACCGTGACTGGCCTGTTATCGTTCGATCATTGTGTTATACCGGTCTACTGACCTGTGTGAAACCACTCTAAGCATGATGGGAACGCACTACTTTTTCAAAATGGCAGCCCAAAGACGGAAATTGCAAAATTTTACAATTGTAAAGTGAAAAACAAGTCAATTCAAACGCCATCTGTGGGATCTACAGCAGATATTGATAAAATTTTAATTATTTAACTGTTCCTGTTTTGTATTTTATTTGGATGTAGTGTATGTAAACGTCATAATGATAGAATGTTGTGAAAATAATGAAAACAAATTATGACCACTCCAGTAAAGGTTGTACGACACTGTTTAACATGTGACAGCCAAGCACAAGGACATTTAAGAAATCTGAGAAATGTTGCAATGCGAAACATCATGCTTAAAGAGTATTTTGCAGTTTTAGAGTGTGACAGGAGTTAAGCAATGACAGATTTGTCATGTGTGAAGTATGTATGAAAAATTTGGAAAAAGTGTTCACAATGAAAACTGTCCTTAAGAAAAACTTGGCAGATAACAAGTTAATACAGGAGCGGAGAAAGCGGATGATTGTACATTCAGTTTCAACAGCTGTAAAGAAATTTGTACAAAACAGACTTACTCCAATAAAACCACGGAAAAGTGTGCAGCAACTTTTTAAGATTAACACTGAAAAAGAATGCTCTTCTTATACTGAAAGTGTAGAAGCTCCTTTAGAACACAATGGGACAAGCGACCATTTATATAGTGCACCTAATACCACCAGCCAAGCTGAGCATCCATATGCAGCAAAGACACCTGGCAACATAAGAAGAACATAAGTGATATCCAACGAGTCAAAGGAATTGTTAAAACAAGCTGTTAATAAAATGTCACAGGGTATTATTTCAGCAGAAGAAATGTTAGAAACAACTGTAAACATTCCTTTGGTTTTTGAAAAACTTTGGCAAATTGTTTTGCTAAAAATATCAGTTGAAATGGACCAAATTTGTAGCTTAAAACAACCAAGTGTCCTTAGGTCAAAAGTAACAAATATTAAGGCAGAGACATTCTTTCAAGACATACTGTTGGAAATGCAAGAGCGTTGCCCTAGAGCTTTGGACTTTCTGATGTTCATGGCATGCCCCCTTCATCTAAAAATGCCAGAAGAAAGCTTCGTCATCCAAGCCATGTATGCTATGGCCATGTACTCTAGAAACTGCCAGCTGATAGCATTCCAAAAATGTGTTGCTGCTTCGTGTATCAGATACAATGCAGGGAATGGAGTAAGTACTATGTAAACATATTTTTAGGATATAAATTACTATGAAATTCTTTAAAAGCAAAATTTCAAGGCCAAAAATAAAAAAAAAACACTTAGAAAAAAATAGTTATTTTTATTAAAAAATAATGCATTAAAATGTATTTGTTTTTGTAATATTTTATTTGTTGTATTTTAGTAACTTGGGCTAATGCACACTATGGGTCTAAGCGTTCCTGAAAAAAACCAAGCTGACCCTGTTGGATGAGCTTGGAAAGATGAATGGAAAGGAAGTCATCACTTCTCTAAATCAAGGAAAAACATTGAAGATAACCGTGGACAACATTGATGGAAGGATTAAAGCTAATCTGGTTAGTAAACAAAATATTATAAAAATGATAAATTAGGAAAAACAACAAAACTAAAACCATGATTGCCTTTATAGCTGTTCATATATTATATATTTTCTGTATTGCAATAAAAATAATTATAAGGCATGTTTATATGATGTATGCTACATCTAAACTTGAACAGAAAGTGATATTTAGCTCTGTGACCTTGGCATTGGTTTAATACTAATAATGTATTATATGCTTTTAGATTGAAACTGAATAAACAAATTATAAATATGCTTCCACCCTAGTTTGGCTATATAATAGCGTTCTTCAGACAGGCTATTTTTAGAACAACAGGTAATCCTTATCAGTGACATCAATCTAAGTTGCCCGTATGTCAGACATTGGCCAGTGTTTACATTCTTTGTTTCGTATGGCATGCGGTTAGCACAATAATTACTTAAACTATAGGTTTAAGTGTTAAACCCATAGTTTAACAGACTTAAACCCAGGGTTTAACTGTTAAACATATAGTTTAAGAGTTGAAACTATGGGTTTAAGAGAAAATTGTGCAGAATGTTACTTAAACTACAGGTTTATCAGCTTAAACCCTATGTTTAAGTGTTAATCCTATAGTTTGAGACTTTAATCTATAGGTTTAAGAGATTTTCGACAAAATTAAATAAAACTATGGTATTAAGAGACTTAAATACATAGTTTTAAGGGAATTTTCTTTAAACCTATAGATTGAACTCTTAAACCCATAGTTGAACAGTTAATCATATACTTTGAAGTTTAATAAGCACAATAATCCTCAAAATCTGTTAACTATATAGTTAAGACTTTAAAGAACGGGTTTAACTGTTAAACCTATGGTTTAAGAGGTATCCAATCATTTTTCGAGTTTGTAATCACGTGAGAAGTTGTTGTTGTTATTTAAGCGGAAGTAGCCGTATGAATAACATATCGAGGGTTTTAAAATCTTGGAGAGGACGTGATTCATATTTATGCTTTGTTATCTAAGTGACAGTTGACTTTGACAGGTCTAGAGAGTATGTTACATTTTCCTCACGGATAATTTCGTTTAAAACTCGCAAGGGCATTAAAAGGAATGCCACGGACAAGGAGAAACCAAGTTGATGAAGCGATTGTGGATCCTTTTTTGTATTCAAAGAAACTCAACAGTATACTCCAGCAATTTCTCTTTTTTCCTGAGTTTGGTTTTAACTTATTTAATCCATATTTATATAACAGTACTATAATTAATCTGTAATATCAAAAGTTTATTGATAAACTTTTGATTCAAATTTTATAAATCATAAATTAAACATGTGAAAATAAAAGCATGTAAATACGCGATATCGTTTAGAATATAGGTAATACACACTCCAAGATTTTGCGAAATTACTATTTAAAAAAAAAGAAATCCAAATAGATAATATCGGATGTTAGTAATTTAGTAAATGAATTGCAGAATTTACAGCGTGCTACGTTGATTTTAAACAGGAATCTAGAACTACCTAGTTCAACATTCCTGTTTTAAATAAGACTTTTTACGGTTTTATTTCCACAGTCTTAACATTTAAACTAAAAAATTCCACAGTTTAAGTCGATCATGGATTCTCAAATAATCATTTTTCCTTAATGTAAAAGTGCATAACTTTTGTTCTGTTTTGTACCTGTCTCATGTTGTTGTTGTTTTTTACCAGAGAGGTAAAACAAATCAAAGTGGATGGTCAGTGTATGTACTTGTTTCCTGCTTGATGGGGCGCTTAATCCGGATGTCGACAATTAAACTACAATAGTGAAATAAAACACCAGTCAACGTATAGTTAACACCTAAGGGCAGATTCTTTGTTTTAAAACCAATCAAAATAATACAGAAATGAAAATAGTTGTTGTAAAATGAAAAGACTGTTAAGTTTATAAATCCGTTAAAGAAATAATTCAAAACGGCGTTCAAACCAGAGACCTATATATATAAATAGATTCGCATCTCTCTATTACTGATATAAGAAATCTCGTTTTTTGACGTGGATTGTATAATAAAGGTCTTTGTTCAAACTGATTAATTTAATTCTGTCATATTAAAGTCAGAATATTATAATTATATGAATAAGTGCTGATTTTAATTCTGTTAATTTACTGTTTTGACTCGATAATTTTGAGAATACCGGTACTTTGTAACTGAATTAAAATTATCTATCTTGTAAGGTAACGCAAATTCTCTGAAATTCGGTCTTATACATTTGTTAAAATTATTTAGCTTAATCTTAAGACAAGTTGTTGTTGTTGTTGTTTTCGCTGAGAAGAATCCATAATCCGAATTTGTGTTAGCTACCAGATGAAAGGTGGGCAACTGTGGACACGTGTAAAAATGTGGATTCGAATCTTTCAATGATATAAAAAAACACCTGAGAGATATTCTCCGTTTGCCTTTACTTCAATCAGGTGTGAAATCTTAAACTTTTTACGGACAAAAATACGCAACCTCCGAAAGATAAATGCATATAGACGTCTTTAATAAAATCAGAATTTGTTTCGTTTCTGGTTTGACACGTTTAAGCTTCGGTGCCTTAAAATGTAAATTCTATTTTTATGAATATTACAACAGCAACAACAATAATTAAAAAAAATTCGAAATTTATCAAATACACCCCTTGACTTTCACCAGCAAAAAAATTATAACAAAACAAACAACAACATATAATAATATTGAACATAAAACACAAAGCATTCATTAGGTCTAATCTCTATAACCCACTAAACTTATACATATGGTTTTTTTTACGATTTTGCTTTTTTTCATTTTACAGCTGGAGTAAAATAGTTTTATTTAAATGCTGAAATGGCACATTGTTAAACCGGCTCCATTCAACCGCGAAATAAGGTTAACCCCGGGAACGATTTTCAATTCAGCGCAATAAGTATCGGGTCCTTTTTTTTCAAATTAAAAAAATATTCTAACTTCACCCCCAAAACAGACTATCGCATCATAAGTTTTACAAAGAAAAACATATATCAGTTGAAAGATAAATTTGTCTTGTTTTTTATCCGTTTGCACCTAAGCTTTTATTTCAATAGAAATAGTATAATAAATTCACTAAAAACGGACAGATCGCCGATTTTGAACGATTTTCAATAGAATATATAGTAGGCTGAGATGGTTAACTATAGCCTAAAAACAGACTATCGCAATATTTGAAATTTTATATGAAATAAATATATTAATATAAAGCAAAGATTTAATTTTATGAAACTGTTTGCACCTAAAATAGAGATGAGCAGGAAATAAGTTATGCACATGAATGTTACTGCCTTCTTTGTTCTATATAGCGAAAAATTCGTTGATCGGATAACCCGGTGAGGTAGTTTTTGCAGTATGATCAACACATATACTCCCTGTGTTTTTGACACTGCGCGTGTTATGAAGGAATACGTTGGGGGTAGACTATCTGTTGTTTCTTGGAATGTTCATGGACTTACCCAAGAGAAACAGCAATCACCAGATTTTGTAAATATTATTTCTAAAGCTGATATCTGTTTTTTTGTTTGAGTCATGGACCAAATCATCTAGTAATATTGATTTTAATGGTTATGTTTCACCTAATTTTTATAGAAAGTTCCAGCATCGTAATGCCCGCAGGTCTAGCGGAGGCATAGTTTTATTATACAAAGAACATCTTAAAGGTGGCATTGAAATAATTAAAAATCACCATGATACTATAATTTGGTTAAAGTTAGACCATACATTTTTTAATACTGACGAAGATATATACTTATGTGGTTGTTACATGTGGGGCGAGGACTCTCCTGCATATAATACGTTAAATGTTGACTTGTTTGATACATTAGAAAATGATATTACTTTGTATAGTGCATTGGGTTGTGTAGCTATTTGCGGTGATATGAATAGTAGGGTTGGCAAAAAGAACGATTTTATAGTTCATGGCTATGTTAATGATTATTTCGATGATACAGACTATATTCCCGATGGTACACTCATTAGGGCCTCCGAGGACAATATACACAATAACCATGATATTCGCTTTCTAGATCTATGCAAATCATCGTCTATTCGTATTGTTAATGGTCGAATAGGTAATACTAGTCAGTACACTTACCTGTCACATAACGGTTGTTCCACTATAGATTACATACTCATGCATGAACACTATTTTCATTGGTTAGTGATTTTGTCATTGAACCTTTTAATGAATGGAGTGATCACTCACCACTACGTTTTACGTTTCATTGTAGCAACACTGTCACGGAAGACCAGGAGCGGTCGGACCTTAAATTTAAATGGAATGATGAAAATAGAGAGCGTTTTCGCTCTGGTATTATCGGTTGTTTGCCACGTTTTAACAGTAAATGATTTTTCCGATGTTATGCGGTCTGTAGCCGATCCACTATTTTCTAAATGTCATACCTATAAGAAGGTGCCTTATTTAATACAGATTCGTGTATAAAACATGCTGACTGGTTTTACACCGATTGTATAGAGGCACGTAACGCATACTTGCAGGCACTTAGTATATTTAACGAAGACAAATCCTTCGCTAATAGAAATATACTGTTAGATAAAAAGTAAACATATAAAAATATGATGCGTAAGTGTACAAACAATTTCTACAAATCCAAAATGCAGGCAATAGAGCGACTCAAGAAAAGTAAACCACGTGAATTTTGGAAGTTATTTAGGTCAAAATCAAAACCAACCTGTGATAGTATAGATATAAACACTTTGAAAGAGTATTTTGCTAATTTGAGTTCTGATGTTAATTGCTATAATGAGGACGCTGAGCAATTCTGTGATAATAATGACTTTGATATGCCAAGTACTGTATTTCCTGAACTTGATAATCCTGTTACAATTACCGAAATACAAACTGCAATTAAACTATTAAAGCGTAACAAAGCCTTGGCAGTGACTGTTTGTTGAATGAATATTTTACTGAATGTAGTGATATTTTGTCAGGTCATATATGTGATATATTTAATAGTATATTAAACTCTGGCTATTTTCCGGATAAGTGGATGGAAGGTATCATTGTTCCGTTACACAAAAAGGGCAGTAAAGATGACGTTAATAATTATCGTGGTATTACCTTATTAAGTTGTATGTCTAAACTATTTACTACCGTTGTAAATAAACGGATTGAAAATGTTTGTAATGAAAACAATATTATCTCTGATGCTCAGTTTGGATTCCGGAAGGGCCGGTCTACAATAGATGCTATATTTATACTTATGTCATTGGTCCAGAAATATCTTAGTGAAAATAAAAGGCTATATGTTATATATGTAAATATGATGAAGTGTTTTGATACTATTTACAGAAACGCACTTTGGTTGAAAATGTATAAAAGTGGAATACAAGGTAAATTACTTAGAATTGTTAGAGACATGTATCAAAAAGTCAAATCTTGTGTTAAATCGTGTTCTACATATTCGGACTACTTTGACTACGATGTTGGATTACGTCAGGGCGATGTTACCTCCCCTTTGCTTTTTTTTCTTTTTGTTGAAGATTTGGAACTTTATTTACAAAACGAAATACATTCCGGAATAGAATTAGACGACATTATACTAATTATGTTACTATTTGCAGACGACATGGCTGTTATAGGTAAAACCCCAGAAGAAACACAAATACTGTTAGATAGATTATACAACTATTGTAATTCTTGGGGCCTTAGAGTAAATACATCTAAGACAAAAATTATGGTTTTTAGGAAACGTGGCGGATTATTGCCAACAGAACATTGGACCTATAATGGCCAACCTATTGAAGTAGTTAACGAATTTAATTATCTTGGAACTGTGTTTAGCTATACTGGTAGTTTTGGTGTTAATATTGAACACGTTGTAGGAAAAGCTTTAAAAGCTCTCAATGTTTTGCTTTGTAAATGTTCTAGTTTTGACCTTAAACCTAAAATACTTTGTCAGTTATTTGACACACTTGTTACACCTGTACTTAGTTATTCGTCGGAAATTTGGGGGTTTACGAAATCTAAAGAAATCGAAAGGATTCACTTGAAATTTTGTAAACGTTTGTTAAAAGTTAAACATAATACTTGTTCAGCCGGTGTCTATGGCGAACTAGGTAGATATCCTTTATATATACAAAGATATGTTAGAATTATCAAATATTGGTTTAGTGTTGTGAACACAGAAAATATTATATTTCGTAAAATTTACGATGAAGCACATATCAAATGTCAAAATGGTTGCAGAAATTGGGTTTATGGTGTAAAACAATTATTAAATAATTATGGGTTCCCATTTGTGTTTGACAATGTACATGCTGTAGACGTTAAGACCTTTATTACTACATTTAGGTGTAGATTAATTGATTGCTTCAAACAAGAATGGTTCCGAATGCTTGACAGTCCTATTTTATTCATTTATAAAGAGTTAAAGACTGAATTAGGATACGAAAAGTATTTAGATATATTGCCAAGAAGTTTTAGGTTTTATTTCTGTAGGTTGAGATTGTCTGTCCATCCTCTAAGAATGCAAACTGGTCGTTATGCTAGAAATCATATCGTACGCGAAGAAAGATATTTTTTATGCTGTAATGAAAGAGACTTGGAAGACGAGTATCATTTTGTGTGTGTATGTCCATGTTTTAATGCAACAAGAAGAAAATATCTAAAATGTTTATATTATGTTAACCCATCCGTCCATAAATATATTAGTCTTATTACTTCTAACAACAAAAATGAACTTGTAAAATTATCATTGTTTGTTAAAGAAGCTTTGTCCATCAGAAAAGATATTATCAACGTAGAACATTAATTTCATTATAATCATTGTATAGTCTTCCCTCTGATATAGCAGATCAAAATCTTTTTGTGTCTGATTCACATTTATATCTATTTAGATGTAAACTATGTAATGCTAATATGTTATTCATCTTGGTAATCAAGTATTGTATATAGACATATTTTTTTCCATTTTGTGCTGTATTTGTGACAATATATTATATGTTATAAACTGTAATGTATCTAGACAATGTACTTTGTACACGTCTTAATAAAATATCTGTTCTGTTCTGTTCTGTTCTGTTCTGTTCTGTTTATGTCGATCCCTGATGTTTGTTGAACATGATAATATTAAATTTCTTTATTGTAAATGACGACGTTTGCACGTTGTGTTAAAATATCATAGAGAATTTTTAACTTGGTAAAATTTATTTGATCGGACGTCGGCAGTGCATAAGTATGATTTTTTCAAGTCCGAAGAAGTGAAATATCATAATCGCGTCAAATCATTTTGTGTATCCAGTCTATCCATCTATATTATATTTTTATGCCGCGACAAACTTACTGAGCCAGTACTGCCCCAACCAGAAGAAATCTTCGGGGCTTACTACATGGTTATTTGCTCATGGTGAGTCCCAATGTCTCCGACCAAAAAAAAACAAAAACAAAAAGATAAAATGCGCATAGCCTTTCCTTCCGCTTTGAAAATGAATAAAGAAAACTGCAAAACTGTCCATATTCGGATATGAAGAGTGTCTTAGCTTTCCTGTATCTTTCTAAGAAATCCTGTCCAAAATCAAATTCTACAGTTCCAATTTTATTGCCTCAAGAAATAAAGTATATACATGTAGTTAATTTATAAATTAAAATAAATTTGTCTTAACAACAACGCCATATAATCATTATTTTTCAAATGGCCGTTTACTTCCAGTATTTAACCATAAGCAGACGACAATTAACCTTATCGACAACGCTAATCACGTGCGAAACATCATGTGCGATTTCATTGGTTAAACGGCTTAATACTATAGTTTCTATTGGTTCGCTGTTAAACCTAGGGTTTAAGTGTTAAACATATAGTTTACGTAATTGATGTGCAAACGGCACTTAAACCCATACTTTAAGACTTCAATCTACGGGTTTAAGTATTTAAATTTCTTAATTATTTAGTTTTAAGACAAAAATACGTAAAATGAAACTTTAATCAATGAGGTTTAACAATGTCGCGATTATGGATCCATTTCTTGTGCTGCAAGAAAATTAACACGTATACTTCCTGTGTTTTGTCCACTATGAGTTTTTATGTCGATCCCTGATGTTTGTTGAACAGGATAATATTACATCAACGTTGTTTTATTTCGTTATTGTAAACGACGATGCTGTTTGCACGACGTGTACAGTAAATATATTTGAGAATGCTAACCTTGATAAAAATTATTTGATCGGACGTCGGCAGTGAATAATTATGATTTTTATTCACGTCAAATCATTTTGTGTATCCAATCTATCCGTCAATATTATATTTTATGACGCGACAAACTTGCAAAGCCAGTACTGCCCAAGCAGATGAAATCTGCTAATTCGGGGCTTACTACATGGTTATTTGCTCATGGTGGTAGGTCCCATCGTCTTCAACCAAAAAACAACAACAATAAAACAACAACAAAAAGATAAAATGCGTGTAAGCTTTCCTTCTGCTTGTGAATTCGAATGAGAAAACTGCAAAACTGTCCATATTCGGATAGGTAGGGAATCTTAGCTTTCCTTTAACTTTCTATGAAATACTGTCCAAAATCCAAAACTACAGATCCAGTTTTAGTCCATAAATAAAATAAGTATATACAGGTCAATTTATTTAAAAATAATTCTGTCTTATTCACTACGCCGTTTAAGGCTATTATTACTTAATAATTATTATTTTGCAAATGGGCCGTTTACTTCCAGTATTTAACCATAAGCAGACGACATATTTACCTTATCAACAACGCTAATCACGTGTGAAATACCAAGAGCGATTTCATTGGTTGAACGGCTTAATACTATAGTTTCTATTGGTCCGCTGTTAAACCTAGGGTTTAAGTGTTAAGATATAGTTTAAGTAATTTATTTGCAAACGGCGCTTAAACCCATAGTTTAAGACTTCTATCTACGGGTTTAAGAATTTAAATCTCTTAATCATATAGTTTTAAGACAAAAACACGAAAAATGAAACTTTAATCTATGGGATTAAGCAAAAACGTTGAAACCAATGGTTTAAAGTCTTAATCTATAGGTTTAAGAGAAAACGGTGAAATGAAGTCTTAAACTACGGGTTTAACAGTTAAACCTATAGTTTAAGACCTTAATCTATATGTTTATGAGAAATAAAGTTTATAGATTTAAGAGTCTTAAACATAGGGTTAAACTGTTAAACATAGGGTTTAACTGTTAAACATATAGTTTAAGGTCTTAAACTGTAGTTTTAATTCCGAAAAGTTGAAACTATAGGATTAAGACTCTTAAACCCAGGGTTTAAGTCTGTTAAACTATGGGTTTAACAGTTAAACCTATAGTTTAAGTAATTATTGTGCTAACCGCATGCCATAACGCCTCGGTTGACATTACTTCTCTCGGGTTAACATTTCGTACTGTTTCCCCCAATGGGATGTGATATTTATATATTGTTGGGATGAATGTAGAAGTGACTCCCGTTATTGTGAAAAAATGTCAAGATGAAGTGAAAGGAGTTTTTTCATCCCATTTCCCAAGCCAATAACCCAGCCTGAAAAATGTCAAAGTTGTATCAAGTTATGTGCAACCAACACATTGAAGGAACCCTCGGATGTGAAAAGAAGAACATACATTTGCAGTCTACACTTTGTGGGAGGGCAGGGTCCGACTAATGGGCACCCTGGTCCATTTTCGGCTAGAGATACTGCAGAACAGATTTGCCTTATTTCTTAAAATATTTTTTCAAAGCAGCGTGTTTCTTAATGTATTTCAAGTTTTTTTTTGTTGAAATGTCGTATGATGATAAGGTTATGATATAAACCCCTAACCTCTAAATTTATGTCAGTCAATTCCATGTTTATTAAAAATGTGTTTGCAAAAAAAATCATTTGCTTGTTAACTAAACAGTAAATGTGTAGACCTCGATCTGACTGTTCATGTGCCTATTTGGAGCTTACTTCTAACACTGGTCCTAAATTTGACATAAATTGTAAAAAGTATTATGTTTTCCTTTCAAGGTTGCAAGAAAATCTTTTAAAAGACTAGCCCCATCAGAGAGAATGTCCGCAATTAAACATCGTAAAAAGGCTTGTTTTAGCCCTCTACACTCTAACCAACGTTTTAGCTGATAAACAGAATGATCTTCAATTATTCCAAATTGAAATTTTGCTCCAGGAATGTCATCTTCAGTTAATTTAATTTGCAATAAGAAAGAGCAGTTCGCCATTGTTTTGTGTAGAAACACAGCATAATCAGTAAATGTTTGCCTGAGGTTAACCTTTTGACCCTCTTAATCACTCTGCTAGAGATAAGTGACGTCAGAGCTGAAAGGCGCTATTAGTGTGTGAATAATTTAGTTCATGATTTCTGAGGATATTTCATCAATAGATGCAACTTTGCTTCAGGAAAAGCAGTTTCAATAAAAGCATATATAGTGGTTTAAACACTGGTTATTTCATGTATATGCTGGCTGAGCTTACCAATAAAAATGTGATTAGGTAAACAGTCTATATTACTGAAATACTGCTGACAATGGTACAAATTCATTTTTACACACCTTGTATTAAATGTACTACACACTAGTATTGTATTTCCTTACAGATGAGGTTGGAGAGTGGGAACAGAGATTTTCACTACACACACTGGTCTGTCATTATAGACAGATTTCACCCCAGAGACCTCCAGGACCTCGGCATTGAATCAAAGGCAGTTCCTGCTGGTGGACCTGACCAAAAGACTTTCTTCTTGTCGAAAGAAGAACATGCATCATTGAGGTTTGTTGCACAGTGTGAGCTAAAGGGCAGTTAAAAAGGCAAAATTTCTTTAAGCCTGATAAGATTTTCTGATTTTGTACAAAATGTTATCAAAAGAGCTTGACATGTGTTATAAACCCTGATGCCATGTTGAATATTTTTTAGCCAAATTGATGAAACTTAAGCATTTGTCTAAAATGACAGGGCTTGCACTGTAATATTCATGTTTATTTAGAATCTTTAATTTTGTCTCATTTTTTATGTATACATGATAAAAGTGCAATTCCATTGCTTGATATATCTATGTTTTTCAACTGACTGTAAACAATTATTCTGATAACATTATAAACAGTCAATTGAAATGCAGATACTTCATCTTCCTAAATAAAGCATTTTGATTGAACAGAAAGTGCTACTGCTGGCTGGTTCAGAGGATTCTCATAGAAGATATACCAGCACTTTCAGTCTTCTCTTCAGTTGTTCATCCAGTGCTTGACCACAAGTATAGAAAAGTAGTTGACAGACCAACAGATGTATACCCTATGTTTGTATGTATTATTATTGTTACTATTTTATAGTCTGTGATTATTTATATAAAAATGTTTTATAGTTTCCTGCATGAGAGAATAACAAGTCTGATTTACTAACACTTAAATCAAGGACTAAGACAGAATATTATTTTAACTTCTGGTCGAAGTATTTCATTTATGTGTGTTTCAGTATGTTCATTTTGGGTTACCAACTTTAAATGAAGTTTAGATATTAAAATTATATAAGTGTTAGAGTATTACTTTAGCAAAATGACAACTTGTCAGTAAATAAAACTGATTTTTTAGTGTTAGGGTCTTATTATGTATGCAGTGCTGTTTAAAGGTTCAGCCCTTTCATGAGTTACCTTAGTTTCAATATTTCTTAATTTAGCGGGGGATATTGCTATCCTTCAGATTGCCTTGTTCATTTTGTCACATTTTAATAAGGTACATTAAAAATATTAACTTACATTTGAAACTATTCAGGTGATTATGAAAGACCCTAAATCCTTACCAAATTGTGTTCAAATAATGGACACAATTTTGGGGACATTACAATCTCTTTATACAACTGCAGGAAGAGGTATTCAGTTTGAAATATTTCAAATTGTTTGAAAAAAAGTTCTATTTCTTTCAGGAGTTGTTGTTGGAAGTGTTAAGCATGATATTGTTTGCTGCTTTTTCTTTCTTGAATTGCAGTTATAAAACATTAAACAGTAAAGAAAATAGATTAATATAAAAATTTATTTATCTTTATAATTTCAATATTTATTAGTACTGGTAGAATACTTATAAATAAATATACATTTACAATATAGATCTGCAAAACAAGACATGTTTATTTTATACATTCAAAGAGATTGTGTAGTAATATTCAATATTTTCAAATTTGAGCATAGTAAAATTGTTTTCATCAATGAAATCTTTAGTGCTACTTATAGAGCATTTATTTAACCAGCATAAAACATCTCAAAATGATATTAAATCAAGCTTTTCTTTTATTATTGAAATGATACTCTAAATATAAACTTTTATTGTTCAAAATGATTAAACAGATTTCAGCAAACCCTTAAATAAAATATCTTTAGCCAAGAAATTATGTCTGACTGAGTTGAGAATTTTATATCAATAAAATACTAATAGCAAAGTTTTATACATGTAACAGAGTGCATTTTTAAAAATTAACTTAATTAATCTGAATTTAGGTGAAGAGTTTGACAACACAGCAACCATTCCATTGGGAGGGGACCAGCTGACACGTGTGACGTTTGACTCTGCACGCTATCTTAGGGCTGGCACTCACACTCGAACAGAACGTTTGGAACATTTCACTCCAGTCATAGAAGAATTGTTTCACGTCCAACAAGATTTACTTGAGGTACTTATTCACTTTAACATATCCTTGTCACAAATGCAGCAACAATCTTCAATATTTTCACTCTTTTGGTATGCGAATGTTTTCAGCATAACTTCTCTTAAACACTTCGAGTCATTTTTACAGTACTCTATGATATTTTGTTGAATTCCTGGTCTGTTTTTCCTAATGTCTGTATTATTATAATACAGAATGGCTTTAGAAGAGAGACCGTCTCTACCCGCCCTACCAGTCTCTTGAAAGTATTTTTCAATTGAATTTGGTGGTTTATAGTGAATAACAACCCGAATATGCCTTGCATCGAGGCCCATTCCTAATGCCACCGTAGCAAAGACTACTCTCAACTTTGGGCTTTCTTTTCCCAATTCTTTTATAATGAATTTTTTCATTTTTTCAGTGTAGTTCGTATGGTATTGTGCAAAAAGTCTATTTTCTGGGATATTTTCTCCTAAGTACTGATATTGTCCCATTTTCTTTTCAAAATATGCATATGCATAACTGATGACATTGGTGTCTGTGTAAAAAATAGTTAGTGGATACTGATCTTGTTCTTCTAGAAGCTGGTTAACCATAGGTTCAAGGATCTGGTCTAAATGATCCTGAGTGTTTGAGGACGGAGGTCTTTCTATCTTTATGTACTTTATGTTTGTTCTGTCAGGGTTCATAAACACTATTTTCGGATTCTTAAGTTGAAGACTCTTGCAGATTTTTGTCTGGGCATCAGGGGAAGCTGTAGCTGTTAATACCATGACGGGAATGTCTGTAAACCCTGCAAGGAGATCTGACCCAATCCTGTTGAAATCTTCACGAAAATTATTCCCCCTGAAATAAATATTGTTGTATTTATCTATTATATATGTCATATTTATATATTAAATACTTTCAGAAGATCATTAACACATATTACCTGACTGAAACTGCAAGAGAAGTAGGATCCCTTGCCAACTACCGGGCCATTCTCCATAGAACCAATGTAAATGGCCAGGTGAAAGCCAATGGGTATGAGGCACACAAGGACTTCCTCCTTACTGTAACAAGGTAGTTTCTGGTTCTAAATTCTATCTAATATCAAATGTTTTCATTACTTGTCTTTAAAACTACTGTACAAACATTTCAACAGCTAAAGGTCTTTATGAATTATTGATAGAATTTAATATGTGTACAAAAATTTATTCCCCAATAATGAAAAAAATCACCAATTTCTAGCACAATTTCCCAATTCAAGGTGTATGTGTCCTATTCCCATAACTGTGAAAAGAAGCCCTGAGATTGCACACTAAAAGATAAACTATAGAGTTTTTATTTCAGAGCATTGATAGTTGAGATGACATGTGAAATACTTCAGCTACAACAACTAGATGACATAAGTGTTATGCTGCCTGCTGACCTTCAAGACATGACATCAGCCAGCAAAAAAGTTGGTTAGGAAAGAAAGTCAGTCCGATCATCGATAAAATCATGTGCACATTCTCCGCTCCATGTGACATCCAATTTCTGGTTAATCACAAGGGCTCATCATACCATGTTACCATTCCTGCGGAGAATGCAGGAAAAACCATCCAACTCCAGCTGAATGGTAATTTATCATCAGAAAAATAAATACTTTAAATTTTATATGAGACATAGACAGGCAATAGATAATATTCAAGTCACATTAATAGCCTACTATTTAATACATTTCATAGATGCACTTGGTAGCAGGATTATCGTAAAGAATCAAAGCAATATATTAAAAACTCAAGCAATATACATTGTATTACAATTTTTATGTTTTCATAGAATTGTTCAGCACAAGGGTTTCCATGTACATGTATGTCTCATTTATCTTAAAAGAAAACATTCCTTGATTAAAACACCATCATTTATAATGGATCAAAATTGTACTGTCTATTGGTGTTGCGCTCAACCCCGGGCTAGGCAGCATGGGCAGTAATATGCATTTCCATTACTGTCCATGAACAGGCTCAATCATAACGAGCCTGCAATATTTTAATATTTGTCATGTTCAATGGCTTTCAAAGTTCCCTTTTCATCTATTTTAGAATAAATATAAACAAGAAAGTACTTGTGAAATTGATTGGGTTCCTGTGTTAAATTTATAATGTAATAACATTAAATTGTCAAAATTATTTCAGGTGACAACATTCAGATCAATGTCCCTACACAGGTAGAAAATGTTGAAGAAATTGAAGATGATGTCCAGAAATATAGCATGAGCTTATGTCGGGTTGCTGTGGACTTCATTTTGTTCTGTGAAGTTATCAAGGCTGGTGACATAAACATGATAACTGTGCTAATGAAAAGATTTATTCCACTTTTCATTGGCTTGCCTTTAAATCAAAGTATGCGATTGAATGTGTAAATTTTCTGACTAAAACAGAATGTTGTCTGTCTGAATATGATAGTGTAAGAGTAAAACTAGGATTGATTGTGAATCGTAAAGGTAGACCAGGAAAAAATAAACCAGCAGATATGCAACAAGAAAACAATATTAAGCTGGTTAAGCATGTGATCAGGGGACTTGGCGCTGGAAAAACAGATAAAGCGATGATGCGAGTGTCGAAAGCTGCACCTGTTGTCAGTGAGCTAGTAAGTGGACTTCAAAACACAGGGAAGAAAAAGAAGAAAAAGAAATCAAAGTCATTGAAAGAGGATTTGCTTGTTCTTAGCACCAAGCTAAGAGAACTAAGACCCTTTAAAGGGAACACAAGAAGGAAAGTGGATTCCTTTAAGTCAATTTCAGCTAGTATTATTGGACAGGTTGACAAGCTAAAGGTTCTGGAATTTGTCATTAGGCACAGCAGAAGAGCTGTTAACAGACTTGATTGAAATTAAGATAAAAAAATAAATGGCCACTTGAAAAATGCCTTAGAATAATTGGTTTGAGAAATTAGGCAAAAATGTAAAAGTTTTGTCTACTTTTATTACTACCTTAATAATTCTATAAATGTTTACAGAACTTTTATGCTGTTCAACCTAAAAAACATTAAATTATGCCAAGATTAATATTTTCAAATTGCTCTGCAAATTGTTGACCAATGGTTTATTTAAATTGCTTCCTGTCTCATCACTGGATGTAAAATGTTTAAAACTTAAGTATTTTCCAGTGGAATTTAAAGATTTCAATTAGGAACACAGAATAGCTAGATATTTTTTAAGTATGGCAGTGTCTTTTATCTGGTAGCATTTTAAAGAGAATGATTGATGTCGTATTATTATGTTCAGATATATAGTTAAGAAAAACTGAATTATTGTTTATATCTTAACATAAGCAGTCAAATAATGCATTAGGTAATAAAACACTTTAACAGCCATTTTTTGTTCCTGTAATTTTAACCATTTCCTCCATAGATACACCTTTATTGCATGGGCAAAAAGTTTTGATCCAGATCGGCCAGCACATCCGTGCCGTCTAATCAGGATATAAACTGTGTTTGCTTTTTTATCCATGAGGTTATTTATGACCAAATCCGTCCAGTGCAGTTCCTAATCAGATTTCACGGATGTGCTGGCCGATTTAAGACATTAACAATGGCTTAATAATAAATCTGGATGAAAGTGTCAAAACTTTGATATTTAAGCTGGTATTCCTTATCAGTATTTTTGTTTGATAAAGATACATTAAAATTTGGTGCAGTTTTGTGGTTCATTTTCCACCATTTCCTGAAGAGTAGTTTTAATGGGCAATAGTCAAGCTGTTTTCATCGGCCTACAGTTCTCAATGTCACTCCCTTTACTCTCAATTTTTAATTACATATTATTGTTTTATATATTTATATAAGATATGTTTATGTATTATTTCTGCTGATCTACTTCATATTAAAATGTTGAAGTACACAGATTAAATGTGTAAGAAATACTATTGTGTTATTGATTTTGTTACAATAAAAGTAACAAGTATTGGTTAGTGACCCATCGTGCAAGACGCAGACCTATCCACATCATCAGGTTATTTACTTGCCAGGTGTAAAGCATTGAACACCTTTAATGTGTGACACCACATTAGCTTGGAGTACTTTGTTTACATTTAGTTATTGACAGTCATAAATAGTCCCACCCTGGTACACTTCCCCTAAAATACTTTTTCAAAGTTTTTGTTAGAAGTATAATGCCTGGACTCAACAAATTGGTTTCAAGGAAAAAAAATCCCATTGATATTTTAGTCAGAACAACATGCTTGTGTTCCTAGAAATACAGAATGGGCCTTTTATATATGTATACTCCGGGTTTTGACCTAGGCCATAATTCATGATATAATTCAAAAGTTATGTAATTTATTAAGTAATTTTCCAGAAGGGGACCTGCTAAGCATACACTGCTAAATGAAACAATTAGAGAAATCACCATTCAAGTATCATGTGAGCTTCATCAATCGCTATGCAGGAAATAATTCCCTCTCTTTCCATTGCACTCAACAGATGGGTTCCTTTATCGGTGCTAAGTAGTGCTTCTGGATGTGCGTATATCAATGTGTATTTCCCTTTAATAATATCATCTAGAGGCACATTAACAATACTTTGTCCCTGTTGAACAGTGTCTTCATCATCAGAATTGTCGTCATTGGCTGCGGTCTGACCACTTTGACAATTATAGTCCAACCAGCACGCATTTATTCCTTGTTTGCTCATTGAATTTATTTGATCAATCATGATGCTGTTCAACGGTGTCAATATTAAGCAAACAGAAGAAACAAGGTCATAACTGGCTTTTAACACAAATGGGGCCACTTGAAAAATCAAACTTTTCCCATATCCGGTAGGCAAAATAGCCATCACATCACGTTTACTTAAAACCTGCACCAAACATTCCCTCTGACATTCTTTCAGTGGTTTTACAAAGCCAATTTCCTTCAAGACGCGTGTTATTATTTCGTCCATTGTTAGTAAAAAACCGAAAGTGAAAGTAAATACTTTTATATATCTGAATAAATGGTAACACTGACGATTTGTTTATGTGTACTTTAAATTGTATTTTCAATTTTAAGACTACTGCAGATTAAGTAAACCATTTTTAATCACTTGAAAAAGATTTAATGTGTTTAATTAAAAAAAACCTCATCCCTACGCGGACTCCTTTATGTCGGAGTCTTTATTACCCCAAACGGGTGTGAGTAATGCGTCGAAAGACACAGGTCGATATTTTGAGACCGGTGAAGACACAATGATCGTTCGATTAAAGTCAGTAATAATCAACTTTTTGGCGATTTTATTCTTTCGCAAAGAAAGTGTCATGAATAATAAAATTCAGTTTTTATATATTATCAGTCTGTAATTTAGTTCTTTTTAAGTGCATGTTCTGAAGTAAGATATTATTCTTATAACATATTGGATTCACCGACATCGAATTTAAGGGCTTTGCACACTTCTTACTGAGATTTTGATGATTTTCTTTTTAACGATGAACGCGATTGGGAGGAGTGTTGTAAGCCCTTATATTATAATAGTCGGGAGGTTGTGCGCGCATCTAGTGACTTTCATTCTATTGCCGTTAACCGTTCTTAAGAGCTACCCTACCTTGGTTTGTTTTTTTTGTCGGTTTTTTCCGGGTGTTTTTTTGCTAATAAGTTTTACCTAAAATTAACATCCGTTATACGGTAATCTGGTGTCAAAGGTGTCAGACCACTCCGATATAACAAAAACATGCGCATAACGTCTTTAATTTTAGCTTGCGAAGGCTACAAATGTTAAAGGACGAAGTTCACAAAGGCAAAAACTTTCAAATTGATAGTGATCTAAACACTTAAGTATGTGGATTATTTGATTTACTTATTATGTTATGCACCTGTGTTTTTGTTGTCATAGGTGATATTTCAATAATGACAAGAAAATATTACCGAACGAAATACGAGGGTTGTCCCAATAAATCGTAGACTTTTTGAATAAAAAGAAAACTACTAAACATATCATTAAGCAAATTTCACAGGTAGTTAAGACATCATTTGGTAACAAGTATGCTGAATTACAAAGAAAAATCTACTAAAATAAAACAAATACTCACACTTTATTAAACCGTGATAGCGATCGGCGGCGCACGTCAAAACGCGCCATGATTCGGAATTCAATGATTTACTTAAAACAGTTAATACATTACAAATTGCCGTTTTAGTCGCAAATTGTTAATTTTTCCTTAATTGGTGATCATTCTGAAATCAATCCGCAAAGTTTCAAAATGTTGCCTTAATTTGTATAAGAGTAGTGATTGTTTCGTGCTGATGAGTAAATATGAACTTCTAATGAAAATCACGACGTTTGAAGAAGCCGCGGCGCACATTTCAATCATCCAATATTGTGATAAAAGCTAATTGACGCCAAAAGACACGCTTTAGGAACAAAATCAAGTTTAAAAGCATCCTCATATCTAGAGCGTTGGTATACAAAAGTGTCACAGAAATTTTTTGCATGGTGAATCGGAAATAATACTCGGAATCAGTCATCCCCCGTACTCGCCAGACCTCGCTACGGTAGACGTTGTTAACTTTCTGGCTCATAGGTCGCAAATTTGAGATCTGCGACGAGATCAGAAAGCTTGGCCTTCAACAAAAGTCTTCCAACAGAGTGTTACATTAATTTATTTAATAGTCTGGTTATTAGACACCGCGAGTGTATCAAACATGCTGAAGATTACTTAAGGAAAGAGTAACGGTATGCTGTGTGAGCATTGTAATGACGTTGTCACATGCGCCGCTGGTCGATAGGTCGTCTTGTTAAAGTGTTTCCGATTTCTTTATGATAATCTATTTTTCTTTGATATTTCGTCTACAAGTTACCAAATGATGTCTTAACTAACTGTGAAATTTGTAAAAACATGTGATCAGTAGTTTTCTTTTTATTCAAATAGTCTATGATTTATTGGGACAACCCTCGTAGAGACACGGTGTAACGTACCTATGAGATTTATACTGAGTTGTCATGCTACATGTATAATAAATGATTGAAATTCATACCATCAAATGAAAATTTATATGGTTTACATGTAGTTTCATTTTACAGCGGAATATAGTTTGGAAAATGAGTTTATACAATAATTATAGTTTCAGATCGGGCGCATTGATAAGGATGGTGAAATTTCCAAGTGGGATATTTTAAACCCATTTGTAGATTCGTACATAATCAGATAATTTAGACGGAACGGAAACTTTTTACCCATGAAGCTGTTCTGGGTGGATTCATGCGAATATAAGACCAGATTGAAGTTGTTAGACCTCGCATATGACTAGAGTAGTGACGACGCATGCGTATAGAGCTGAATGATTCTATGCTTTTCATATTGAATAGAGTGGTAATGATGCATGCGTAAAGAGCGGAAAAAGTCTAGGCTTTGCAATTGATTGGAGTAATGATGACGCATGCGTAAACAGTGGAATAGTTCTAGGCCCTGCTTGGGTCACAGGGGCAGTTTCAGATTCGTCTTCTGGACTACGCACCTGCCTGCGAACTAGATTGTTCTAAAAAAAATGTTGCACTACAGATTGTTGTTGATGTTTCTGTGTTACATGAACAAGGCTCCATGCAAATTATGTCCCATCGTACCAAAATACATGTTATTCCGAAACCACAAGCCATTTAAATTCGGTTCTGATTTTCTTGAGACAATGATTTTCCAAATGCAACCCTGTTTCTGTTAATATCTCAACTCTGCCGAATTTCCAAGGTTACTGGCAAGTGTCTCCCACCCGTCTCGTTTTTTTTCAGCATTTGTAATTGAAATACCTCATCTCCAAAAATTTTACAATTGCTCACCTTTGTAAACTGTATTTTTCATTCGACTGCTGTTCAACTTGGAACATACAAAGCTATCAGCCATGCAATTTAGCCACCAGTGTAATATTTTAATGTATTATCTAACAAATGAAATTAAAATATTGCATTTTTTATTCAAACAGTGATTTAAATGCACTTTATTCTGGGGTACCCTAAATATTTAAAAAATCGTCCGGGACCGAAATGCAAAACTATCCCCTGTCCCTTTATAATTAGTTTAGTAACGATGCAAGCGAAAAGAATCTGCATATGATTTGAGTATTGATGACGCACGCGTAAAGAGATAAGTGTCGACGCATGCACCGAACCTGAACAATGGGCATTTCATTCGTACCGAGCCATGTTCTCTCAAGAAACATTAAAATAGATGAAAAGGGAACTTTGAAAGCCACTGAACACGACAAATATGAAAATATTGCAGACTCGGTTTGAGTGAGCATGAACATGTGCAGTAATGTAAATGCATATTACTGCCCACGCTGCCCATGATAACTCATGTCAAAAATAAAACTAAAAAGTAAAATACGCATATCAGGAAAGGAAGAATTCAAACATTAAAAGAAAAGAGAGAGAGAGAGAGAGAGAGAGAGAGAGAGAGAGAGAGAGAGAGAGAGAGAGAGAGAGAGAGAGAGAGCTAAGTTTGGAAGTCTTTGTGGTCAAATAGCTTTGAAAAAAAGTGAAATATACATATCAGGAATGGTCATATCCAGCAGATGCAGCCTCTCCAAAGAGCAAGAAGTAGAGAGGAAAAGAGAGCATGATTATAAAATCATAATAGACAAAATAGACACCACACATAAATAACGAAAGTGTGAACTCGAACGGTTACCGCCTTTGAACAGTCAGTGGCAAATCAAATTGCCACTGGGGGTTTAACTAGGTTCTGGGGTGCACTAACCTCACACTTGCCCAAACTGGTTCCCATATATACAAACAAGTACAAGTTGTCTCGGTGAACAACTCCAACCCATGTTTAAGACCGTAGGTACCCAGTTCTTGTCTTGCATTCCGCAGGTTTGTTCTCATCATTTTAATTACCACGATTTTATAACGAAAATGTCACACCTTTCACAAGTTACAACTTGGACAACATAATCTATTTTTATTTAAATAATTCTGTGTAGTAAAATGTATAATTAAATCATCACTTTTTCAGCGTTACTTTATGTTTAATGTGCATTTCTGGGAATGTAGCAAATCATAGTTAAAAACTTTCTCTTAAAGTGGCTAGGCGATATGACCATGTCCGTTTTTGTTTAATTCTCGGTCCGAGCCGGTATAGATAATATTTAGCTGTTGTTGTAATCGCTAAGTAGTATACAGCGAATTAAATATACAATTTATTAGACAAGTATTTTTAAAAATAGTATTTATATTAAAATAGATGAAAAAGGGAACTTTGAAAGCAACTCAATATTTACACCAATAAACAATTCTGATCCATCCCAAACGATGGTATACAAATTGCGGTGAGCATGGAACCTTCAATGCGGTATTTTCATTTAATTACCATTCCATGTTCAGCCGCATATGGGGTCCCAAGATAAAAGTATGGGATTGCCTTACGAGAAAACAATAGGCGGAACTAAACAAAATAAAATTTTGTCATGAGATATGAGAATAAAAACAAGATTGGTTTATTAAGAAAATAATCAAAACATTATAAACATAGACTTGGTTTAGACATACCATATTTTACACTTCTTCATTTGTTACACCACGATACAGCCGGCTTAAGATATCACAATTGTATAAATCTTTAATGTCTTAGTTTAGTGGATATTAAGGTTTCATATTTAAATCAACTAAACCGCACCAATGTTTTAATGCAGTCTATTAAGCATGAAAATTGCAAAATAAATATTAATTTTAAACGCAAATAGAACACTCATCTAAATTCAAAGAGATTGTGGTAGTTGATGCCTGTTAATAATAATAAATTGAAAGTGAAATATACATATCAGGAATCACCACACTCAAAAAGAAACAGCACAACCTTTCCACGCAGCGAAAAAGAAGAGAGGAAATGAGAGCATGTGTTTGAAAAAATATGTCAAATTCAAATAAGACAACACAAACAATAAACTCCAAGGAGAACCCCTGGGGTTACCTGCTTGGAACGTTCGGTGGCAAAAAAGTTTTCCAGACAAACACGTTTGCCACTGGGTGTTTAAACAAGGTTAAGTGTACAACAATCTCAAACTTGCCCTAACAGGTTCTCATATCAACACACAAGTACAAGTTGTCTTGGTGAAATCACTCCAACCCACCCATCGTTTCGAAACAAGTTCTTAATATGTCATTCGCCTCTCAATTTCTTAATTGGTCAAAATTGTATCATTTTTAGTGTAAATATTGAGTTACGCTCAATCCAGGGTTAGGCGGCAGTAAAATGCATTTCGATTACTGCAAATGAACAGGCTCAATCAAACTGAGCCTGCAATATTTTCATATTTGTCGTGTTCGGTAGCTTTCAAAGTTCCCTTTTCATCTTTTTAATTACTTATAAATCTTATGAGAACTGTGCTAATCCTGGGTTGGAGGTTATAAAACTGAGTTTGGAAACCAGTCTCAAATCTCAAGCATCTGATTAGCTGAAATCGCCATTTCAGCCAATCAGATGCTTGAGATTTGAGACTGGTTTCCATGCTCAGTTTTATAACCTTGGGCACTGGTCAATTTTTCAGGAAGTGAGACAGTGCGTTTCAGATTTGAAAGATTCTCAGTTTTTTGGAAATATGAAATTAAAATTATACCTTAAAGACAAGTACAATTATTTCTATCAGCATTACTCAGTAAAACGATCACACACAAAGGCAAACAAATGCTGTTCTCGTGTGTGTCAGATGGATATCGCGCTCGAGCAGCAGATTGTTCGATCCTCCGCAATAAAGTGGAGATGAAAACGGTATGGTTTCAGTACTTGTGCCAAGCGAATAAATTAATGTTTTGTTATTTATGTTATATGAATATGCAATAACATTTAAAAAATACCAACGCTCAAAATACAGATAGTTGGAGTTTTAAATCGAACCGACGTCTGCCAAGCTGAGAGGCAATCACTCTATCCACTAGGACAACAAAGGGTTTGGATATTGCACCGAAGGGAATAAATGTCAAGAATGATTTTAATTGTCTGTTTTATTATATATACATATATAAATATATATGTGAAATCATAAATTCATGTTTAATAATTGTATCGATTAGATTGAAGTTGTTTAAGTTACACAGATTGATGCACTAACAATTTTGCTTGGCATAGATAATGTCATTTTTTGAAAGTTTTAACATTTAGTAAATTTGTGATTTTAAGACGTTTTGAAGACGTTTTGGTCTTATGTAAAATTGTATCATAGCTTGTAACCATTGTGTTGTTAAATATAAGGTAAATATAAAAGGGTCGGTTTCAAGTTTTAGAACAAGAAGTTGTTTAAATGCAACCAAGACGTTGTGTAAATGCAACACTGGCTGGCTTAAGATAGTTAGCGAGGCCTATTTGTGTGCTACCGAAAGGTTTATGCGTTCTCTCCGTGAGCTTGCTGCTCAGAGAGGATATTTAGTCCGTAGTACAATTATAGTGTTGTAACACAAAGGAAGAATCTGATATACAGTGTACGGTTCGTTCGACTGCTGCCATAGTCTCATATGAAGCCCAGCTTCTCTGAGAAGGCAGCATAGATTGAACAATCTGCTATCAGGATTCATAGAGTCTATAGGAGTTGGAACTCCATACGGTTAGGACTTCACAGTCCCAACATAATAGAAGTGGCTGACGTCCACAGAGTTGAAGCTGCTCGATAGATAGTCCATAGATAGAAAGTTGTGGCTAAGAAAGAAATTTGTTGAGGCCAAAACGTCTGTGATCAACATTAATTAGTTTTCACTAAAAATCATTGTAAATCACATAGCTCAACATTTCATTTCAATCATATAAGCAAAGTAGCTTGAGAAAAATTACTATATAGTTGGTATATCAATCACAGTCTAAGGCATCGCCATCTTGTTAACAAACCCTTTTATATTGTTCAAGGCTAAAAGATTGAACAGTCTTAAATAAAGACATATGTTCGCTCGGTAGTTTTTGAGAATAAATTTATGTAAGAAATTAAATTTAAAAAAAAAACACATTGGATATTTGCATGGATGTTTGAGTATCATTTAATTTCTGAGTAAACCCCATTTATAATGCGATATCTTTCAATCCGTGCTGGTATGTGGTTTACTTATACCGACCAAAGGTACCATTATAATTAAATCCAGGAGTTTATAAAGATTGTCACTATTTAATTTAATATCATTAGTTTGCCACATTAATGAAATATGCTGACAAAACAATAGAACCCAAGCTATAGTAGAACATATCCTTCTTAAAAATTGAAAGTGGAGAATAATTTTAATTTTAAAGTATTGTTAAACAAAAACAGTTCAGGAACCAGGATATATTCAACACTTTTATTGGCCATAACAAATGTTAGCAGGCCATAACAAATAGGGAAAGCTCAAAAAAATTACTCGAGCATAAAAACTATTCTCGTTCAACTTTCATTGGTCTCTTTGCCGGATATTAGGAACGTTGGCTCGAGGAGTACACTGACCACCGGAAAAGAGATCCATCAGCTAGGACCGGACCCTGGCCAGAGTAGCTGCATGTTTTCCCAGGTAATAAATGTTTACCACAAAAAATCTGTTCTGCGTTTATCACGGATACTTAAAACACTGTTTTTTCGCTTTGCCTAGCCCTTGGAAACAGATCATTGTTATATCGTTTGTATTGGAAAGGACTGAACCTAAACAGGGTTTTGAGGTTTGACGTTAAACAATTTGGAAATTTTCCGTTCTTTTATTACATAATTCATAATATAGAGGAAAAAGTGCAGTACCGTAACTGCCGTTCCGAAGGAACGACCGGGTTCTAATTACGTACTGGTCAGGAAATTAAGTGCATTTGCTCGATTAGGACCCCAGCGTGGATTGAAGTATAACGGAGCGAAAATCAACTTGTTAGTTGACATTATCGGCATTTAGAAGCAGATTGAAATTTGTCTTACGTGATGAGACAAATATTCTTGACTAACATGGTATGGGACCGATTGATACTGGACTGATGCTTACTTAATTACCGACACAGTGGAAAGGCGAATTTATACTATACTCGCATGAACGAACCAATTTGATTTTCGAATGACTTGATAAGAGTCCAACTTGATACTTGTCTTACATGACGAAAACCAAATTGGTACTGATATTATAAAACTGGATAATGGACTGACATGACAATGGCCATATTGATATTGGGGCTAAATCGATATTGAACTAATATGGCCGGAACCAACTTTATACTAGACTGTCGACATGTTTTCGGTCAGCTTGTTACTGGATTAACATAATTAAACATGGTTGGTGCAAAATGACTGGGGCCAACCTAATACTAGGATAACTAGACTGGGGCAACTTGATATTGTAATGGCATGAATACGCCAACTTGATACTGGACATACTGTATAGGGACCAAATTGATACAGGACTATTTTGACGTGGGCCAACTTAATAGTGTACCAATATGTCAGGGGACAACTTGATAATATATTACCTTGATGCGACTTACTTGACACTGGTCTTTCTTTTTTGTGGGGGCGATTTGTTTACTCTTTTTGGTTATCTATTTGTGATGCACCATGACAAAGTAGGGTACTGTGGTCACACACCCATTTTGTCATTATGCGCCATATTCTGTAGTCAGTTGCTTTAGTTTTTTCGGCTGACATAATTATGTTTTCTGATTTATTCACCATGTATTTACTGAGTGTTAGCCGTAAATGACAATTTACAGATGATTGTTCTTGTTTTTAGATTTCGTATAAGGCAGGGCAAACACATGAAACATATAACACGTACAATGGCACATTTAGAAAAAAAGTAATCTATGCATATCAGGAATCGCCACACTCACAAAACACAGCCTCCCCACGCAGCGAAAAAGAAAAGAGGAAGAGAGAGAAAGAGCATGTTTGTTATAAGTATGTCAATTCAAATAGGACGCCACAAACAACTAACGAAAGTGAGAACCCGAGGGGTAACCGCCTTTGAAAGGTCAGTGGCAAAACAAATTGCCACTGAACCAACCTAACATTTGCCCAAACAGGTTCTCGTATCACAAAACAAAACAATAACTATTAATTGTTGCAGCTATCTCCAGGGCTTTTGGTGTTGTAGGCTGTCATACCAGCCATCACGAACACATATCGGGCATCGAATGAAACGACTGTAAAATATGTAGTGTTGAGAAACGCCTATAATTGTGTTATTGCATTCCTAGTTAATAAAACTTTATTTGTGTATAGTTTTGAGTTAAAAGGGGCAACAGACGACAAATTAAAGAAAAAAACACGACATTTCAATATCTGCCATAAGGCACTGCTGATTAAAAATCTTGTCGTTTAGTCGCCCTCTTAAGTTTCGTGTATGGACATGCATTAACGTTTCTTGTTTTCTGCAAGCCAAAATAAAAAAAAACACATATAAAAATAACCTATTTGTTATGTGTTTGGCAGATATCCACTTCCATAATAAGGAGAGCTTTGAACCGATCGTGTCTTGCATTAATGCATAACAGGGCCTAAATTCTTTGAGTTCTTAATAACAAATTATGGATCAGCCAACGGGGAGCTTGCATCATAAATCAAAGATTGTGCACGAGCACGTGGCCATCACCAATCTTTTTATTTAATGCGGCGAATTCTCCAAGCAGTATTGTCGGTATATAAACTGCTACTTCTTTTGTTTATTCTACATTTTTACATCTAATCAGTGAAATAGAATTCCAAATATTCTGCACATCTTCTATGTGTGAACTACAAGCTTCGACCACTTATCATTAAGTGTCTGTTAAGTACTCAATAATAATAAGTTTGTGATGGCATATTCAATAGATGTAAAATACTAAGTATGTAAATGTTAAGGGTCCACTACACTCCTTCTTGCAGGATCATCGATAGAAAAAATTATAAAAATCTCGATAACAGTAAAATTACGTTCAATTAAAAATGGCGAAATGAATGTTACTAATGTATCTATATTTTTGCATATGGTATTTCACGTTTAACTTAGAACAGTAAAGAAAAAAGCTTTTCCTAAAAATTCCATTAAATTCTATTTACATAAATTCACCACAAGTAAGCAATACAAAACATTTTTAATTCCAACATGAGTGTAATGATACTGACAAGAAAATGATGTGTACTTTGTAAAGAACTTTCAACTACGAAAAGAGAAATCAACGTGTATCACCCGTTTACGCGACCAGAAGCGACAGGGAAATCGAAGGTCAAACACACTCATATAGTTTACAAATGTAAGTCACGAGGACACAAGATGTTGTTGTCAGTATCATAAACTTATGTGGGCATTTAAAAGGATGTTTTGTGTTGTTTAGTTTTTGTGAATTTTTGTCAATAGAAGTTTTTGGGCATTTTTAGATCTCGCTATTTTTCGTTACTGTTCTTACTTGTCTTACCGTAGGCAAAATAAAGATACATTATATCAGGGCGGGTAATCAAACTGCACCTTACCATGCATTTTGTAAACAAAAGTCCGCCATCTTGGATGAAAATTGGTAAGTTTTTTACTCATTTAATAAATAACTCGTAAAATTGAGATATACCTAAGAACCTGCTACACATTTTTCCGAATCTTTTGGTACCTAGATGGAATATAAACTCCAAGTGGAAAACAGTTACCTCGGTCATGGAAACTGAATCGGCGAGAAATAAGCAAGAATTTTCAGGGTTAAGTGCAGGGAAATTTGTCATTTTGTATGTTTTTCGCCAAGAAAGGTAGTTTTGTCTGTAATCACACGAAAAATTGAATTCCATTTTAAATTTCATGTCCCAAGACAAATGTTTTTGTCAAAGAAAACACTATTTCGCAACAAAATTAGCAAATATCCCTTATGGTAAAGTGCAGTTCTGAAAAATAAATGATGAAGTGCAGTTGAATTTTTTCCTCAACTAAACACTAAACACCGCCTCGTATTTCCCTGACTAATATGACCATATTAACACATGTCCGACACGTAATCAGTTAAAGAAATAAACTTTAACATTTGGGAGACTCCTCAATATCATATTCCGGCTTAAAACATGTATTGTTTTGATCCGCTCCTCTGATCTTTGGCTTGTTCAGTTGTCACCGGCCAACGAAAAAACTCCCGGCTTTTTTTATTTAATTCTTTTAGCTGGTACAAAAAATCGTTTGTGTCAAAATAAAAAAAGTAATATTGGCAGTGAAACAGCTATTGCTTTTAAGGCCGGTGCCTGATTGTAAAAATATTCTTAATTAAACTTAACCATTAGATATTAAGGAGACCAACACAGATAGTTTCGTATGTTGAAATTACCTGGAAATCGCTCTTTCATGTACTTGAAAACACATAATTGACAGTATTTAGGTTCCATGTGTTTTAGATCACGAACATCATATGTGAGCATTGTGGAGCGTCGTTCAATACACGTGCTGCAATGCGTGTTCATAGCAAGGCTGTTCACTATAAGGTGTATCCATACAGGTGCTGCGGTAAAGGTTTTAGGGATAAAACCGAACTGAGAAGACATAGGTAAATAATATCCATTTCAAAGTATTAAACACACAAAAGTAAAAAGTGTAATGCAAAATCAAACATAGTGGCAATGGGTCGTCGGATTCTTAATTAGATATCAATGCGATCGAGTCCTGTAAGAAGCTTCGCTGAAGTTGATAATTTGTCTTTGGCGCAAATCCGTATTAACGGATCGGCCGTAAATACGAACTGCACGTGTATTATTTTCCCCTTCCGGCTTCCCATATTTTATTATATTCCGCCATATTGTTTTGAATTGCAAGGAAATGCATTAAGTTAAGTCAATCGCCGAATTTGCTCAGTGGTATTTTCAGGGTTTACTTTAATTTTTACAGAGAATGATTGTGTGAAGGTTTTATATTAAATATAATAAAATTATTCTAAATTGTTAGAAAAATATCGAATCGGCAGTCCATCTAAGCTATTTAGAAGAGATGTCACGTAGATGAAAACATGACGTCATACGTGTATTTTTGAGGCTCAGTGGAAAGAGAGCTGTTTGAAAATAAAATGAGCCTTATTTATTAAAAACCAATGTTTTCTAAATATCTATTTTTCGAAGGTTTTGCAGTACAATCAAACAATTATTAGGTTTCTTGAATAGATATACATGTGAGGATACATTGACGGTCTGAGTGTCATGTTATCCCACTTCTGCGGTTCAAGTAAAATGACACTAAGATCGGTAATATATCCTCACACCTCTTTCAAAAACCACATAACTTAACAATATTAACTATAAAAGATAATTTTTTCTTTGCTCCATGTTTTGAATGATGTAATTGTTGCCCACCTGAACTAACACAATGTATACGGTTTTAACAAATCAATCGAGTATTATGTATGTATATTTTGTTATAATACTTAATATTTGTGTATGCGTACTAGAAGAAATAAAATGTACACAAGCAATTGTGGTACTATTCCGACATCTTTTTATGTTTATATGCTTACAGCATAATATTATATATAAAGGTCTATAAAAAAGCGAACTATGCGATTTAAGGACGTGAACAAATCAAGGTCTGTTTTATGTTGCAATGGTCACAAACTCTGGTAATTTGTAGCGAGGAACGAATATACAATTTTAAAAATATATGCTTTTTACGTTTAATCAAGAAGAACTAACAATTCCTAGGTGAATACAGTATGATCGTCGGCGAAGCTTCTAACAGGACTCGATCCCATTGGTATCTAATTAAAAATCTGACAACCCATTGCCACTATGTTTGATTTTGCACTACGCGTTTCACTTTTGTGTGTTTAAAACTTTAAAATGGATATTATTTTGTCTTCTCAGTTCGGTTTTATCCCTAAAACCTTTACCAAAGCACCTGTGTGGATACGCCTTATGGTGAACAGCCTTGCTATGAACACGCATTGCGGCACGTGTATTGAACGACGCTCCACAATGCTCACAAATGTTGTTCATGATCTAAAACACATGGAACCTAAATACTGTCAATTATGTGTTTTCAACTAGATGAAAGAGCGATGTCCAGGTAATTTCAACATACGAAACTATCTGTGTTGGACAGGTCTTCTAAATATCTAATGGTTAAGTTTAATTAAGAATATTTTTACAATCAGGCACCGGTCGTAAAAGCAATAGCTGTTTCACTGCCAATATTACATTTTTATTTTGACACAAATGATATTTTGTACCAGCTAAAAGAATTAAATTAAAAAAAATACGCAAGCCGGGAGTTTTTTCGTTGGCCGGTGACAACTGAACAAGCCAAAGTTCAGAGGAGCGGATCAAAACAATACATGTTTTAAGCCGGAATTTGATATTGAGGAGTCTCCCAAATGTTAAAGTTTATTTCTTTAATTGATTACGTGTCGGACATGTGTTTATATGGTCATATTAGTCAGGGAAATACGACGGCGATGTTTTATGTTTAGTTGGGGAAAAAGTCAACTGCACTTTATCATTTATTTTTCAGAACTGCACTTTATCATTAGGGATATTTGCTAATTTTGCAGCGAAATAGTGTTTAAGTTGACAAAAAAAGTTGTCTTGGGACATGAAATTTAAAATGGAATTCAATTTTTGGTGTGATTACAGACAAAACTACCTTTCTTGGCGAAAAACATACAAAATGACAAATTTCCCTGCACTTTACCCTGAAAATTCTTGCTTATTTCTCGCCGATTCAGTTTCCATGACCGAGGTAACTTGCGTTCCACTAAGAGCTTATATTCCATCTACTACCAAAAGATTCGGAAAAATGTGTAGCAGGTTCTTAGGTATATCTCAATTTTACGAGTTATTTATTAAATGAGTAAAAGTAAAAAACTTACCAATTTTCATCCAAGATGGCGGACTTTTGTTTACAAAATGCATGGTAAGGTGCAGTTTGATTACCCGCCCTGTATATGGAGTAACATGCATTTGTGCAAAGTTTCATTCAACGTCATTTTTCCGTTATAGAGATTTCGATAATTTTCATTTTAATCGATGAACCTGCAAGGAGGGGTGTATTGAACCTTAATTAAGCGTAAGATTTACAATTAAGAAACCCAGTCACTATTACACTACGTTCCTTTATGGTTTCTTATTTGTAGCATTAACTAAGTATAACTTAAGTACCAGTTAATATTTTCGACAAAGGTAGATATTTACCTGCTGTAAAGTTTGTTTAATCTTAAAGAAACTGATATTAAATCCCAACACTTTTATGTCATTTATTTGAACATTGAACATATAGTTGTAAAAATAAAATTTAAGAATATGTTAATAGACATGTTCAATCAATATATACATGTGCAGTCACCATAAACACGTGTTATCAACAATATATATTTCAATATATGCATGTACTGTACAACTAATGCACAATAATATATGTACTTGTGCAAACAACTTTTAGCACTGTTATCAATATTGTCATTGCAGGTGAAAATTGATGCATGAAGTCGGCCGTATAGAATTACTAATTTTGAGATTCTGAAGCTGAGTTAATGTAAAAAGCCTAATGTTGTGTAACGTTTATGATGACATGACCATTGTTCCTCTAAGAACTTTACGAAATGCAGACTGATATTGGCCGTCATCTCTTTTCACCGCCAGAACTCAAGCTTATCAATGTATCTTGGTTAAACTTTAGTTCGCTCGATGGTACGCCATAAAGATTTATTTTCAGTTCGTTCAGACGACTTATGTCCAATGTGACGTCACAACCATGGTGCCGACCCTTGTGGTCCGTGCAACGTATGTTTTCCAGCTTGATCTGTGTCAGTGTTGTGGTCTGGCTGATAAAAGTATACAGACGTTCAATGTCACTGTGAATCATGTCCACATTATAAAGATACAATGATTGTAAGCAAGTCAGTCCCGTTAGCGCCGTTATGGACAGAGAAATAGACAGAGAAATTTTATACCTTAGGGATAGTGTCAAACATTTAAGCGTATGGGATGCTTTAATGAGGATGCCAGCGAGCCATACTATTTCCTTGTCACAGCCTTCTAGTCTCATTGTCTCCAGGGAGGTAAACATATCAGTATCTAATGACAGCATGAACTTTGTAATCTTCTCTTCTGGATCTGATATAAGCAGCGATTTGATGTTACTTTTATTAAAGTATATTATCGCTTTTTTAGCCGTTAATTTGTCTTCTAATGGTCTGTTGTCATCAGCATCATCACCATCATCTTTCTCCTCCTCCTCCTCATCATCATCATCATCGTCATCACTAATCAGGATATCGTGAAGATGAATATTACAACTTTGGTTTCCATTTTTAATACTATATTTCCAACACTGGATCTGCATTGAGTGGTAGGAAATAATTGTTCTCCTATCGTCATTGTAATCAATACACATGTATGTCCTGTACTGACACGTCACACTGTCACGGTCAACGATTTTTTGTAGCTCATCGGAAATATCTGTATATACTTCGGAATTCATACCACACACGAAAACAAATATATTTTCGATTTCCAAAACATTTGAAAGGGATGAACAAACATCAAGAATAGTCGTTTTTACATGTTCGTGTTGCCATTCATACGTGATGTACAACGCGGTCATACATTCTTGTACCGATTGGTGTTGAAAGAACACTGCATACAACTTTACTGAGGCTTTGCTACTGTCCTTGGATTGACTCAACAGTCCGATTTTTAGACAAAACTCGAGTTCCTGCTCTGTCAGAAATTTCAACACAGTTGCGCTTTCAATCACTTCGCTGGATTCTTTACTCTCCTGAAAAAATCTATAGAATGCTAACTCTCCTAGCTTAAAAAGTAAGTTCACATATCGCTTACACAACACATTATGTCTCACAAATTCAGGGACTGAAACATTATGTTCCGCGTTTCCAGTAGGAGGTGTCAGTGTACTTTTCTTTTTCAAACCGCGTTGAAAAAAAGGTGAAATATGCATATCAGGAATCGCCACATTCAGAAAAAACAGCCTCCCCACACAGTCAAGAAGAAGAGAGGGAGAGAGCATGGTTAATAAAATGATCAGTTTCAAAAGAGACACCGCTAACAATTAACAAAAATAAAATGAGAACCCGAGGGGTTACCGCCTTGGAACGGTCAGTTGCAAATCAAATTGCCACTGGGGGTTTAAACCAGGTTCAAGGGTTCACCAACCTCACACTTGCCCCAACAGGTTCTCATATCACAAAACAAATACACGTTGTCTTGGTGAAACAACTCCAACCCACTTATTGGCTCAACTATGTTGCATGCAAAAGCACACAAACATATAAAACATAAGAATCTAATAGCATTGAAAAGCCAAAGGGCGGGTACTTAATGATCTTACAGAGACCAGCGCTCCTGGAGTAAAATCAGCAAGAACACGATGACAGGGATAAAAGAAACAAATCGAGCTTCTAGGTTCTTTTAAGAAAAGATTTCCCCATAAACCTTCATAAACTCTTAATCCCCTGCCACCGTCGTGCAACCAAAGAGGTAAGCATAATGATCAACTGTAGAAGGGTAAATCACCAGGCATGCAGAGCGCTGTAAAATATCATGTTGGTAACCTTCCTTTTTAAATTTACAGATGGTTTTTACGAATAACCGGGAGAAATTAACATTGCCCTTTATCTTCTTAAGTTTATAAATTAAATCTCCATAAAAAACTGGCTGTGAAATACCTTGTTGCAATAGTGATTTTAAACTGCACCTGCATTTATGAATTAGATCTGGGTATCGACGATAAAACTTGCAAAATGTTTTCCTTAATTTGTGATACCGATAACCTTGTTTTAAAAGTTTTTCTGTAATGCAAAGATTACGTTCATTGAAATCATTAATATCGTTGCAAGCTCTTGAAAAGCGAACAAGCTGTGAAATATAAACCCCGTAAGATGTTGCACGGGGAACATCGCCGTCTAAAAACGGAAAATTTACTATATTAAAATTAAAATCATCTCTTTTATCATATATTTTAGTAGTGACATAAACATTTTCAATTGACAGATTTAGATCGAGAAAGTTTGCTTGCTTTTCTGAAGTGTTTGCTTTATTAAGTTGTAATTCTTTAGGGTAGATCTTATTAACCAGTAATGAAAAATCTATATTTAATAAATCATCAAGGTACCTCGAGGTGTTGTTAAAAGCTCATATATAATAATATCATCTTGATGTTCATTGGAAAGAGATAACATAAAGTCTCTTTCATAACAGTATAAAAACAGATCAGCAACAAGGGGTGCACAATTAGTACCCATTGGGATGCCTATTACTTGTTTATAAATAGAGGTACCGAATCTAACATAAATATTATCCAGTAAGAAAGTTAGCGACTCTATTAGGTCTTGACATGTCCATAAAGTATAATTATCATAAGAACCATCTGTAAAAAATGCCCTATGTTCATTACAAGCGATGAACGTTTTATTTTCTCTAGCAAACGTTTTTTTCAATGAGACTGGTTAGCTTGTCTCTTATTAAATTATGAGGGAGCGAGGTATATAAAGTTGAGAAATCATAAGTAGACAAACAGAACGCCTGAAAATTATTTGATTTAAGCTTTTTCAAAACGTCATTTGAATTTTTAATCGACCAAAATAAATTTTTGCCAGAAGTTTCAAAAACCTTATCGCAATACCTAATTACATGTTCTTTAATTATTGAAGAGTTAATTCAATAGTGTTACTGTATGTTTCACATTTTGACTTGCCAATGCTAAGACCATCAAACCAGATGCAAATAATCTGAAGTAAGATGTACGGAATAAACCGCATATCTCCGAGGTTTACTGATTCTACTTTTTTGTCAAAGTCATTCAAATCAGGCTTTTGTTTGCCACTGGTTTTGCTCAGAAGTTTTACTGCATTTAATTTCAGTTCTTTGTATGTTCCGTCATCCAGCACGGAGATTTCCACATGTCGGTCAATCAGGTTTTGTGTGAGCCCTTTTGTACTGAGTTTCCATGGTCGGGTGGTGGTGAGGACCGTGCAGTTTTTGCCATAGCTGTTGTGCGGTATTCCAGGTTCTCACACACTTGCCGCTTGGATGCGTCCACTCGTCGAGACCATCGCATACAATCAAACAGGATCTTGTCCGCAATATGCTTTTTATAAATTGCTCAGAAAAGCGTTACGGTTCTGGCAAACTTTGTTCTACAAACTTGAGAATAAGTTCCTCTAGAAGACAAACCTTTTTGTCCTGGAAGTCTCGCAAGTGTAACAGAAACAATAAATCAAACCGTTGTATTGTGTCTACGTCTACGAACTTACTGACCGTCTTTGTATTTTGCATGTCTGGCTGACACCACGGCATAGCTACCATTTGAGTAAAATCCGTCTTCCAACAGCCAGCGTTAGCCTCCACATAAATATTGGTATAAGGAACGTTATCGCCGTTGAGGAAAAGCATCCGATACGAAGAGACTGGCGTCTTTAAGGGACGTTTGTTTCCTTGTCCAAAGGCATTCGGTTCGACAAACGCTGACATCGGGGGCTGCACGTACAGCTCCATTAAAGGAACGGCATGATCTTCTACCAGCGGTGAAGCAGGGATAACGGACTCGTTCTTTTTATAGAAACCTACGAGGTCTTCTTTAAATTCTGCAAACATAGATATTAACATTTACTTATTTATTATTTAGAAACATATAACCCTAAAATGTAAGTTAGAGATAACAGGTGTAGACCTTCAACAGTTGTGACTGATTCCTTAATGCCTATACTCGATCTCTAATTTTGCTTTCACGACTAATGCAGGGAAATCACTCGAAATGGTATGTTTTATATTAGTACAATGTCCTACACATGTTAATCACCCTGTCAAAAGTTGAATATAGTGGTGTTTTATATTAACTTTTTAAAGTTATAATGCAGGGTAATCTTTTTTTTCTCTTTTGTCATATGTTATATAAACATTGTATAACATGAAAGATTAAAGGATATGTCGCCGATGAACCAGTGTAAAATGTTACTGTTTGTTTCTTACTACATTGTTTTTCAGCTTCTTTCATGGATATGCAACAAAATATGATTTAACTAATGGTTACCATTGCATAGCGTGTTATCTTCTGAAAAACGTTTCATCTGTTCTCTTGCTTTCTCGCGAAGTTCTCGTTGCAAGTCTGCTGTATTTTCACACTTTTCTGCTCTCTCTAAGAAGGTGCAAATTGGTTGCTGGCCACATTGCGCCAGACTGGACTTAAACTTAGAGTATGCCTCGTACCCTCCTTTTTGAACTGCTTCGATGAGTTTTGTATTTTTCCCGCTCGAAAACCGTTCCATCTATAGCAAGAAAATTAGCAAATTAAGTAACAACAAGACTATTTTACAATGGTATTAAACTTTTATCAGAAATAATAATTTCTTAACTTTCGTTTTATTTCCTAACATGAACGATTTAATAAAGGCAACTTACAATGATACTTAGCAGATGCCTATTTATTTCATCACAATACGGTCTTGGATTATGACTTATTATTTTCCGTGGTCCTGGTTTACGTGTTCCCCGTAGAAGATGATAATGACCTTGGAAATTGATATTGTACAAGGCTACAGCACGTGTGTGTTTTGGTGATGTCAAAGTGCATGAACATGCATACATTACGCTAACGTTATCGTTGTATAATATTCATGTCATATATACCCAACAGAAAACGTTCTGCACACATGTGTTCTTTTGCGTAAATTTCATAATATAGCAAATAACTGGTATAAATTCTTACATGTATGTCAAGATTAATTGTTTGCGGAGTTAAGGACAAAAACGAAATTAAAATTGGTTGGTAAATAAGCGAGAAATGTCATTTTGAATATGATAGGGGTCAACAGTCAAAAGTTGCAAAATTTGCCGTATCTAGGTAGAGGTGTGAAATCTATGAAATCACCCAACATTTCACCAGTGTCTGTTGTAAGCAATTATGAGCATGCACTGTGATGCTAGTAACAGTTGGTAATCAAACTTTGATACCAAGCCATTTCCAGAAATATGCGAAAACTTTTTATTAATTAAAGTATCACATTGTCTCACTCATTGACCTAAAGGTATGACAAAACAGTTTAGTGATGATTCTAACAGTTTCCATTCTGTATTAATGAATCAAAGCATCCAGTTTATAAAGTGTATATAAGCAACCATCCAATGAAATCAACACCTAATATTATTTTAGAAAAACACATCTGCATTGTTTTTCAAATTAATTTATTTCTCATGGTCAACAAGGAAGGTTTCGTTAATTTGACCGTCATGGCAAATGTTGGACCTCACCGGCCACCTGGACGTCTTTCTAAACAAGACACAACACGTGAAGTTGGTCTAGCTAGTTGATCTACCCGGTTCTCTTGTTCACGAATGGAACCTAATTCCACAATTGAAATTTCGTCGGCTTTTAAATTCCGTGCGAAGCCGCTTGAAAAAATGCCAGATTCATCGTGATGAATTTACTCAGTAGAAGTCTAGCGATTTTTGCAACTTTTGTGTAGTAACCCCCAGTGGCTTCAACAATGAATTGCTTATAAAGTATTGATCGGATTTTATTTCTGATTTTTTACATTGTTAACTTTGAATTGCTGATTTATATAGTATGTATCATTTTGTTGTGTATGGTGAAATTAAAAAGTTATTTTATAAAATGAAGTGTGCAGAACTTTTTTTGCCGAGTTTATAAAAAATACTAGTCTGCTAATATCGGTAAACACCCAAATCCTTGGCCTCACTCATGTTTGCCCTTGGTAAATATATTATAGATCCTCCGGTACATAATTTTTAAATTTGAAATCGCCAAAAAGACAACACTATATTATAGTAATGAACTAAAAAGTATAATACCCTTAAATCCCGAAGGAGATTTTGATTAAATCCACGCTCCTGTAAAATATAAAGTACTGGATCTGGCTCTATAGATTCCGCTAGGTCTGAGTAAACTTTCCCCCAAAGTGCTGAACACGTGTCTCTTCCTTCAGAATTTTTCCCTGAAAAATGAATAGGCTGAATGAGACGGAGGTTCTACCAGATACATGTATATAACATTTATCCGGAGTTTATTAACTTGTCGGCAATAAGAAGAAATTAATAATAACCTATTTTTCATTCTTATAAATACGGCTAGCATTTTTAAATATTAATAAAATGTGTTTAGTGTATTTACTAACCTGTGGGACTATTCCCGTCACTGTCGACACTATCATGTGCTCCATGTTTGACAGCACGTGCCGCCATGTCTGCAAAAATTTAACCTAATCAGGTCGCAACAAAGTAAATCCAATTCCTATCAGGCCCAATAATTATCAATCTGATGTTCATTAAACATTATTTCTGACATATAACTTTCTAGCAAGTCATATATTGCTGGCACGATATACGTTTCGTCTTTTCAAAAACACATTGAAATTGAATGTTACGTCATTTTAAAAAGGATGTTGGTCTCTGATCGACCAGACCCTAATTGAAACGCAGTTTCCCATGGACGGTGTAACACATGTACATTCGCGCCTCCGCTGTTCGTTCGTTTCTATCCAACAATTAAAATATTCATGAACTTGCTTGCTTTTCCTTTTTTGACAGTTTTTTTCCCCAGCTACAGGCTATAAATATGCCGATTTGTAAGGTTCTGGTGGTCCTCAGAAGATAAACAAATAGTGTATATTACATATCGCTGCTATGTAAACTTATACAAACTATGAAACACAAAAAGTGAGACTATATTTGTTCTCATTTCTTTACTCTATTATATAAACATTGGTATAATGCATGATGATATCTGATAATGTTATGATATTATGTTTTATAGTTTCAGGTCTCTATTTATTAAAACATCAAATTTACAAGTTTGTGCATAGATTTGTCAGAATTATACAATGTTGGTTAAGAGTTGTTGATAGTGAAAATATAATTATAGACATAGTACACAAGCAGGCATAATCCGATTATATAAATGAAAAGAATAACTGGATAACAAATATTAGAAACCATCTGGTCTACTATGGCATTGTTTATGTATTTGAAAATGCAAATGTGCCGAATGTTAAGTCATTTTGTGTAATCTCAAAACTATAAAAGTTGATTGTTTTAAGCAAGACTGACATAGAACTTTTAATAGCCAAGTCTTGTCTGTGTTTAAAGAATTTAAAACTTCATTGGTTTATAAGCATTATTTAGACATATAACCTAAAAGATGACGCATAAGCAGACATATACTTTCTGGGCATTCATTAAGAAATTAAAAATGGAAGGTATAACCGTAATCCTATTCAACGAGAAGAAAGATATTGCCTATGCTGTAATACGAGAGATACAATAACTAAGTAAATGCTTCCTTTTCTAATATTTAAACACGGGTTGAAAATATACTGATCCAATTAGACCCCAATCTCAAGCTGTAACCATCCTAGGTCACCACTGCGTTATACATGATTGTAACAACATTATCCTTAACCCTTACCCTAATATTAACAGGTTTCAATTCGTCGGGTTTCCGTCGAAGTAGAGTACACGTGTTAAGTTTCTGTATTTATTTCTTTGTTTCAAATAGATTATTAAAAACGTCAAATAACAATAAATTAATGTTCACAATATTTGTTTCAGGTATTCATGTGCAAGGTTTTCACTTGCAAATAAATGTCAAATATAAAACACTATTTATAAAATGCAGTTCAGGTAATCCTCATTTATGAGCGGTATTCCTTCGCTCTTGTTTAAAATTTAGATGTTTCTTAGCGTAGAGTCAAAATTAGAATGTCTTGATATAGTCATAAAAGCCCTTAAATTCTGATAATTTGTCTGCCTCGGGCAATCATTACCATGACAACTATAAGGGATATCTACATCTTATCGGTAATAAAATTGTCAAACCGCTTACAAAAAATTAAAGATGTCAATTATGCAACTAAGTATCAAACTGATTATGACAATAAACTTCAAAATTAAGTAACACATTAAATATTGAATTTAAAAAGAAAGAATTTTTACTTAAATAAAAGAACATCAACATTTGAGATAGCTACCATATTTTAGCATGGTAGCACTAACCCTAATAGTCAAAAAAACAATCATGAACATAATAAAGTAAAATGTACGTACCTCAAGAACCTGTTCTTCCAATTAAATAAAAGAAATTATTCTGTATACAAAGTCATGTAAAAAACAACTATGTATTCATTTTGCCCGTCACATCTTTGCATTGTTTTTATGTAAATCTTATCTTCACAAACATGGGCAACGTATTAAATAAAGTCTCGAAACTGTTCTTCTTTGTTTCGAGTTTCAAATTATCAAACGTTACAAAAGTTTGATTACTTAAAGCTCTTGGCATAGCTTTTCATTATTCACCCTGATGAATGTTATTGTTTCTTTATAACTAGTTCTCTTCAGATATTATTAATGACAATTTCTACATGATTCTATCACCTATATATAGCTTAAAAATACTGTGCATGATAACCCAATCCAATCCACCGGCAAATGAGCATTCTGCGATTTTATCGCGCTATAAAATTGAGACAATTTGCGCATGACCTGCTGTAAAAGTCGTGACGTTCAGAAGGAAATCCAACCCACTCTAGGTAAAAAAAGTTCAAGCTGTAAATTGGATTAAATAAAAAAACATTTTTGACTTCGGAAAAAGCAAAATAGTGACATTTTACCTAGAGACTCACTGCTTGCAGTGGATTCTGTCTCATGAGAGTATTGTCTGTTTGCGTAGACTGTAGAGCGAATACTCAACTCTCTTTTAGCTTATCTTTTTGGTTGCAATATAGTGGCAGGGGTCAAGAGGTAATGAAGGTGTGAAGGGGAAATCTCGCAAAACAACCTAGAAGCTCGATTTGTTTCTTTTATCCCTGTCATCGTGTTCCTGCGGATTTGACTCCAGGTGCTCTGGTCTCGGTAAGATCATTGAGTACCCGCCCCTTTTGGCTTTGCAATGCTATTAGCTTCTTATGTTTTAAATGTTTGTGTGCTTTTGTATGCAACATTGTTAAGCTGTACATACAAATTGTACTTGTTTGTTCATATGAGAACCTGTTGGGGCAAGTATGAGGTTTCAGCACCATAGAACCTGGTTTAAACCCCAAGTGGAAAATTGTTTTGCTACTGACCGGTTTTCAATTTTGTTATTTGTTAATAGTGTCTGTTTCGAAACTGATCATTTTATTAACCTGCTCACTTTCTCTCTCTCTCTCTCTCTCTCTCTCTCTCTCATTCTCTTCTTCTTTGCTGTGTTGGGAGGCTGTGTTTCTAGAATTTGTCAATTCCAGATATGCAAATTTACTTTTTAGATTCAATCTTTTTAGGATATTTAATGTTTGCGCAAAGCTCTACTGTTCGTTTTTTGCAGAGCGAAATCAAATCCTCCAAACGATTACATTTTTCCGAATATTGATTCCGGAACTAGTTCGATAATCTAGTTCGAAATTCACATTGTCTGTTTGACTATATATCACAGATGAGGTTGATATTCACTCTTGATCAAAAATCGAACTCCCTGTTTGAATTTCGATCTAAGAGCATGCTCGGTAATTACCCCAGCTCTGTATGGCGTTTTTAATATCGATTTCCTAACTCACAGCTCGGAATTACCTTTTATCTGAACCTCGGTCTCGGAGCTGGCCTGACTCGATATTTATCCCAGCTCAATATTCACTGAACATCGAAATTAGAACTAACTTGATTTATCTCCGATTCGAAATCGAATTTATTTTTTATTGATGATGTGTCTTTCTTGTGCGGGATATGCTTAGGATCCTTCCTTACACGAATTATACGGGTATGTTTTTGAATATAGAAGGTTAAATTGCAAGAGTTATGACAAACTGCACTTTGAATTTCACTTGGAGAAGGCCTTGCAATTCAGCGTATAAGGATGAATAGATGAACCAAAAACTGTTTTCGTGGCAAATTTGTTTCACAAACATTTATGTTGACAACATTTGAATTTCATCTTTAAGCATCGCCCCGTACAATCAATCAGTGCTGTTACCATTTTCCCTTTTAAAACTATTATAGTCTCGGTTTGTAATATTTCGGCATTGATTGGGTGGCTTTCAAAGTTCATTTTTCCTCTATTTAACAATTTTACACAATTATATAATCTTTACGAAAAACAACAAAACAGGCAGGTCTGAGCATTGTAAAGTAGAGTTCCGTATTCTGTTGTTTAATTGCATAAAAAGGCACTGGAGAGGGTCTAACATTCGTGAAACAATGTTAACAATTTTACTTGTTAAGCAGTCTCATTATTTAATTTTAAGACTGTTATGTTATACTTCATTTAAAATTTATACATATTATAGTAAGATCATAGGCAGGGTCTAAGGTTTCCAAATACCACATACAGTGAGACAAAGAAATATGAGTAATTTTAGTTTTAGAAATACCACAATGCTTTTTCGCATAAAAACTACTCTAAGGAGGAATGTTTATGAGGAACCAATGTGCTAATCTGAATAACCTTGTGCCCAAGAGCATAAAGCTAAATCTGAAGACCTGTCTCAAATCTGGTCGCCATTTCATTTAATCAGGTATTTGAGATTTGAGACTGGTCTCCAGTCTTGGGCACTGAGCTAACTACATCACTTGAATCAATATGACCCAAACTTATTGCAGGTCTGATACATGATCAACAGATCCATTCGTACAAAAGAATGTATCAAAGTGTTGATGAGTTAATAAATGTTTTGTAGACTCTTAATTCTCAACGTTTTAAAGGCAAACTATATTGGTTATTCAACTGCATGATTTTTTGGATGTCATTGCCAAATACTTTCATGCAAACTTAAGGTATGTCAATATGTAAGTTAAAACTCCATTTGCGCAATGATGTAAACCAATAATTTGCTATTTGAAACGTAATGATTAGAACGGACGTTTGCAATTAACTATGTTATTGTGACGATTTAAATTAGGAAAAAGTTTTAAACATATCTGATTTCACGTCTAAAATACCTCCACGGCAAAAGAAACGCAATGTGTTGTCTTTTAAGTGATTCATGTTTTAATAATTAAAAAAGGAGTAAATGTGATTTTTAATAAAGCAAACTTAAGCTTGTTTATAGTGTCTATTTTGAAACTGATTAATGTAAAATCTTGCTCTCTTCTCCTCTTTACTTTTTTGCTGTGAGGGGAGGCTGTGTCTGCTGGATGTGGTCTTTCCTGATATGCATATTTCACTTTTTTAAGTTACAACATAGTAAATAATGCAGTCCATAGAAGCACATACTAACAAACCAGTCTCAGCTTACAGGATCTATGTGCGTACATAAATGAACATTTTTCAAAAGCAGTCCATGTATTTTGACACAATTGTTGTACTCGACTATTTCACCTATTTCTTCCTATCCACGATTGATGATAACCTGTTCAGATCATGTGCGAGCAAACGTTTAACTGCATAATTATTCCCAATCTTCCATCAGAATTAAAATTACTATTGACAGTATAATTACTAATACTATTGTTTCCTAGTAACTTATTCGTGATTTCAAATCAACATAATTATGTGACTCTCAAAAACATTGTTTCTTTTATAGGTCGACAAAGCTAAATTGGCGATGTTTACTATTATTAATAGATTGTCAACACGGGTTTAGGCACATTTACGCGTCAAAAGTATTTTTGCCTGATCATATCAAATCACCTTGATAGCACAGTGGTTAGCGCGTCCGGGTGCCATAATAACGTTTTTTTCGACACGGGTTCGATTCACACTGACACATGGCCTTTAAGGAAATGTTTTAGATTTATATTTTTAAGTTTTATTGGAACATATGGCCTTTAAGGAAATATTTTAGATTTATATGTTTAAGTATGTATTTTGCTTCAGTTTATTTTATCGCGGAAATAATTATTGTGTAAAAAAATAAAATGTAAAAAAGCAAGTTTCGAACCTACAACAAATAACAGAATTGCTAACATTGCATTCCATGTATTTAAATTGACTGCGTCTTAGACCACTCGGCTAAGGACAAGTATTGGGAAATTCTTCGCTTTGTATTAAACAACGAAAAAATAAGTTGCTGGTCTGTTATTCTAGCCAGACTTTTTTACACTATTTGTTAGATACTTGGATTTTTAATTTAAAGAACATTTACCATTCTTGTTGATAGTAGGCAGTATGAAACGCAAGTTGGACAAACATAATCATTAATTTTACGAATTTCTGTACAACATTTTCATCTTAATGACTTTTCTGCTGAAAATTATATTTTACTGGTGTGAAAGTTGCAAATTGCTAAGACTGGTAGTGCGCTATAATCCGGAAATCGTAATATGTCAACATCTGGTTACATGATCTGTAGACATATAAAATTACAATCTAAATTTGTTTATACTCACACATTTGAACAACAGAATTGTCCTAATAATTTATGGCGTTAATGTTCATCGAATAAATAATTTGATTTTTTTAAATGTTACGTATACTTCACAACCAAAAATGATTAATTCTGTCTTGAAATAAAAAAGGATCGGTAATCTGATTGTTTGTTGTAGAAGTATCATTCAAAGAAATAAAGTCAAGGATTCCAATAAAGATTGGAATATTTATATTACAATGTAGTTGCATATCCAATTTAGATTAATTAGGTTTGACAGTTTGTAATTATGGCGTAAAAGCCCAAACGCTTAATTAATCATATATAAAATGTTTTGCCAAGATTTGTTTCTTATTTCGGCTTTTGTTTCTATAACGTGATGTAACGTGGATTAAGAATCCATATAATTGCTAAATCAAATACATTTTACACATCCAGTAATTAAAGGACTCTGATATACTTAATAATTGGAAGGTGTAGATACCTAGCAAATAGTAACTACACGATCTCTATTGGTTAATGAAATTTGCCCCTTAAAGTAATTAACAGGTGACCCCTTGTGCGCGACAATTAGACATTTTTTTGGCATGCCGCCTTCAAAATCAATCGCCGCCGACATATTCATAACATGATTTCAGTAGTTGATAAGACACGCTAATCCGGAAACGAGACTAAATTTAGCCGTTGAGAGAACACTGGCTGTTTGTTAAAGTCGTTTAGTGTTTAACGCGAGGAATAATGACTCGACACTTTTAGTCAAAGAAACTTGGTTGTTTTATCAATTGTTATCAAAAATGTCATAACGATGATGTATTATTACTAATTCAACGAGAGCATATATTTTTCAAAAACGAATTTTATGATAAAAAAAAGAAAGTTGTAGGTACATATTCCCTATTACGTTAATACAGCGAGCAATCATTTTCCCCGTAGAGCAGTCATGTGACTGGACAGGGGAGGTAACCAAAAAATTCATCGAATTATTGGAAAGGCGTATGTGGAACAGAAAGGAACGAATGGAAAAACATTGATGAATACGAATCTCCGTGCGCATTATGCCGTACTCCTGCTAGCGATGTGTTAATGTTTCATGGAAAGAACAGCTGCCATCAAGACTACGTGCTCGAATACTCATGACGGGAGCATATACTCATGCAGCAGCCTCTGAATATGTTTGTGGTGACGGTGATCCTGAGGCGATGGCGGAATCCTCTGTGAACCATATTGGAAAGCGTTTCTATCACGTTGAAGCAGAGTGTGGCTCGCTGAAATGTCCACCGTATGTAAATGGAAGGGAACTGACATGTGCAGTATGTTCATATTCCACCAAAGTCTAAAAACATTTATTCTGATTTTCTAAAGAACAGATTTTTTCAAATTGTGTTTCTAAATGACACTTCCACTTCATTTATTTTACTTCACTTTATAAATGACATGAGATGTCGCGTAATAATAACAAGAAATAAAAAAAGAGAAACGGCGTTTACAGATTTGTAACATGACGTTTGTACAGTCCGTATATAGTAATAAATAGTAAGTGCCATAATTACAATGTAACAATACCACGAAACATAATATGATTTCTTCTCGTTTGAAATTCATATTCTTATAAACGCATGCTCTCTTTTTCTCTACTCTTTTGCTGCGTGGGGAGGCTGTGTTTTATGAGTGTGGCGATTCCTGATATGCATATTTCACGTTTTTCCAAAATGTTTTAAAGGGACAAAAACTAAATGTATCGAAATAAAATATAAACAAAACCTTTTAACATCTTATCAAACCTTGAACGGTTCACGATATGTTTAATCTCTAGAGATCTACTTGAAATATCAATTTGATAATTCTTACATACCACATAATCCAGATTATGAAGAAAAGGAGGAAATAATCCAACGAAACGATTCCACGTATAAATAGTGGCAATATTTCTATGAATAGACTATTTATGGTGACATATAAAAAATATAATATTATAAATTCATGCTCGTTTTTGCTCTTAACTCTTTGACTGTTTAATAAGGATGTGTTTGCTAAATTTGTTTGCATAGTTTGAAATATACTTTTGTTAAAAAATAAACAAATAATTAAAATTAGACATACCCAGAAAACACAGTCTTCCCACACAACCAGTAAAGGAAAGGAAAAAGGGAGCATAGGTTTATAAAATGATCAGTTTCAAATAAAACGCCAAAAAATAACGAAATAAAGAACATGAAGGGTTACCACTTTGGAACGGTCAGTGGCAAAACAATTTGCCAAATGGGTTAAACCAAGTTCTAATGTGCACTAAACTCGCACTTCTCGCAATAGATTATTATATGAACAAATATGTACACGTTTTCTTGGTGAATAACGTCCAACCCACCTATCAACTTGACAATGTTGCATGCAAAAGCTCACGTACATATAAAAGAAAGCTCAAGCATTGTCAAGCAAAATAGCGGGTAAACAGTGATTTTACAGGAACAAGAGATAGAGACATTTAAGCAAGAACACCGTTACAGGAATTAAAGAAATCGAGCTTTTTGGTTCTGTTACAAGATTTCCATATAAATTTTCATAAACTCCTAAATCTTTGCCATTGTCGTGCAACCAATTAGATAAGCATAGTGATCAACAGATGGGTTAATTATCATGCATACAAAGCGCTGTAGAATATCATATTGGTCACCTTTCTTTTTGAATTAACAGATGGTTTTACGAATAACTAATACGTTTTTCATAATACCGATGATATAAATAAGAAATGGAAAAAACACCAAAAGCATGCATTTATTCTTAGTGCAAAAGACATCAAATAAACAAAAGGTATTTCCTTGTCTTGGTTTCAATATGGGTTTCAACGAGAAAAAATCAGACCTAACATGTTTAATAACTAGTACGTAGTACTAGTACTGGGACGAACAAGTTGTCTTCCTCCTAGTTTTGTTTCGGAGCATATGAAGAAGATACAGTAGTTTGACTGTGTAGTAAGAACCAGCTACAAAAGTATGAAATGTTTTGGATGAAGCTCCGATAAGAGACAACTCGATTTGACAGATGTCAACCTGTGATAAATTTACAACAGAAAAAAGAGAAAAAAGTAACATTTGATTTCAAATTAAGTGCAAATTAAATCTATTTAACGTTTTATGTTGCTGCAGCCGCAGCATTGTCGGTTTCAGTCTGTCGTTAGTTCAGAGCCCAATATCATAAAACTAAAACTGGAGATCAGTCGCAAATCTCAAGCATTTGATTGGCTAAAATGGCGGTCGGCCAATCAAATGCTTGAGATTTGAGACTGGTCTCCAGATTATTTTTTATGTTGCTGGGCCTAGGTTCTTGGATTTTGCCATGCATTTATTAAGCACAGCATCTGCTGATCATCATCTTTGTCCGTTTCAGTGACTCGTAGTTCGCGAATGTCCTGTACGTGACAGCGGCTTCGTACAATGATACATCACCCGGGGTCATGTATTTTCCATTCACGTTAACGTATGAGCAGTGATTATACCACCAACCACCGAAATCTTCGTGCGCACAGTTGTAAGAGTTTTCTCTGTCGATTGTGACGAAGGGAAAGCCGATGTTGTAACTCATGCCTGGGCTGTAACCTGTTGTAATTAAACAATGTATGTCGTATATTTGTCGTAATGATAATAGAAATGAGTGGGGTTAATCATCCTTTGAGTTAAAGTTTCGAATGAGTTCTTTCAGTTTTCAACAATTTATCTGTACGATCAGCTTTGCAAATGTGTTCCTCGCCACTATTAACTTATCATTTCTCGATCCTTTCAACTTTACGTACCTTAAAAGTTTTATATTCATAAAGATAACTTTAAAATGCAACTAACATATACAAATCCCTATAAAAATGTTATATTAATGGCTATCATAGCAACTGGCATATCGTATGTAGTTATTATCAAATTATGGATATTTAAGGTATATTTCACTCTTTTTTTATAATTCAATGTTGGTAACGTTAAAAGATAAGAAAATAGTCATCTTTTTGAAGGGTGTAAAAGAAAAGAAGATCGTCTTGTAAATTCAGATTGACAATGACATTAAGAGACGATCTTAGCAAGTTTTTGCTATTTGTATTTCAATAATTTGCATAACACACTTTTCAGATTATGACTTATTTATGTTTGTACAAATAAACAACCTGCTGTGCCTGTTCCGGTATGATTCAGACTGAGTGTGTAGTCCGGTCCTGCAGAGAGGAAGAAATCTGTGTGTTCTTCCCAGGCCGTAGTACCATCGGCTGCCTCTAGATCAAATCTCAGTATAGTTGGACCTTTTCCGGCTATTTCCTGGATGTACTTTAACCCTTAGAAGTGGACAAACTACACATTAAATTCATGATTTAAAGTTTCTTAGTTTACTTATTTTTCATCGTTTTGATACAATCAATTATCATGCATTGCCTGATTCCCGTCAGCTAAAAAAAGTTTATCACAACTTAACAAAGTGGCTCAAATTGTTTAAAACCATAATGTATGACACCCAGTTTAAGATATATTTCATTCGTATTATGTACGTCTGCCTGCTATATCTGCTATATATACTACTCAAAATTTTGATAAGGATCACTTAAAAGATTATAAAATATTTGCTGTGATTCTGAAAATATGTTCATTTGACATCAGCTATGTGCCAAAAAAGAATAAGCCGTCAAACTTTTGAAGTGGAACAGCGGCTGTAACTAGGTAGTGGCAATAATTCGGGAAAAACGGAAAGCGATCCCTATCAAATTTTGAATAGTATATGTCAACTGTATGGTAGCTTTACGTTTAGTGTTAGCAATTGATACATTTATGTTGTTTTAACCAAGATATTTTGTTGTGCTTTTCCTTCCTATAAAATCATAGCGTTATGTTAGGCCTACTTCAAACGTCGACTCAATTCATAGTATAAAAACTATTATCTATATTGAAAAATACATAATAATTACCAATGTTATTCTCTTCTTTTAAAGAATATGACATACTTGCCATATTCAACGAACAAACGAGACGTGAAGTAATCGAGGTAATCGAAATTACATTTATCTCAGACTAGAACGCACATCAGATTCTTCAAAACAAATATATTTCCTTATTTAAAGTCATGCTCTGTCTTATTTTCGATCCTTATATTATTATTTATTGAAAAAATTGAATGTTTCCGACAGCATTCGATAATTTCTATATAATACTTGTTCAGCTTAATAACAGGTGAAGTTATTCTACATATTGACAGTATAATCACATTGTAAAATATCCTCAAAGTACATTTATTTACCTAACCAGTGTTCCGCCAACGGGTTCCCGAACCCAAATTCGTAATTAAAAAAAGTTTCGGTGAAGTTGACCGAACCATCGAACCTGTTTTGAATTACCTGCAAAATATCAAACCTGTTTTGAATTACCTGCAAAATATCAAACCTGTTTTGAATTACCTGCAAAATATCAAACCTGTTTTGAATTACCTGTAAAATATCAAACCGGTTTTGAATAACTTGCAAAATATCATCATAGTCCTTAAAAACTATTTATATCTTTTTTATACTTGGGTTTTTTATATTTCATAGATTTTCAATAAAATAGGTAATATTGACAGACCTTGAAAATGATTTAAATTTATATAAGTACTACCATGTCCCGACTTTATTATGACTTAAATTGAATGTCAATAAAATAAAATAAAGACTGCACCAATATCCTAATCAAACATAATTTTTCATTAAAGTGGTAAATAAAAGGATTAATTTACATGTATGTTAATAAGCATGCTTACACAATTTTATAAGGTTTAAAACGTGGCGCTAATAAACCTAAAGTGGAATTGCAAATGGAGACTGACCAAAGCCTGACAGTGTTTGACGAATCGCCTAAAGATGTTGTAGATAAGTGTTCATTTGATATATTTTTTAAATGTGTAAATTGTACACAAATTTCAGCGTTCTGGTAAAAACGGTACATTCTTTTTTACTGACCATTCTGGCTGGAACTCCTAAACATATGGAACGTAGTGTTTAAATAAAAAAACTTCCGACGATAAAACACATTTTCCTGCAAAAAAAAACAAACATTTGTATTTCGTTTTGTTTTACTGCTCATGCTGACTGGGATTTCTAAGCATATTATGACTGAACAAATGGTACCTAAAAAATGCCGAAAACCAGTCTTAAATCTCAAGATTCTGATTGGCTGAAATGGCGACTGGTCAGATGCTTGAGATATGAGACTGGTTTTCAATCTCAATTTAATAATCTTCACTCCAGGAAACGTAATTCCTTACAAAAAACAATCAAGCATATCTACCGTCCATCCTCCACAGGTTGTAGTCATGTCGCAATACACTGAAATAACTGTGTTATTCGATGTTTTGACTTGGTATACACCACTGGGGGCACCTGGAGAATTCGCATAAACATCACAACAATCGTAGCCCACTGAAAGTAGAATATCCTATGAACTTTATCATACTGTTTTCAAAAAAGAAAGAATATTCATATTTGTGGTGAACTGTATAAATAAAAACAACATTACAACAACAACAACAATCACGTTTATTGCATGAAACACAAAGTGCTTATATACATTGTGTTTCATGCAATAAACGTGATTGTTGTTTGCAAATAAATATCTACCACTAAATATAAGTGCTTATATAAATTATATATATTTAGTGGTAGACTTTTATTTGAGAGACTGAGTAAGAAAGAACGTTAACAATATAGTTTGCAAAATGTTATTGTATTTAACATGTGGACAGAACTAAGATCATACAAATATTAAGGTATTTAATAAATCAATTTTTGTTTAGTTTTTAATATTAGGTTACATTTTTTTTATAAATGTGTAACATTAAAGTTAGCTCTTGCATAAAGAAGCTCGCTAAAATATTAATTTGACGAAATTTATTTCTAACAACCGACAATGATAGCAGTCTGTCACAATTTATATTGCAAGATATAACAATTAATTGAATTAATTAATTAATTGTTGTCTTCTCTGTTATCACTTCGATCTGACAACGAGCAACATTAATATTCAATATATGCCTTATATCCAAAAATACAAATTGTTTCAGGGCCCAAGATCATAAAACTAAGATTTGAGATCAGTCTCAAATGTCAAGGATCTGATTGGCTGAAATGGCTAATGGTCACGAAATAGGGCACGAAATTGGTCTAAAAAATTGAACCGTTGTAATTTTGTAACCTAACAGAAGCGTTGGTTACAACGATTACATTTTTAAAACGTTTCAAATGAAATAATGAAAGTAAGTACAAATGTATCTTGAAAGATATTTTTAAGGCTACTTTCACAGTTAAGTTGTGGTTACATGGTTACATTGGTTACACTGGTTAGAAGGTGAAAAAAAATAAAGGCTAATTATTTCGGGCTAGTTTCACTGGTTTCATAGTGGTTACATGCGGTTACACATGGTTACAGAGGAATCTTGAAAGATATTTTAAAAGATTTATTTCACAGTTAAGTTATGGTTACATGGTTACATTGGTTACACTGGTTACAAGGTGAAAAAAAAGAAGGATAATAATTATTTCGGGCTAGTTTCACTACTTACATAATGGTTACATGCGGTTACATGTGGTAACAAAGGTTTCTTAAAGAATATTTTTATTCATAAGATTATTTTCACAGTTAAGTTGTGGTTACATTGTTACATTGGTTACACTGGTTATAATGTGAAAAAAATGAAGGCTTATTATTTCGGGCTAGTTTCACTGGTTACATAGTGGTTACATGCGGTTACATGTGGTTACAAAGGTTTCTTAAAGAATATTATGTAAGATTATTTTCACAGTTAAGTTCTGGTTACATGGTTACATTGGTTACATGTGGTTACAATGTGAAAAAATGAAGGCTAATTATTTCGGGCTAGTTTCACTAGTTACATAGTGGTTACATGCGGTAACATGGTGAACAAAATGAAGGCTAATTATTTCGGGCTAGTTTTACTAGTTACATAATGGTTACATTGGTTACATGTGGTTACACAGGTTTCTTAAAGAATATTTTATAAGATTATTTTCACAGTTAAGTTGTGGTTACATGGTCACATTGGTTACATGTGTTTACAAGGTGATGGCTAATTATTTCGGGCTAGGTTCACGGGTTACAGAGTGGTTACATGCGGTTACATTTGGTTACAAATGTATCTTGAACGATACTTTATAAGATTATTTTCACAGTTAAGTTGTGGTTACATGGTTACATTGGTTATACTGGTTACAAGGTGAAAAAATGAAGGCTTATTATTTCAGGCTAGTTTCACTGGTTACATATTGGTTACATGCGGTCACACGTGGTTACAAAGGTTTCTTGAAAGATATTTTATAAGACTAATTTCTCTGTTAAGTTGTGGTTACATGGTTACATTGGTTACACTGGTTACAAGGTGAAGAAAATAAAAGCGAATTATTTCAGGCTTGTTTCACTGGTTACATAGTGGTTACATGCGGTGACATGTGGTTACAAAGGTTTCTTAAAGAATATTTGGTCTAAAAATTGGTCTAAAAAATTGAACCGTTGTAATTTTGTAACCTAACAGAAGCGTTAGTTACAACGATTACATTTTTAAAACGTTTCAAATGAAATAATGAAAGTAAGTACAAATGTATCTTGAAAGATATTTTATAAGATTATTTTCACAGGTTAGTTGTGGATACATGGTTACATTGGTTAAACTGGTTACAAGGTGGAAAAAATGAAGGCTAATTATTTCGGGCTAGTTTCACGGGTTACATAGTGATTACATGCGGTTACAAGTGGTTACAAAGGTTTCTTGAACGATATTTTATAAGATTATTTTCACAGTTAAGTTGTGGTTACATGGTTACACTGGTTACAAGATGAAAAAAAATGAAGACTTATTATTTCGGGCTAGTTTCACTGGTAACATAGTGGTTACATGCGGTTACACGTGGTTACAAAGGTTTCTTAAAAGGTATTTTTTAAGATTATTTTCACAGTTAAGTTGTGGTTACATGGTTACATTGGTTACACTGGTTACAAGGTGAAAAAAGCGAATTATTTCGGGCTAGTTTTATTACTTCAATGGTTATAGGTAAATTTTACTATTGGGTGTTAAAGATTTTCTCTTGTAAACTTATTTCGATAAAAAAGAAAAAATACACATTTGAGAACAAAGGTCGTTACCGGGATTCGAACAAGCGACCGGCAGGACCAGGAACAGCCTAGACCACTCGGCTTATGCGGATATTTTATGTATGGAATATCAAACAACAGTAAACTTGTTCTGGGATTCAGGGTCGGGTCCAGAGGTCTCTTCGCCAGAGGGGGGGGGGGGGGGGGGGGGCGGGGCGGACACAGACCCCCTTCACAAAAAATGGAGGGATGGAAGAAATGGAGTAGCGCCTTTGGCCATATTTTTCACCGCTATAGTTTAAAGACGGAATCTTTTTTTAAAGGGAGAAAGTCGAGTTTTTTTTCTTTTTTCCTCGTTAAACCGCGACCGCCTTCTCCGAACTCTACGTTTTTCATTCCAAAAGCCGAAAGCAGGATTTGTGTATTTTATTTTAATAATTCATTAATTTTGATTTCTAAATTAGACCAGATAAACATCAATACGCAGTTTACGGTAGAATACTAGGCCTAAACCCCACCCAAGAGATTTCCAAAAAGTTTATACATTGCAATTGTACATAAATAATAGGATATGGTGTATTAGGCCGGTATTCCATAGTTCCGCGATGCGTATTCCGTGTCCGTGTCCGTGTCCGCGTCCTTGTCCGCGATTTTTCACTCAAAGATATCGTTGGGTATATTCCATACCTCCGTGTCCGTTCTGCGCCCATCTTTGTGTCCGCGACGTGGAACTATGGAATACCGGCCTTATGATCGAGGCAGATTAAGCTGCAGTCTTTTTTATTAGATGCTTATATGTTCACATTTTCAATATATGTTGCTAATAAAAATAAAATTTCGAGGATTAAAGCCTAAAATATTTCAGAGCGAACTAATTAGAATATGAGCGATATCAGATATTATTGTAAGAATCACCGAATTTATGCTTATAATGAAACATACCACCAAACTTGTGCTGCCGGTGCCCTCCCACCCCACGGTTAGATCCGCCCCTGCCGTAAATATTTTTGCCAAGAATCATGATTATAGTCAAGCCACATAAAGTATATTGTCACAGAGCGCCTATGTCATGGAACGTGTATGTCGCACGTGTGAAATATTCGGTCAATACGGAACACTCTTCAGTCGAAATATGGACATTAAATGTGCCATATTCGGTTGAATTTAGCTTTTTATGGCCACCAAAACATATTGGTCACTTACCAAAAATGCGCATGAAAATGCAAATAGCAACGTATATGCTATTAAATGCCGGAATGGTAAATACCAAAAACACTTAAAACAGCCATCATCATCATCATCATCATCACCATCATCATCATCATCATCATCATCATTATCATCATCACCATCATCATCACAGTAATCTCGACTTACCAACCCATAGATCGGCAGAGCGAAAGGATTGTACCCAGAAACATCAACACATATCCTGGTTTGGTAACCCATCTGATATACTTGTGTCACGCGGTAAATAATCGCAAGATTAAAAGTGTCGTAATTTATTTACTTAGTGCACGGAACAAATTTAAAAATAATAGGAGTTTAAATATATAGTTGAGATAATGTCATTGCGGAGCGTATAAGGTTGTTTTAATGATAAAAAATAAATAAAATTAGGAGTTTAATACGGAATCGACCCTACGATTTCGACGCGCGATTCCGATTACGGTATTGCGCATGAGCAAAGAGGAGTACCTTGTAACTTTGAAACCATGTCGCAAAAGATTGGACAATATTACTTTCATCCGGGTGCAATAGTCCTGATGGCTCGCTTCCGGATTTTACAACTGAAAAGCCGCCATTTTGTTGCTCGATTCACATTTTCAGAAGTACTTCTTCCATATGTTAGATAACAATTAAGATTTAACTCGCCAAAAAAATTACGGTAAATAAGTTTCTACATTGATTCAAACCTAATATTGTCACAGAGTTAGGGTCTAACAGTAGACTCCACTGTAGCGATGCGTATTACAGTAGTTGTTAGGCATTGTGTTACTTAATTAAAATACAGAGTGAGAAAGTGACATTTACACCGGTTTCCCCAGCATGCTCAACATGGAAAATGTACGTTTTTTTTTAAATTTTTACTGCAATTATCAACACGAACAGTAAGTTTAACATTGCAGTTTCGATTGCTTTTGTTTTAATTTGGTGTAAGAAAGCGATTAGGTATTGCGCTGAATTAACTCTGGATACTGTACACTGGACAGAACTGGTCAAATGAAATTTGACCAGCTTATGGCATTGAAGATGTGATCAGGACTCGAAACCAAGGTTCTCAGATAAAACATACAGCTACTCTGCCAATATAAGTTGAAATTTGAGGCATTAGGGTGGACGGGTGGTCCAGTGGTAACGCGCTGGTCTACCAATCCGGAGGTCGTGAGTTTGGAACCCGAACGCGGCACTGGAAATTTCTGAAATACGTCTGAGTATTTCCCACCCAACTAAGTACTGGTTCACTCCCAGGAAGTAGGATTTCAGTGCGTGTATCGGTGCTATACACCGGGCACGTTAAAGAACCAGGGGGTCTCTTCGGAAAGAGCAAGGGTATCGCACCCGGATTCCCTGTATCTAAAACTCTATCTCTCAATATGTATCTGCACCTGTCAGATGTAATTGTATATATGCGTAAATACTCAGTGGATGGTGGTGTTGATGCGTGCGTAAATACTCGGTGGTGGTGTTGATGTAAAAACCTAATGGTGAGGATGTAAAATGATATAAAATGATTGTGAAATATCCTGCTAGCAGGAGTGCCTCTAAACGGGAGGGGGGAATATACCAGACAATAACAACAACAACAACATGGCAAAGCTGTGTTTACCAAATGCTATCTGAATAATGCTTCATTTGCAACAAATAAAAATTATACATTTCATTTAAAAAATTTGAGGTATAGTGTAAAATGATTTAAATAGGAGGCACGACTAAACATTTATTTCAGATTTTAGGAATAATTGCTCTGTCAAACAAGTAACTGTGTTCAAATGTGTTGCATGGTGAAGCCATGTTGACCATTAATAGACCTGTTTCCCGATACCGTTGTATTACATGTTTTTATCGCAACCACATAATCTCCGAATTTCAGAAGGAGGCATAATACATCTATGCTGCGCCGCATCATTACACGTGAGATTATAACGCAATGCCAAGAAATTTGACAAGTTTTACTGAATAACTTGACTCTTAAAATAATTGAAAATGATCATATTGTCCTCACTGATCTTCCTAGAGGAACTGTTTATTTGAAACTATTGGGATGTTTTCGATCCGTACCGAAGCATGAAATTATATAGCCTTTAGCAGTGTTTCTAAAATTTCAAAATCCCATTCGGACATTGGCCCCAAAATGAACTATTCTCCGACTTCCAGTTGGCACGAACAGCGACTTCCAGTCCCCGCATTCAGCGCATTTCATTCTTCTGACCACCAGTCCATTCCTCTTTTTCGACATAATTTCTCGCGGGTGATATCTTACAACCTCCCAACAGATTAATCATTAATGATTTTTGAGTTGTAGACGGAAAAATTCTTTGATCGATTTATTACAGCGGCAGGCGACATTTGAAGTTTACGGCAATCGGCATCTTTGTTGTAAACACAAGCATCCCATGCATTTCAACATGAAATAATAGGTCAAAACATTAATCGACAGCAGTATTCATAACGATTGTGAAGTGGATTATTTAGTTCGTTAAACATGTATTAACTCTCGGATTTTTGGAAGACAACTATTCGCTTTATGTAAATGCCGTATATGTCGATCATATCATGCTCGTTAACACAATATTATATTTGTTGGAAATATTATTCTATTCTTTAAGGATGTGGTAATTCTTGAATCTACAACTTGCACGAGTATATGTATACAATAAATGTTGCTTGCGTAGATTTTTTCTAAATTTGTAATTTATTTGAATGTTGTATGCGTAAGTAAGCATGCCTTGTTGTATGCGTAAGTAAGCATGCCGGTCACTCGATTTGTAAAAAAATGAAAATCATATTCATTTGTGCCATTTTAACTTTGCTGTGAAAACAATTTAAGTGAAGTCATTATAATATACGTTTTTTTTTTTAATTTGAGAAACAGCAATTTTACATTTTATTCGGTTGTCGGTCATTTAGAATTACGCACATCGGAATAACACTTCTTTCAAGAAAATCAAACAGTTTTTATGCCCCCGCCATGTAATGGCGGAAGGGCATATAGTGTTCACCCTGGCTGTGTGTGGGTGGGTGTGTGTGTCAGTGTGTGTGTCAGTGTGTATGTTCGAAAATATTGTCCGCTCTATAACTTTGTTATTTCTTATTGGATTTTAAAATTACTTGGTATGAATGTTCACCATATCAAGACGGTGTGTCGCGTATAATACCCATGCATGTACCTCCAAGGTCAAGGTCACTGTTACTAAAAATAGATTTTTCTTGTCCGGGCTGTAACTTCCTTATGAATGGAGGGATTTCAAAAGAACTTGGCACAAGTGTTCACCATGACAAGGCGGTGTGTCGCGTTAAACACCCATGCCTGTAGGTTCAAGGTCAAGGTCACTTTTACTATTAATAGAATTTTGTTGGGAAAATCTTGTCCGCTCTGTAACTTTGTTATTTCTTATTGGATTTTAAAATTACTTGGTATGAATGTTCACCATATCAAGACGGTGTGTCGCGTACAATACCCATGCCTGTAGTTCCAAGGTCAAGGTCACTGTTACTAAAAATAGAATTTTCTTCTCCGGGCTGTAACTTCCTTATGAATGGAGGGATTTCAAAATAACTTGGCACAAATGTTTACCATGACAAGGCGGTGTGTTGCGTATAACACCCATGCCTGTAGGTCCAAGGTCAAGGTCACTGTTACTAAAAATAGAATTTTGTTGGAAAAATCTTGTCCGCTCTGTAACTTTGTTATTTCATATTGGATTTTAAAATAACTTGGTATAAATGTTCACCATATCAAGACGGTGTGTCGCGTACAATACCCATGCCTGTAGGTCCAAGGTCAAGGTAGCTGTTACTAAAAATAGAATTTTCTTGTCCGGGCTGTAACTTCCTTATGAATGGAGGGATTTCAAAAGAACTTGGCACAAATATTCACCATGATAAGGCGGTGTGTCATGGACAACACCCATGCCTAAAGGTCAAAGGTCAAGGTCACTGTTACTAAAAATAGAATTTTCTTGTCCGAGCTGTAACTTCCTTATAAATGGAGAGATTTCAAAATAACTTGGCACAAATGTTTACCATGACAAGGCGGTGTGTCGCGTACAACACCCATGCCTGTAGGTCCAAGGTAAAGGTCACTGTTACTAAAAATAGAAATTTCTTGTACTGGCTATAACTTCCTTATTAACAGAGTGATTTCAAAATAATTTGGCACAAATGTTCACTATGAAAAGGCGTTGTGTTGTGTACAATTCACATGCCTGTACGTCCAAGGTCAAGGTCACTATTACTAAAACCAGAATTTTCTTGTCTGGGCTGTGAGTTTGTTATTACTTATTGGATTTTAAAATAACTTGGTATAAATGTTCACCATGACAAACATGCATAGCGGGGGCATCCGTGTCCTATGGACACATTTCTAGTATTGTCTACCGACCACATCCCGTTTTATCTATGCCGCAGGCTATTCACGGGACGTGTTTTATGGGTAGTCATAGCAGCAGAGTTGTGAATTCAATAATTGACATGTTAATTGCTGATTAAGCTGTGAAAAATTGTATATGTACGTAATTTTTGTAACAATTTATGGGCCACTATTCATGACCGATATTTTTACCAATTGTGAAATTTCAATCAGACATTCCTCCCGAAAATCGGTCAATGACCGGCCTGCTGAAAATTTTAAAAAACAATGGCCTCTAGGTCTGGATAAAGTAACACAAAATAACAGACTGTTTATTCTAATCAGACGACTGCAGTATACTGAATCTTGCTAACAAGAAAAAAAAGACAATCCTGGAAACACTCCGCTCGATTATTGCCATTGATTGAACATAAGCCTTTCATTAGTTAAAGTTTGATTGTTAGACAAACTTCATTAGCACAAGAAATAGAATGATGCTCTTAAAGTTTTGTAAATCTCTTTTAATTTAAAGCCACAAACAAAACGATCGAGTTATATTTTGCTATTAAGGCCTGACTAGATATGCCCTATCAGGATAGATCGATAGTAAATTATAGATATTAAATAAAAGATGGTAAAAAGCAAAATAATTTTCGTATGGTTAGTAAATTATATATATTAAATAAAAGATGGTAAAAAGCAAAATAATTTTCGTATGGTTCATTAGCCTAAATTATTTAAGATTCTACTTGGTTTCTGGTGTTCCTGAAATGAGCGCTTGTTATAATCTAATAAACTGGATTATTTTGCATAATAAATAATTTTTTTCCTTGCAAACTCCATGTGTGATTATCAATTTTTTGAGTCCGAATACTTAAAATTTTAAAGAAATTGTGCCGAGAGTACATAATTAAACCCATAGCATTCACTATTAATATGCGAGTCGGCATATGTTGCCTCGTTCTGAAATCGCGTTTCGATAAAAATCGGAAAAACCCGTTCCGCGACGGAGCAATGTGAAAAGGGTCTGTTAATTGGTACAGTCCAACTTCCAATAGTTTGTAACGAGCTTTTGTATAAATTCCTGGGTCCAGATGCTTTGAGTGTAAAAATCATCTTATGATCGCTCACTAAGAAAATAAATAAAGTTATTGGAAATTATATGCGTGCATTGGGCAAATAATATTGTTTATTAAATTTGTTTTTTGTAATTTGTATTTCAGTTTGAAGTAATCATAATTATGAAAGATGCGTGACAGATCCGGTTCAAAGAGCATGAAACTGGAGAAGAAGTAGAATACTGGAGAGGTATTTTTTTTAAAATTAACCCTGAAGGGCTTACCGCCACACTCCTCCCAATCATGTTCATCGATAAAAGGAAAATTATCAAAGTTTCATTGAACCGCATTTTGCCATTATTGAGATTTTGATAATTTTCTTTTTATCGATGAACGTGATTGGGATGAGTGTGGACTGTGTGGTAAGCCCTTAATATACACTACAAACAACTCAGAATTTGCCCTTCTTTTACATTAATATGATGTACCAAAATCACTGGCATGTTTACACACCATCAACTGAACATGCCAAATTTTAGGCAGGCACTGAATCAAACACCACAAAGTTTCTCTGTGGACCATGTTGTACATACATGATGGGTCCCTGTGGTCACCTATTAAATCCTTTATTTAGTGGGTTAATCTTAAAATCTTGTTCAGTTTTTTTTTAAATAAAAACAATGTTGTTTCAGTTTTCACATTTAATAACTTAACCTACTTCATGGACACACCTTTTTACCACATGGACAGGCCATGTAAATCCAGATCAGATGACAGAGATGTAGATTTAGATCAGCTGGAAGATCTTTGTGGTCTTTAAAATGTGATTACACTCTGGTTTTATGCTAATCTTGTGTAGGAATTAAATACGGCTTGAAATCTTTCATCATTACCATCTTTCTTTTATGTGATTTTTATAAAAAAATATATAAATATAAATTATGGCAACAGTATGATTTGTTCAGTTAACTGCAACAGCAATTTATGTACATCTTCATAAGCCACAAAAGGTACTGTGTAACTGACTTACTAGTTATCAAAGATGATTTAAAATTAAACATTTATTTTCAGAGATGTGTATCACCAAGCATATGAAGGCTATAGAGTTGATACTTATGCAGGATTGGCAGACAGCTATGGGACAGAATATGAACATTACCATAGTAAACAGATACAAGGTTTGCATAATTTTTTTTTAATTTCATGTATTAGAGCTGCATGAATGTATAATATTAATACAGAGGCATCACACTGAATCTACCAGTGCATGAATATTAGTTATTATGTTGTTTTCCTTTGACATTTTACTTCATGAATACACCCTTTATCACATTAGTGACCAGTGTATATCCAGTTCAGCAGGCTTATCTGTGCAGTTTGATCAGGATCTATACTGCTAACGTTTAGATTTATGAGGTTATTTCTGACCAAGATGCAAACATTTTAGATCCAGATCAGACCCCAAATATGTTCAGCTGACATGGAACTATACTGTTGTCTATGTGATAAAAAAGTCTCCATAGAGTAAGTCAAGAGTAATGAAGTAATTATCAGAGCATAAAAAATCAATGTATTAGACAAATTTTATTTTTAAGTGTCTAAATATTTTAAATCAATTTTGACTGTCAACAAATCAATTTATAAAAGCAATAAGATATAAAATTATTCTTGAAAGTAAAAATTAATTGGCTGTTGAATTTAACATTTCAGGAAAACAGGTTCACATGGAATGCTGTTGGGAGATCAGTTTAACAGTTCTAGACAGTAGAGGGAGCAAACAGCCTACACATATATTACTTCCACCACTAATTCCTGCAATAGAAATAGATGAAAAGGGAACTTTGAAAGCCACCAAATACGACAAATATGAAAATACTGCAGGCTCGGTTTGATTGAGCCTGTTCATGGGCAGTTATCATGGGAATGCTTATTACTGCCCACGCCGCCAACCCCGGGTTGAGCGCAACTCAGTAATTACACCATTAAATAGTACAATTTCGATCCATCCCAAACGATGGTATGCATATGGCGGTGAACATGGAACCTTCAATGAGGTATTTTCAGATTAATACCATTCCATGTTCAGCGGCGTATGGTCCCCAGAGAAAGTGCTGCTTGGGAAGTTAATGTGAATAGACAAGAAAAAGAATTGTCAATTCAATTATACTGTGTGATTGTGATATCAAATAATACAAAAACGTTTTACTGTAGACTTCATCGACGAACAGTAACTATAGAACACCATTTGTATAATTTTATTATGCATATAATTTGCTTTTTGATGTAACCATAGAAAATAGGAATAGACTCCTTCAGCATTCGCTTTTCTGTTCATGGACTTATTTGAATGTTTCAATTTGAAGTTCCCTTTTCATTTATTTCATTCTAGTCGGATTATAAATTGCTCTACTTATCTTAAGTCCTCAGACCCAAAAGTATGTTTTTTGATTTCAAGCTTGAATATTCAAAGAATATGACAAGCTTTGCTACTTTCTTTGTCATTGGTGTCACCATATTTTAACTCAGAATTTTAAGTGTTGTGGAATGATGTTTTACAATCTACCTTGTTAACCAGATTTTTATGAGTCTATATTTCTAATACCATCAGTCAGCCTTGAATTTTGGTCACTTTTTGGTGCTGTTTAATTAAGAGTTTACAGGCAAACTGGTGTATTTAAGTTCTCACCGGATTTTTTCAAACTTCACAGAAGAATTCACCTCATTAAGATATAGTGTTGAATCTTAGAACCTTGACCAGTTTTGCTTCAAAAATCAAAAGTAAAACAACAACTGATTACTTGTTTCTTTGTTTTACTGTATACATACGATATCCACCACTTTTGATTCGTCGATTCCGAGAGAGGCAGTGCCTTAGTTCATATTAGTTAAGAAAGTGTCATTTTGTACAACCATAACATTTTGCGGCGTATATAAGGATACTATTGTGATAATTGCCGTACAAACAAAACACGCGAATATTCTTTAGGTGTACATGTAATCGGTGCTCAAAATGTATTCATTAAGAAAAGCAGTTAATGAAAAAAATTAAACTGCTATAAAGGAAATCACGAGACGCATTCCTACCATGTTAAGTTTCGTTGCTAACACAACATCATCCCTTGATTCTGTGTTTGCAACAGTATCAAGCATTAAACACAAAATATTGACTTGTACAATTTTAAATATTTAGAAAGCTTTTGATGTTGTTAAATAGTCAAAATATATTTGGATGTAGATTAATAGCTAATCATTTTGTTAGTTCCCATTTCCCTCTAAACAGGAATTTTCCAAAAAATTATGAACAAGGGCATTATACTGTTATAGTAAATTAAAGTTTAACCTAGCTAGTCCGTCAAAAGACGGTAGTACCGAGGGCAATTCAAACTAATAAAATAATTATATGTGACTAAATCACCATATTCAGGGATTTTGACTTAAGATTCGTATCGCAAATCAATTAATGCGGATATTAAAAAGATGAATGAATCATTAATTATTAAAACTCCGCCCCACGAATCACGTTATCGCATTACTGTGTTACTTATTTTCAATTGGTCGATGTTCAAAAAGAGGCGTTTCTTTACTCGAGGCGCCGAACATATCATTTGATATGTTCGAAAGTTAGTATTAGTATTTTTAAAACCGAAAGCAACACAAAGAGTGAAACCGATTCTTTTATTGATAGTTTCAAATCGCTAGACTACTCGACTCGTTTATTTCGAAAACTCAAACATTTCTTATTTCCATTTGTTGAATAAAAAGTGTCATAATTCTATTAGATGCTTTTCTACAAGCGTTGAAATCATTGACATCGAAAAATGGTATTTAATCACATCTGTATAACCTGAACAGGATCTACATTGTTCAATTCTCGGTCAGAAATAACCTAATGTATCTTAAAGCAAACGGTGAAGATCCTGATCAGACGACGCGGATGTGCCTCCTGGTCTGGATTTGCACTGTTTGCTAACGTATAACAGCCTTATCCCATGAAAAAAAGACTTATTTGAAATTTATGGTGCGCTAAGAACAGTAGCATTTTTACAACAACAAGGATATCGGTAAAAAATAATGAAACGCGAGTATATTTATTTTATATTTTTATTTAACTGTGATTGTGCACGTATTGTTTGATTTATAATAATTTCCATCATGATGTTAATCATGTTTTATTCACGCGTTAAGATCAATTAAATTATTGTTACATATGTCGTTATCTAACATTAACAGATTAAACATAATAATTTATAAATAATTTCCGATAGTGCATAAATGGGAGGGATTACAATTAGTCTTAGAAAAAATGGATAGAAAACAAAAAGACAATTACAGATTAAGGAAAGTGATCGAGTTTTTATAGGTAGGAGATATATGATACGACCGGATGCGCATGCGTGAGATAAATGGTGGAAAATTTTGAATCAGTGGAAATAATTGAGATATTTATTAGTTTTGGAGGGGATATTAATTGTTTCTTGACATGAAAGTGGAATTGTGTTGAGTGTCAATGCCTAAGAAAAGAAAGAATAGTAAAACTTCACCGGATAACAACCAGAATAAATCGAAACAGACAAAGAGTTGGCATACAATGGCACAAAATGGCGCCCAAAGTTTTGGACAAACGTTTTTCAATAGTCAAAGTTGTGCAAATGGATCAGTAAAAGGTCAAGTAAATATGAATCAAACTTGCCAGATGTTTTCACAAAATCCTAACGGTGGATCTAATGTGTCATACAATAATGGTAGCAGCAGTCAATTTGTGCAAATGAACTCTGCCTTGCATAGTTTTCAGCAACAGTGCGCCTCCCCAGTACGTAATGATGGATATCAATATTCACAAAATTCTGACATGTTTTCTCTTATCTTACAAAGATTAGAGTCAATGGATTGTAAATTATTACAGTTAGAAACTATTCAGCGTAGCGTAAATTCTCTGACGTCACGAATGGACAGTATGGATCGGAAGATCAACCAGCTAGAGTGCAAAACGCGTGACGTTGAAAATAGTCGAGTGTTTGATTGTAATTTACTGGGTGACTTGACGAAAAATAAACAAGAGCTGGACAGTCTGATGAAAAGTATAAATAAGAAAGATGAAAAACAACAGTCTATAGAAGCGGATCTTAAAGCTGAAATTATAGACCTTAAGTGCCGCAGCATGCAGGACAATCTTATATTCTATAACATCCCTGAAGAAAAGGACGAACAATGCGAGGAGAAATTGCAGGATTTCATGAAAAAGGAGCTAAGCATGGACAACGCTAAGTCGGAAATTAAATTACACCAAGCCCACAGAGTTGGCCCATTCAACAGTTCCCGGATTAGACCAATAGTGGCAAAGTTTGCGTATTATCCGGATAGAGAACGAGTTCGCAAGGCGGCCGTTAACTTGAGGGGTAAACCGTTCGGAATCAGCGAGCAGTTTCCGAAAGAAGTTATGGACACAAGAAAAAAACTGATTCCCATCATGAAGAAAGCTCGTGAGGAGGGCACGGACGCTTACATCAGTGTGGATAAACTGTACATAAACAAACATCTTTATAAAAGCTCTGATTAGGACTCATGTGAGGGTGTTTTGAAGTGTTTATCTTGGAATGTTGAAGGACTAACTACTGCTAAACGGTCGTCAGATAATTTTCTAAAAAATTTAAGTAAGTACGATATCATTGGTTTAAGTGAAACATGGACAAAAAAGAATTCAAATATTGACTTAAAAGGTTATAATAATCCTATACATTCATACAGAAAATTCCAAAATAGACGCGCTCGACGCGCGAATGGTGGTTTAATTGTTTATATTAAAAACGAAATAAGAAAAGGTGTTAAACTAATAAAAAATGATATTGATTGTCTATTGTGGTTAAAAATAGATAAATTATTTTTTCATATTGAAACGGACATATATATTGCATTCATCTACATTGCACCAGAGAATTCCCCAGTGCATTTTATGAATGACAGTGATATTTTTCGCCAACTTGAAATTGATATAAATTATTTTAAAGAAAAGGGCACTGTTTTCGTTTTTGGTGACATGAACAGTCGTGTTGGAAACAAATGTGATTATATTGAAAATGATCGCAATTTGTTTGAAGATCAGTTTTATGATATTGAATCTGCTCTCTCACGTGCAACAAGTGACCATGGCTCTAATAGATTTGGTGACCTTTTATGAGATCTGTTAAAATCAACTAATTTAAAAATTGTTAACGGAAAATTGTTTGGGGATAGAAATATTGGAAAATTAACATGTATCACACATAACCGTCAAAGTATAGTAGATTATCTATTAACTGAGCAAATCAACTTCTCTATTCTTAACGATTTTTGTGTTCACGATTTTAACGAATTTCAAATCATGCCCCTATTGCGTTTAACTTTAAAATAATGACCAACTACTATAAACAAAGTGATAAAACAAAAACATTTTATAGGTGGAACCAATCACATAGCGATTCGTTTTTAAATGATATTATGAGAACTATTGGAGATTTAGAACAAAATCTTATTCACGATATAAATCAAGGGGAAAGCACTGATGCGCTCACTTCGAGAATCACATCTTTCTTCAATGACCATGGTAAAAAGTATTTTGAGAAAATTAAAAAATTTCCCGATGTGCATTTTAGCGTTTCTGATAAAAATAGGCAAAAATGGTTTAATGCGGAATGTCGGGATAAAAGAGAAATTTATAAAAATGCTATCCGTTCGTTTAATTTTGATAAAACAACCTAGACAATTAATTTTTCATACAAAGAGAAATTACAAATATTTGTGTAAAAAACGAAAGACAGAATTTAACAGAGATATTAGTAGGAAAATGAACGAAATGCGGCACAAAAGTCCACGTGAGTTTTGGAAATTATTTAGACCGAATACGCGATCTGATCAAAGTGACGATATTTCTCTGGAAAGTTTTATAATCACTTTAAAAATTTGTCTTCGGAGACCCGTCCAAACTCTGACCCGGAAATTAATCAGTTTATAAACGCTTTCGATACAGGTGAACGCACAACACCGTCGTTTAGCGATTTAGACAATTCTATAACAATAGAAGAAATTAAATCAGCGTGTAAGCGATTAGGAAATAACAAGGCATGTTCCTTCGACAATATTTTGTATGAATATTTTAAAGTAAGCATAGATGTTACAGCGAGGTCTTTAGAACTACTTTTTAATTCTATATTAAATAGCGGGGTGTTTCCAAAAAGCTGGTCAACAGGTGTTATAATTCCAGTGTTTAAGAAAGGTGATCCCTCGGACACTAATAATTATCGTGGAATTACATTAATAATTTGCTTTGCCAAACTATTCAACAATATTATTAATGAACGGTTTAAAAAATGGGCGTCAGTAAATGATGTTTTGACCGATGCACAGTTTGGTTTTAAAGCCAATTACAGTACAGTAGATGCTATCTTTATACTTAATGCTCTAATCGACAAACAATTCCAAGACAAGGGCAGACTATTCTGCTGCTTCGCTGATTATCGTAAGGCATACGATTTAATTGACAGACAAGCTCTTTGGTATAAACGTATCAAGGCTGGCATCGATGGTAAAATACTATCTGTCATTCGCTCCATGTATAACGAAATAAAATTATGTGTGAAACATATGAGCAAGCTTTCAGATGTCTTTGAGAGCAATATTGGTCTCTTACAAGGTGAAAAAGTTCGCCGATTCTATTCAGTCTCTTTCTTAATGACATAGAAAAAGGTGAAATATAGAGATGTATTTACAAAGTAATTCATCAGGTATTACATTAGATCAAATTTCTATATACCTATTATTATTCGCAGATGACGCCGTAATTATATCAGACACTAAAGAAGGCCTACAAGAATCACTAAATAAGCTTGAGCAATATTGTTTGAAATGGAATCTATCAGTGAATATTGAAAAAAACGAAAATAATGATATTTAGGAAAGGGGGTCTACTCGGTCAAAATTAAACATGGACATATGCGGGGCAAAATATTGAGGTGGTAAACCGTTTTAATTATTTAGGGGTTGTATTCTCGAGTGGTAATTCCTTTATGCATGCAACCAAAACACTAGCTGGCAAAGCGCTTAGATCTTTAAACTCATTATTTAGTATACCAATGAATAGGGAAGTACCTTTTAGTATTATGTTTAATCTGTTTGATGCTTATGTTCTTTCTGTTTTGAACTACGGTTGCGAAGTTTGGGGATTTTCACCGACTGAAATTCTAGAGCGTGTACATAAAAAATTTTGTAAATGGATTGTAAACGTTAAGTTATCTACAAATACATTGGCTCTCTACTCGGAATTTGGACGGTTCCCATTACACATTGGTAGACTTAAAAGAATAATAAAGTATTGGTTAAACCTACACGGTCAAAAACAAAATAATTGCATTTTAAAAACTATCATTGAAGAACAACGCTTTGGTATTGAAAAGAATTCTAGAGTAGTCAACTGGTCATCGGAGGTCAGAGATATTTTACAAAGTTCAGGATTTAATGATGTTTGGCAATTTCCATCTTCGGTTAATATTAAAGTTTTTATACCTATCCTTGATTGACTGCTTAAAGACATTTATGTAACTGAGTGGCGAATGGGAGTGGAATCATCTTCTGCACTTTATATATACAAAGAACTTAAACTAACATTCGAAAGGTCAACATATTTAACAATTTTGGAAAATACACAATTCAGAAATATGATTGCCAAAATAAGATTGTCATCACATAAATTATTTATTGAAATCGGAAGGCACAGAAAAATTCCAAGAAATGAAAGGAAGTGCATATTATGTAATTCGAATGCTATTGAGGATGAATACCACTTTGTTATTATTTGTTCTTTTTATCGAGACTTACGGGCGAGATATATTCCCAGATATTATACGGTTAACCCAAGTATGTTTAAATTTATAATATTATTAAATTAAAATAATAAACGAATTCTAAGTGATCTAGCATTATATTGTGTAAAAGCAATTAAACAACGGGACGCAGTCATAAATACTTGATGCTTTTAGACTATGTACATTTGTTATTGTTGTTAAAATTTAACGCTGTACACAACATATCAATTAATTGTTTGTAGTTATTCCAAGAGAACACTCTCACAACAATGCTTATTTTCTGTTGTTTGAATTGTATATATCTCATTGCATGTAATAATCAAAATAAAAGGTAAAATGAGAGAGAGAGATGAAGACATTTTTAATATTTCACTATCCCAGGCCGCAATCATAACGGAAAGTGCCTTACAGGAGATTGGGCCTGTCCAGTCCCCTAATAATCATGACAATGACTCTGTAAACCAGACTGCTCGTGCCGGAGATCCAGGTGTTCTCGCAGGCGGGTCTGGAGATTCTAATGATAGAATTATTGTTGATACTCCGTACACAGTGAACTTGCCGAGTGATATACAGACTGCTCGTGCCGAGGGTTCTAGCCCTGCTGGCGGGTCTAAAGATAACCAAATTACATCAGGCTGTGATGATCACGAGAGAGAGTCATCCCAAAACCAATCTGTACAATCCGGGGGCGACTCTCATGTGAAATCAAAGAATAGTACATCGGGCGGGGGTATCAGACAGAGAACTCGCAAAAGACAATCTTCAACAAATGACATAGAACCTGATAGCAAAAAGCAGAAAGGTGAGAAAAATTCTAAAGCAAGAGTGAAAACCAAGGTGAATCCTAAGTATAAAACAAAAAAGCAAACTAGTAATGGGGCTGCCGCTGAATCATCTGTTTTAACAGAATGTATGCCTGAAAGTGTGCCTGATTTTAACAACTTAGATATACCAGGATTGGCAAAGATGATTTTTAACATGCAACGTGAAATGAGAAGTATGTTCAACACGGTACAAAAAATTGATTCCAATATGAATGACATGATAGCAAATGTACACGTTCGGATCGACAATATTGAAAAGACCGTCGAGGACAAAGTCACAAACAATATGAAGAAAACACTTGACAACAGAATAACAAATGAAACTAATAAAATCAAGAAAATGGTGGAAGATAAAGTTAGTGATGCTAAAAGAGATATATTAGCGGAATGTAAAGCAGACTTTGAAGGTGCTACAAATAACATCCATGACCTTATCGACGATTTAAAACATGAGTCAAAGGAAAACCTGAGTCCAAATGGAATAGAAAGAAACATAATCCTTCGTAATGTGAGCGAATCCAATAATGAAGATACACTTGGAATAGTAAACAACATATTAGCAGATGGGGTAAGAACCAGAGTAAGAGCAATCAAAGCAGAGAGAAAAGGATCGAAACCGGGATCACGAGTTATTGTCGCCACAATGAAAAATGCATCTGATAAAAAGGAAGTGCTAGATACGAAATTCCGTTTAATTAGTTCTAGTCGCTATCGGGAAGTGTTCATAGATAGTGATAAAACTAAAGCGGAGCGAATACAGAGTGCCAATTTTAGGAAAATTATTGATTCAGTGAGAAGGGGTGATGTGAATGACCTCGAGGTTAGGGGCACACATGTTGTGTCACGCATGGATAGGAGAGAGGAACATTCCTGGGAAAAAGAGCATCGTCGTGGAAGTGCAAGTATTGTTGATCGGCATATGTCTGAAACATCTCGAGATAGGGGCTCCCCAAGGAATTCACAGAGAGACCACCGTGATAGTTCAGGTCATGTCGACAGGCGTTTGTCTAGCGAAGCATCTCGAGATAGACGTGACAGCCGAGGATTACCATGGAAACCAGAGAGAGAACAGTATTATTATTCAGGGGAACGAGGACAATATGACAGTTATGCTAACTGTGTTCGTGGTCCAAGAAACTACCGGAGATAGGTCATCAGCGGGTTTTGGAACGTTGAAGGGTGGAAATGTGATAAACATTGTGATAATTTTATTTTTAGAAACTTTTGTGTAAATGAAAATACCTTTGACATTTTAGGACTGGCTGAAACACATCTCATGAAGGATGAAGAACTAGCCCTTGATAACTATACATTTATTGGGAATCATAGAACCAAATTACATATTAATGCTAAAAAGGGCTCTGGAGGTGTGGCCTTTTTATTAAGCAATGAATTGTTAAAAGATTTTAATGTATCTGTCATTGATAATGATAATGAAGGTATATTGTGGATAAAATTGAAGTGTAAAAATAATTTTTATGAAAATATAATTGCATGTGTTTGCTACTTACCTCCTGAAAACTCCACAAGACAGGTAGATGGTCAAAAATTTTATGAAAATCTTTTGTGTCAAATTGTTAAATATCAAGAGGAAAACACTTGTATGTTTTTGTGCGGGGATTTTAATAGTAGATGTGCAAATGATCCAGATTTTATACCTGGTGTAGATAATGTACCTGATCGACATGTTGTTGATTTTTCAACAAACGGGTTTGGTTCATACTTAATTGATTTTTTAATCAATGTGAATTTTGCCATCTTAAATGGACGTAATACAATCAGCAACAACTTTACATTTATTGGTCCTCAAGGTGCATCGGTCGTAGATTTTTGTTTGGTACCCTACGAGTCTTTGCAGAAGTTTGTAGACTTTGAAGTTCTTACTATGTCAAATATATTAGAAAATTATGCTTTATTTAGTAATTTTCAGAATAATGATATACCAGACCATTCTTTATTAAAGTGGAAACATGTTTTATCAAATTATGGTTCTTGTAAAGAAAATGTACTGGATAGAAAAACACTAAACGCTAGCAAAGAAGTGTATGTTTTTAAAAATATTGATGATAATTTTATGTCAACTCCAGATGTTCATTCTAGAATTATTAGTACAATTGAACAGCTAGAAAGCTCTGTTTTATCTCAAAATAGTATAAATCAGGCTTATAAAGATTTTGTAAGTATTATTCATAATGAAATGGACAGTAAATTGAAACATAAAACAGTTAAGTTGTCCACTTCTAGGGTTACTAAGAAAAAGCTAAGAACAAAGAAACCCTGGTGGTCAGATGACTTAACTGTTCTATGGTCAGAAATGTGTAAAGCTGAAAAACAATGGCTTAAGTGTAAGTCAAGGGAAAGGTCTAATCTAAGACATGTATTTGTGCAGAAAAGAAAGCATTTTGATATAAGTGTCCAACGTGCTAAGAGGCATCATGTTAAACAAGCTCAGAGTGAATTAGAAGCAGCTGTAGATTCTACATCTGGTACATTCTGGAAAAAAATTGGGAATATAGGGTTAGGCAATGAACGCTTAAAGAAAATCCCTTTTGAGGTTAATTTGCCTGATGGCTCCTTATGTAATGACCCAGATGTAGTTCTTGAGAAATGGCGCACTGATTTTCAAGGTCTTCTTAGCCCGGATGACACTACGATAAACTTGGCTAATATAAGTGTAGAATTAGAAGATATTACTTCAGATAATTCTATTTTTAATCAAATGATACACATTGATGAAGTCATTAAATGTATTTTATCTTCAAAATCAGGAAAATCGTCAGGCATTGATGAAATCCCTAATGAATTACTGAAAAATGATGCAGCAATTGCAATGTTACATAGTCTTTACAATAGATGTTTTATTACTGGTAATGTTCCAGACGATTGGTCTAAAGGTATTATTTGTCCTATACCAAAATCATCTACATCTGATTCCAGAGACCCTTTGTCATATCGTGGTATCACACTAGCACCCACAATGTATAAAATTTATTGTAATATTTTGAATAATCGCATTACAAAATGGTGTTGTGATGAAGATGTTATTAAAGATGAACAAAATGGGTTTGTTAAAGGAAGGAGTACTATCGACCATGTTCAAGCATTGACAAATGTTATTGAAACTAGAAAACTGAAAAAACTATCTACATTTGCAGCATTTATCGATTATCGAAAGGCTTACGACACGATCGATAGAACTCTTCTATTTGATAAATTAAGACATGAGGGACTGCACGGCCGCCTGCTGCAAGCTGTGATGTCTCTCTACAGAAGTGTGAAATGCTGTGTGAGATTGAACGGATTTAGCACTGATTGGTTTGACGTTAAGTGTGGCTTGAAGCAAGGTTGTCCGCTCTCCCCTATGCTCTTTAATCTATATATAAATGATCTTGTGACTTATCTAAACAACCTGGATATAGGTATTGATATAGAGGATAGAAAAGTTTGTATTTTGTTATTTGCCGATGATGTAGTTCTCCTGGCAGATTCGGCTCAGGATTTACAGATTCTGTTAGATGCATTAAATGTTTGGTGTACACAGAATAAAATGCAGATCAATAATGATAAATCTAAGATAATGCATTTTAGGCCTAATAGTATTGTAAAGTCAGATTTCGTATTTCATAATGCAAATGCTCCTCTAGAAATTGTATCACATTACAAGTATTTAGGTGTTGTTTTAAATGAATTTTTAGATTTTCATGAAATAGCAAAAACTGTTGCAATGTCAGCTTCAAGAGCATTAGGGCTAATTATATCCAAAAGCAAGGTGTTTGGTGGTTTCCATTATTCAACTTTCACAAAGCTATATGATACTTGCGTTTGGCCGATAATAAGTTACAGTGCACCTATATGGGGAGATAAGTCATATTCTTGTATCAATGCCGTCCAGAACCGGGCAATGCGTTTCTATCTCGGCGTTGGGAAGTATACGCCAAATGCTGCTGTTTTGGGGGAGATGGGTTGGAAACCACCAATTGTTAAGCAATGGGGATCTGTATTTAGACAGCATTTTAGAAACATTCATATGAATGACACCAGAGTTAATAAGAAAATGTTTGACTGGGCAAAATCGTGTAATGTTAAGAATAGTTTTAAAAGAATAGAAGTATGTCTTCATGATATTGATATGTCACATGTGATTGATTTAGATGTCAGAAACTCAAAAAGTATTGTGAAAGAGATAGAATGTAAAATATTTGATAAACAAATTGCTATCTGGAAAAATTTAATAAATAGAGAGACTGGCAACAGAGGTCAAGGTGGAAATAAACTAAGAACCTATAAGCTTTTTAAACAAGATTTTAAAACAGAGTATTATGTTGAAAAAAACATTCCTTTTAGGTACAGAAGCGCCTTTGCAAAGTTTAGGTGCGGAGTTGCACCAATACGTCTGGAAACTGGTAGATATGAAAATATTGCTGTTTGTAATAGAACATGTTTCCATTGTTCAAATACTGTTGAAAATGAGATACATGTAATTCTACATTGTCCAATTTATGCCAATATTAGATGTCAATTACTGGATACTCTATCTACAAATTATGAATGCCAAAATATGTCAGATTTAGAGAAATTCATTTACATTTTTACTAAAGAGGATTTGATGTATTTATCAGCCAAAACCTGCTATAATATTCTCCAAGAAAGGAGAAAACGCTTATATAAATGACAGTTTTATAACAACTGTAAAAATGTATAGATGTATATAAGAATAATCTAATAATACAACAATTCTTTTAGTGTTTTAAATTTTGACAATAGAACTGTTATATGCCGTACTATGAGTACATTATTGTTTTAAGATCCGTATGTCTTAATTATGGTGCATTACTTTAGTCTTATCATAGAATGTTTTTAGTGTTTTAGATGTAAAGCTACTGTATCTTTTAGTATCAAATAGTCTCTTATAAATCAATTATGATTGGTCACATGCATGTACTACTACATTTATATAATTTTATTGTATAAACTGTGTTGTATTTATGTAATGTGAATGAGACTCTAATAAATAATTGAATTGAATTGAATTGAATTGAATTGTAATTGTATTTTTTCTATGTATGACGATGAGTTTGTATGCTTAAGTCAGAATAAAATTTATGTTCTGTTCTGTTCTGTTCTGATATATGGAGTTATGGACACGTATCTTTAATGAGAGATTCTCAATTCGGTTTGACTCCGATCATTCAATGTCAGATGTGAAATGTAATACATTTTAAAGGCAGAACTGATAATTGTTTACCGTACTGAATAAGGTAGCCAAATGATGATTATTTGTTATAATTATACTATTACACGTTAACTTTAGCGGATCAGAAGCGTATGCTACCATGCTGAAAAACTGGTAGCTAACACAAAAATGACGATTTTTTGTTCTTTTGTAAAAGTAAATGTACTCAAATTTTCGTAATGTTTCATATTTTTGAAGTTTATTGTCAATATCAGTTTGATACTAAGTTTAATAATTAATAATTTTTAATTCTGTGTAACCGGTTGACACTTTTATTAGCAATGAGTTAAGAAATAATCAATAGCTTCCGGTGATATATCGCATGATAATTCACGGGGCGGAGTTCAGATGCGTAAGGATATAGCACGAGGGGCGTAGCCTCGAGTGATATATATCTACGCAGCTGAACGACGCCCCGTGAATTATCATGCGATTATTCACCGGAAACTATTGATTATTTCAATTCTAACACGACACATCTGACTGAATAAGCGAAATAATATTAACTCAATTTTAGCGCGTTGTAATAAACGCAAATGGGTTTTAAGGTCGGCAGTTAGTGTTTACTCCCTAAACATCTTCATAATTCAAGAACTGAAAATAATTAAAAAATTAAATAACAAACGTTCGAACCGTATTTGTCATTCCAACGGTTTAATACTGCACCAGGAAATAATATGTAAACAACGGAAATGACGTGACGTCGTTAAAATGGCGCGTTAACGTCACCTTAACGTTTCCGCAAAAATAGCGGAAAATAATTATGGTATTTTATCTAAATATATAACATAAACATTATTCTATTACTGTGGTATCATCATATTACACGAGGGTAAAAATTTCGCGTATTATGTGCTTTCTTAAATGCGCGAAGTTAAATCCCAGCGAAAAATACAATTGTCATGTGATAAGCTTATACCGACAGGTATTTAGTAATAGCCGTGCCCACCCGCGGTGAATTATCGTGTAATAATTCACAGCAGATTCAATGGGAAAAAAACACATCAAGTCGTGTTACAAATGTCGATATCCCTTAAAGTTGTTATTGTAATATTGTACGAGGCAGATAAATTATCGGAAATTTGGGCATTTTACATACATACGTATATTTGGGGCGCGTCACGGGAAAAGGTACCTTCGGACAGTTGACGTCAATACTTGAAATGACGTCATAAAGTTGAGCTGACGACATTAATTATTATGCATTTCGCTGTAAAAATTACATTCAAATTTTCATTGTCAAAATGTGTTACAAAATCACTTTTTAGTTTTGAAAAAAATAATATATGGTTATAAGTTCTTTCTAAATTTAGTAACAACTAAAGTGTCACAAAATATGACCGAAGGTACCTTTTCCAGTGACGTGCCTCATTTAACAGTGAACGCACATTAAGAAACAACTTAATTTTAAATACGAGTGAATGGTTACCTTTCATTATTAAAGATCAACTAATTGCATTTTAGAAATAAGTTTTGTATCGGACATTAACTTAGCAAGTGAAAATTGTATTTAATTGTATTAAATAATTAGCAATAATAAAGAATTGACACTTATAAGCTCCATTAATTTGTGCAAATAATCTCTGAATTGTTTGAGACCACCAATTTTTTAAGTTTTATTAGCATTAGTAAAATAAAAGGTATATTGTAGCTCTGAATAGAGTTTTAATTTTGTGTTATATTCTTCACGAAAACATTTATAATTCGTTAACGGGTTATCTAATCTGCTGAATAAATTAAACATATTTACATTTTTAAAATAATTTTAAAACGCATCAAAGGTAAAGACCACAGGTCCAATGATAGCTTATCAAGCGGTAAGTGAAACTCCGCCTCCAACATCGAGTGTGCATGCGTGAAAAATACTTTTCCCAGGTCAGTTCAATAAAAAATACGCGCTAAATAAAAATGTTGCTGAAAATCTCAAGATTAAAAGAAAGATTTATTTACCGAGAGTGACTGTGAAAAAGGATGATATCAATGCACGGCCGAGGTAGAATTGCTTTTTTCGTATCTCGCAAGATTATGTTACTTCTGGACCTAATTATCCAAATATACTAATTCGAAATTCAGGTTATGTATATCGCAATGTCTTTTTAATGAATGTTATAAGTTTAGTTTATATATGCAGCACAACTACACCCTGAGGTTTTAGTTCTTCACTCGTTTTATTCAAATGTATGGGACATGGTTGATTTGTCAGATATAAGCGTTGAAACGCATTATTATTAGAAGTATAAATATTTAATCCAATTAGAATGCACACAATACTAAATCTAAATCACTTTAAGAAAATCAACCTCAGAAAAATGAAGCGAATATTTATTTCAAACAGCATTTGATATTTTACAGAATCGGTTTCACAAAAGAATGTGTTTTATACATTTTACTTTTACATTTTATTTTTTACCTTGTAACCTGTGTAACTAATGTAACCATGTAACCACAACTTAACTGTTAAAATAATCTTATAAAATATTCTTTAAGAAACCTATGTAACCGCATGTAACCGCTTGTAACCACTATGTAACCAGTGAAACTAGCCCAAAATAATTCGCTTTTATTTTTTTCACTGGCTAGTTTCACTGGTTACATAGTGGTTACATGTGGTTACATGCGGTTACAATGGTATCTTGAAAGATATTTTATAAGATTATTTTACATTGGTTACATGGGGTTACAAGGTGAAAAAAATGAAGGCTAACTATTTCGGGCTAGTTTCACTTATTACATAATGGTTACATGCGGTTTTATATAGGACATATTTATCTAAATTAAACATATTTTTATCAAAAGATACTCTAATATTTAACTCAAAGTTAGGTTTTGTACGTTTAACATACTGTTCAAATGATTTATTAATGATGACAATAACTCCACCCATATTTCTACCTCCTCTTGTTGATTTTTTAGCTGGACCAACTAATACCAAAAAGTATGAAAAATAATCATGTAAGTTGAAACAATCAATTTCCCATGTTTCGGTAAGACCAATTACATAAAATTTCTTCAAATAGTTCATAAATTCAACATCATCAAGTTTAGATCGAAGATCTTCAATATTCTATCTAAAAAGACAGTTTGTTTACAGGTTTAGGACCTTGGCCACAATCCTATGAATCAACATCAATAGGTTCCTTGTGCTCTGCTAGATCGACTATCGACACCTTTATGTCAAAGCCAGACACCTCTCTTAACGCAGACTTAAATCCACTAAATCGAACAGTCTTACGGAAAACTCTTGATTTGGTAAACTTTGATTCATCTGTATTATTATCCGTGAATTTACACAGACGACCACCTTTAAAATAACCCGTTTTACCTTTGGCTTCTAAATCGAGAAGCATTGACCTTTGCCTATTTGTTAGATCATTTGAAACACGAATACCATGCTCTCTTAGTACATCACGATCCCTGTAGAGTCTAAATTTATAATCAGCATCTCTAAATTAAACTTGGACCATTCTAGGTTTATCTTCCTCTCGCTCCCCTAATCTTTTAGCAAAGACGTTCGAAGCATCCTCATCTGGTAGAGCAATTTTACACACATTCTCAGAGATCGATTTTAACAGGGAATCAGAGGTTTCATTTGGGCATTCTTCTAACCCAAACACTCGCATATTAAATTTACGATGTTCCGACTCTAACCTATCAACAATATTTTCAAGTTATTCACATTTCTGGCAATTATTTTCGAAATTTGTGTCAAGCGCCACTATATCATCATTGGCAACTTCATTATAATATTCCAATCGGTCCAATTTAACATCGATATCAGTTAATCTCTTTTCGAACACTACCTGAGTACCCTTAACTTGTTTAATTTTCCCCTGCATAGACGAAAGATCAGATTTCATACTCGATAATTCAGACTTTACAGATAAAACTTCAGATTTCACATCGTTGATCAACTGCATCGTTTGTATATTTGATTGCGATAAAGTTTTAAGGATTTCCTGCGTATCGGAAGAAGGTCCAGGATTCAGTTCAACATAGCTGCCAACATAACCAATTGAGCTAACCGGGACAATACCAAACAAGGTTGATCGGATAGCCCTGATATACGTTATCATCACTGTATGACATCGAAAAAGGATTACTTTACTGATAACAGTACTGACTATATATATGGGGAGACTCTCTACGGATGTCACATTGCACAAATAGCGCAACCATGCGCTAGCCGGGAAAACCCCTTAAAAGTTTGATCGGATAGCCCTGACATACGCCATCGTCACTACATGACATCGGAATATGTTTTGCTTTTTAACAACAATGCAGGAACTGTCGAAGACGTAGTCTTTAATTTGTGTAAAGGATACCGAAACATAAATTTTCAAGCTTTTAACTTTGTCTTCTTCTTATCCTTATCACATAAAAGGCATCAATTTAAGAGAGAGAGAGAGAGAGAGAGAGAGAGAGAGAGATAGAGAGAGAGAGAGAGAGAGAGAGAGAGAGAAGAGATGATTAATATACATTTTATACTCATACTCACAGTTTTCGCAATTTGTCCCCAAGAAGCCGGCAACACATGAACATGTGTAGGAATTAATACCATCCGTGCACGTGCCACCATTCTGACATGGGTTAGGGTAACAGTCAATTATATCTTGAAATGACAATTTGAGAAGTAAGTTTAAAATGTTGCAATAGTTTGTTGTTCTTAACAATTAGCAATTGAGGTAAAAACTGTCATTTTACATTAAAGAATTAAAATGCACTTCAGCAGACTTTTGATAATTATGGTGAAATGTTTAGACTTAAATCTACAGATTCCATCACAAGAACAAAACATGTTTGAACTTGTAATGAGAAAGGTATCGTAACCGCTTATCTTTCCGTATCACAATAAAACCTGTTTTATCATCTATCTCTTTCTATGGTATAGCTATAAAAAAAGAATGTACTTGTTTGGCAGCTTGTTCCTGTAAAACCGGCAACACATGAGCACGTAAACAAGTTCACGCCATCTGTGCACAATCCGCCATTCTGACACTGATTCGGGCTGCAGTCATCTATATCTAGAAACAATTGATTTAAGATGAACATTCAACTGTAATTATCTATGTAAAACTACTTGCAACTGCTGAGGATTTAAACAAGGCATATCTTGAGGTAGACAGACAGACAGAAAGACAGACAGACAGACAGACAGACAGACAGACAGACAGACAGGCAGGCAGGCAGGCAGGCAGGCAGGCAGGCAGGCAGACAGATAAATAAATAGAAAAACAGAAACAGAGCGAGTGACAGACTTACAGACAGACAAACAAACAGACAGACAGAAGGCTGGCGGGCAGGAAGAAGGACAGACACACAGACACACAAACAGACAGACAGAAAAACATATACAGGAACAGATAGACAGAAAGACAGACAGACAGGTTGACAGGCAGGAAGACAGGCAGCCAGTCAGACAGAGAGACAGACACATGATTAATATATATTTTATACTCATACTCACTGTTTTCGCAATTTGTCCCAGTGAAGCCGGCAACACATGTACACGTGTAGGAATTAACACCATCAGTGCATATGCCACCATTCTGACATGGGTTAGGGTAACAGTCAATTATATCTGGAAATGACAATTTTGAGTATTAATTATAAAATGTTGGAACAGATAATTGTTTTTTAAAAGTTGCAATTTAGGTGAAAACTGTCATGTTGCATTCTACCGGACCACTCTGGCACTGATCATGCTCATTATAATTAACACGTGTTGTCTTACAGTCATCTTAAATTACACACTAGGAACAATATCACACCGGATGTATTCGGAATGATTGTTTCTGGTTTGATAACGAACAGGAACATTTGTTTAAAGGTATAACTATTGCATTTCTGTTAACATCTGTTTATTTTAAGGGGTTTATAATTGTTTTCTACATTTTGTGAATACATCTTCAAGCAGCAACCGATTTGAAAGCTAGGAAAGGAAGCTGAGAATGAGAGCTGTGACAAATGTGATAATTGTTATCATGACTGGCGAACTTGTGAGAAGAATTAAACGACACTTTCTTACACTTTTGGTAATCATGATGAAATGTTTGTACTTAAATCTAGATATTCTATCACAAAAAGAAAATATGTTTGAACCAAATATCGTACCACGATAAAGATTGACATGAAACAAGCGCTTACTCTAACCAAGATTCCATCAAGTTGTTGAGACGGAATAGGTAATAGACAAAGGTGTCGTAACCACTTTTCAGTATGTCATAATAAAACATGCTTTATCATACATCTTTTTCTAAGGTAAAACCATTAAAAAACAACAAATGTACTTGACTGGCAGGTTGTTCCTGTAAAGCCGGCAACACATGAGCACGTAAACAAGTTCACGCCATCTGTGCACAATCCGCCATTCTGGCACGGATTCGGGCTGCAGTCATCTATATCTAGAAACAATTGATTTAAGATGTACATTTGGCAGTTATTATCAATGTATAACTTTATTGAGGCATATCAGAGGGTAAACAGACAGACAGACAGACAGACAGACAGACAGACAGACAAATAGAAAAACAGAAACAGAACGAGTGACAGATTTACAGAGAAACAAACAAACAAACAGACAGACAGGCTGGCGGGCAGGAAGAAGGACAGACACACAGACACACAAACAGACAGAAAAACATATACACGGACAGACAGACAGAAAGACAGACAGACAGGCTGACAGGTAGGAAGACAGGCAGCCAGTCAGACAGAGAGACAGACACATGATTAATATACATTTTATACTCATACTCACTGTTTTCGCAATTTGTCCCAGTGAAGCCGGCAACACATGTACACGTGTAGGAATTAACACCATCCGTGCATATGCCACCATTCTGACACGGGTTAGGGTAACAGTCAATTATATCTGGAAATGACAATTTTGAGTATTAATTATAAAATGTTGGATCAGATAATTGTTTTTTACAAGTTGCAATTTAGGTAAAAACTGTCATGTTGCATTCTACCGAACCACTCTGGCACTGATCATGCTCATTATAATTAACACGTGTTGTCTTACAGTCATCTTAAATTACACACTAGGAACAATATCACACCGGATGTATTCGGATTGATTGTTTCTGGTTTGATAACGAACAGGAACATTTGTTTAAAGGTATAACTATTGCATTTCTGTAAACATCTGTATATTTAAAGGGGTTTATAATTGTTTTCTACATTTTGTGAATACATCTTCAAGCAGCAACCGATTTGAAAGCTTGGAAAGGAAGCTGAGAATGAGAGCTGTGACAAATGTGATAATTGTTATCATGACTGGCGAACTTGTGAGAAGAATTAAACGACACTTCCTTACACTTTTTGTAATCATGATGAAATGTTTGTACTTAAATCTAGATATTCTATCACAAAAAGAAAATATGTTTGAACCAAATATCGTACCACGATAAAGATTGACATGAAACAAGCGCTTACTCTAACAAAGATTCCATGAAGTTGTTGAGACGGAATAGGTAATAGACAAAGGTGTCGTAACCACTTTTCAGTATGTCACAATAAAACATGCTTTATCATCTATCTTTTTCTAAGGTAAAACTATTAAAAAAACAACAAATGTACTTGATTGGCAGGTTTTTCCTGTAAAGCCGGCAACACATGAGCACGTAAACAAGTTCACGCCATCTGTGCACAATCCGCCATTCTGGCACGGATTCGGGCTGCAGTCATCTATATCTAGAAACAATTGATTTAAGATGTACATTTGGCAGTTATTATCAATGTATAACTTTATTGAGGCATATCAGAGGGTAGACTGCAGACAGACAGACAGACAGACAGACAGACAGACAGACAGACAGACAGACAGACAGAAAAACAGAAACAGAACGAGTGACAGACTTACAGACAGACAAACAAACAGACAGACAGACAAGCTGGCGGGAAGGAAGAAGGACAGACACACAGACACACAAACAGACAGACAGAAAAACATATACACGGACAGATAGACAGAAAGACAGACAGACAGGCTGACAGGCAGGAAGACAGGCAGCCAGTCAGACAGAGAGACAGACACATGATTAATATACATTTTATACTCATACTCACTGTTTTCGCAATTTGTCCCAGTGAAGCCGGCAACACATGTACACGTGTAGGAATTAACACCATCCATGCATATGCCACCATTCTGACATGGGTTAGGGTAACAGTCAATTATATCTGGAAATGACAATTTTGAGTATTAATTATAAAATGTTGGATCAGATAATTGTTTTTTACAAGTTGCAATTTAGGTAAAAACTGTCATGTTGCATTCTACCGAACCACACTGGCACTGATCATGCTCATTATAATTAACACGTGTTGTCTTACAGTCATCTTAAATTACACACTAGGAACAATATCACACCGGATGTATTCGGATTGATTGTTTCTGGTTTGATAACGAACAGAAACATTTGTTTGAAGGTATAACTATTGCATTTCTGTAAACATGTGTTTATTTAAAGGGGTTCATAATTGTTTTCTACATTTTGTCAATACATCTTCAAGCAGCAACCGATTTAAAAGCTTGGAAAGGAAGCTGAGAATGAGAGCTGTGACAAATGTGATAATTGTTATCATGACTGGCGAACTTGTGAGAAGAATTAAACGACACTTCCTTACACTTTTGGTAATCTTGATGAAATGTTTGTACTTAAATCTAGATATTCTATCACAAAATGAAAATATGTTTGAACCAAATATCGTACCACGATAAAGATTGACATGAAACAAGCGCTTACTCTAACAAAGATTCCATCAAGTTGTTGAGACGGAATAGGTAATAGACAAAGGTGTCGTAACCACTTTTCAGTATGTAACAATCAAACATGCTTTATCATCTATCTTTTTCTAAGGTTAAACTATTAAAAAAACAAACAAACAAATGTACTTGTTTGGCAGGTTGTTCCTGTTAAGCCGGCAACACATGAGCACGTAAACAAGTTCACGCCATCTGTGCACAATCCGCCATTCTGGCACGGATTCGGGCTGCAGTCATCTATATCTAGAAACAATCGTTTTTATATAAGCATCCGGCCGATATTATATAATTATAGGAATCTTCTTTAAAATGCTGAACTTTGAGGTCTTTCTGGGTTTAAGATTTAACGGTTGCTGCCGTTCTTTAAGCGAGGTGTTTTGAGGAATTAATCAAATTAAAAGCAAAGCCTTTCTGCATGTTTTATGAAAATGGTACAAGTACAAACCATGTTAATTAGTCTGTTGTGAAACTTTTACTATTTCTGTTTGTTTTATATTTTAAAAACACATTTCGTTTTTAGTTACATGTAGTATTATTATGATTAGTTCGTACAATACATTTTATTTTTATTTTTTCGGTTAAAACAAAAGGTAAAATGACTGATGAAAACTATAGACTGAGCTATATTTTTATATTAATTTAAGACATACAAGGCTTTCAAAGTCTAATAAGCCTGCAACACATGCATATACGTATGTGCATGTGCATCCATATTGACACTGATATGCGTTACAGCCATCAACATCTAACGGCAAATGTGAACTTTTTGTTCATTTGTTAGTATTAAGCTCTATAAATTTCATATTAATCTAAGACATATACGGCGTCCTATGAGTTATTGCTGAAGATCAGTTCAGGCGCTTTTTAGAGGTCAACTATCGTTGAAGAATTAAATCGCCCTGTGTTTTACATGACGAACGGCATCAGGATCATTTAACGCATTCTTTAAAAATAGAGCAATAAGTCAACACCTACTCGAATCTCGAACTCTCGACATCTGCGCGGGAACAAGCGCGTGTCACTTAGTTAATTTAGTTATACCTGGTATTTCGAAAACCTGAATGTTGTCTCATGTTTGAATAAAAATACTGTCTACCTGGTATTTCGAAAACCTGAATGTTGTCTCATGTTTGAATAAAAATACTGTTCTAGAGATTTTTTAGTATTTATTTTATAATTGAAATTAACATTCTCAGAATAATCCTATATTTATGTGAGTAATGTGTTTTGCTCTTTTTACAACAACACATGAGCTGGCAAAGCAGTAGCTTTTAATTTGTGTTCACGACACCGAAACATAAATTTTGCTTTCAACTTTTTCTTCTTACTTATGCTCAATACATAATAGGCAACAATTTACGTATTTATTTGAAACAACCGGTGCTCCTATTTCCAGAATATCCATCAGCATTCATCACCTTCGTAAATTTTAATGAACATGTTTCAAACGTTATTATTTATTTGTCCATATTCGTGCAAAATGTTGTATTTTCATATTAAAGCAATATCCTATATATTTCTGTAGCAAAATGTGAAAAAAGGTCATCCCGTTGTATTTCCAGGCGTGTTACACAGTAAATGACTGCTATGATTAGCTACAAAAATTATAGGCAGATAATATGTCTTACCTATGTCACAATTAGTCCCAGTGTACCCGGCACGACAATAGCATGTGTAGGTGTTTACACCATCATTGCAGGAACCACCATTTTGACACGGATTCGAGTTGCATTCATCTATATCTAAAAGTAAAAATTAATTCGTTCAAAAAGTTTGTGTAAAAATGGAAATGTGCATATCAGGAATCGCAACATCCAGAAAAGGCAGCCTCCACACATTCAAGTGTAGAGAGGAAATGAGAGCATGGTTAATACAATGACCAATTCCACCATAAACGCAACGAACAATTAAGTTAAACGAAAATGAGATCCTGTGGGGTTCGAACATTGGAACGGTCAGTAGCGAAACAATTTGCCTCTGGGGTTAAAACCAAAATCTAGTGAGCACTAATATGTGCATTTTTGTTGCTAAGGTAACGTACAAATACGGCTTCTTACATGCATGTTAATATTAATAAACTCAGGTGTTATCTGTTTGCTTTGATTTCTAAATACAGCTTGTTACAGAAAAGTCTTATATTATTAACATGTTGTGATAAATAATAGAATATAGCAAGAATGTTCTGTAAGTGTCTGTTCATACCACTTCTATTCGAGATTATGAATTAAACCATATTGCAATGATTTATGAAACTTTACAATTAACAGAATGGATTGTTTCAGTGCAGTAACTACATGAATGCCATTAAGTTGGGCGCTTTCATTATTATTTCTCGTTTTGATTTAAAGTTTTGTTGTCAAAACCATCAGCCAGAATATATTTATTTAGACAAAACTAAAACTTACCACGATAGCGATGACTAGTAATCAGTGTTATTTTAAATTGAATACTAACTAGTTTCACAGTGTGTCCCCGCAAAACCATCGGAACAAGAGCATGTGTATGTGTCGACACCATCCATGCACACACCACCATTATGACATGGATTTGGGTTACATCCATCAATATCTGCAAGTATGCGAAATCAGCTCGGTGCACGGTTGAACATGATTGCGACATGCAATGCATTACTCTCTTAAAATGGTATTGCCTCTACTAGGAGCGAAAACGTACCGTTCGACGACAGCGCATAGTCATGCAATTCCGACAAAGCTACCGACTGTGCTAGCTGGGACATCTACAAAATTGTTGATCTGATAACACTGCTTAACGTACTAATCACTGTATGACATCGTTGGCTCTTTTTACCGATAACATTACTGACTTTATGTACGGGTAGACAATTTACGGCCGCCACACTGCTCAAAAAGTGCTGCTGTGAATTTCTAATGCCTCTCCTGGGGAGCGAACTCGTACCTTAAAGCAACAGCGTCCAGCCATGCAAATCCGACCACGCTACAAACTGGGCTAGCTGGTTGATCGCATAATCGTGATAAACGCAATAATCAAGGCATGTCATCGGTAAAGATCTTACTAAAACAGTACTGACTTTATTTACGGGGAGTCTTTTTACGGCCGCCGCACTGCACAAATAGCGCTACTGTGAATTTCAAATGATAACGCCTCTACTTGAAAGCCATCACGTACCGTGCGGTGACAGAGCATAGCCATGCAATTCCAACAACGCTACCGACTGAGCAAGCCGGGATAACCCCTCAAAAAGATTGATTGGATAACAATGATCATCAAAATATGTTATTGCAGTTAGAATTGTGATTCGTACAGTTTAATTCACCACAAGTTGTTGTTTTATTGACCGATGACAATGTCAACATACCTGTTTCACAATTTGTCCCTGTGAAGCCTGCAACACACGCACATGTGTAGGAGTTAATATTATCCGTGCAAGCTCCACCATTCTGACACTGACTCGGGTTACAGTCATCAATATCTAAGGGCAAATGTGTAATTGAAGTTCATTTGTAAATAGAAAGAGCTATATTTTTATATTAAGATAGGACATGTACGGCGTTCTATGATTAACTGGTCAAGAAAAGTTACTGAGATATTCCGAGGTTAACTATCCTTGACGATTTTATTAGTCATTTTTCTTACAATACAAATTGCTTTAAAAACCTGGCATCACTTTAAGCTGAATGTTTTCTGATGTTTGACTTGAAGTACTATTCAAGAGAGTGTTTTGTATTTTTATTGAACTAATCATTCTTAGAAAAATCCTATATTTATGTGGTGTAATATGTGCAGCTCTTTTAACAAAAACACAGAAACTGACAAAGCCGTATCTTTCAATTTGTGTTCACATAAATTCACCTTTTCCATACGCCGCTGAACATGGAATGGTATTAATTTGAAAATACCTCATTGAAGGTTCCATGTTGACCGCCAAATGCATACCATCGTTTGTAAAAATTGTACTGTTTATTGGTATAAATATTGAGTTGCGCTCAACCCGGGGCTAGGCGGCGTGGGCAGTAATATGCATTTCCATTACTGTCCATGAGCAGGCTCAATCAAACCGAGCCTGCAGTATTTTCATATTTGAAGTGTTCGGTGGCTTTCACAGTTCCCTTTTCATCTTTTTCAACCTTTCAACTTTTCAACTTTTATTCATGCGCTAAGGTTCATACAAAGAACAGCAATAGCATTTACAAATAGATAAGTATGCAGTTATGGTCATGGCGACACATAGATTAACAGTGTACGTTTACTATCTCACGTCTTAACATAAACATAGGAAACGGCTTACACCAGATAAAATAGGTTAGATAGGCAAATGAGTTTAGTGCATAAAACATGTAAATGCATAGATATCACAAATAATAGTATACAGAAATATATTTACCTTAACAATATCAACAGTATCGCCATAGACCTTCAAAAAAGAGGTCTAGCTATGTTTAAGGATTTCTATGTTTTAGATCTGCTAAAATTTAGCTCCGTTTTACTTACATATTATTTCAATAATAAGGAAAGTTCTTAAACGTGTCAGAATAAAATTAATAGCTCTCAAAATCTTACCAGCCAAGTATCCTAAAATTACGTAAGTCATTTTTATTTTCTGTACTTATTAATTCTATAATTTTTAACATATTTGGCGTTCGAAAGTAATATTGTTTTACAAATCTCTTTCTTTCATAATGAAATTGTTTACACATAAGCAAATAGTGAAATTCATCTCTAAGTTCATTACAAAAATTGCTCTTTCTATCATCAAGAAGTATGCCCCTCCACCTTCCTATTTAAACCGGTAAACGATGATTTCTGGTGAAAAACAAAATAAGATTTCTACAGCTTTTTTGAGGTAAAACATCAATATACTGCCAATTTTGAATAAAAATATCTGTGAGTTTTTATTTCGTTGTTTTGTTTAACCATTTTGCATTCAGAAAAAAATGACTGTACCATATTCAGAGAATCCTAGGTTACAAAGTTGATTTTTGATATTATCAAGCCATGTGGACTTAATACACTTTTCAGAATATAAACTAAACAGTAAATTTTAAACTATAGTTGCCAGTTCTGGATTTAGAATATTTGCGGGGCATAGGTAAGTTTCACCCAGTAAGATAACATTCGATTTTGAATATCTACGGTTAACGGAAAGATTCATAATTCACCGTATATCATATAAGACGGTGTGGATTTCTTCATTTAAAAATGTATTTATAAAATCGCAACTGTACACGTTCTAAGATGTCTATATTTCCATATCCCTATATTTCTGATCCATAATGAAGAATAGGTTTTACTGTTTTTTTTGGAAAAGATCTATTTGCAAATCGAACGGTAACGATAGAGTTGATTTTCCGGAGAAGTGAAAATAGAGCTTTGTTTGCTTGCTCTGCTATTTTGTTTTTGTAAATGAACCGTTTTTTGTAAAGAATATGCCTAAATATTTGTACTCATTCACGTTTTCGAGTTCGAATTCGCCTTATTTATATTTTCGGTTAGACGCTCTTCTTTTCTTCGAAAAAGTTACAATTTTTGTTTTATCTGTATTAACATTTAATTTCAAAGTTTTACAGTAGTTGTGAAAATGGTCCAGTGCTTGTTGCATATCGCTTCGTTTTCGGTAAGTATTAGAGTGTCGTCAGCATACAAGAGAATAATAATTTTAAGATATGTGTATATGTCGTCAGTAATAAAATGTTTGGCTATACCTTCGATGCCATTTTCCGTTAAATAATTTTCTAAATCGTTAAGAAATATGCTAAATAGAAACGGTGAAAGGTTCTCAACTTGTCTCACCCCATTAAAGCAGCTAAAAAATGCTGACATCCCTTCACAATTTTGACTGCTGACTTAATATTATTATACATGTTAAATATCAAGTTAAAATATTTTCCATTTATTTTTTTCTTTAAATAATTTTTTTGCCATAGGCCAGCTCTCCATATGGAATCAAAACATTGTTTAAAATCAACAAAGCAACAAATCAAATTCTTCTTTTCAGAATTGACAATGTTTATAAGACTTTTTAATACAAAAATGTGATCAACAGTTGAATGGTTTTTCGGAAACCTGCTTGTGTATTTTTAATCAATCCATTTTGTTTTCACAGAAAGAGTTTAACCTATTATTGATAATGCTGGTAAATAATTTCCCAATACAACTTAATAAAGAAATTGGGCGATAGTTTTCCGGGGAAGACGGTACCCCCTTGAAAATAGGTTTTATTATACCAAACGTCCAACTTTCAGGTACAATACCTTCATTAAATATAATATTAAACAGTTTTTTTTTATAAATCGGTATCATTATATCACGAAACATAAATTGTGCTTTTAACTCAGTCTTCTTACTTACGCTTATCACATAATAGGCAATTACAATTTATTATAAGTAATTATTTAAAATTACTCGGAACGAGACGTACTTTTTGTGCTCTTCATTTTCGATGAAATTGTGAGGGAATTGTTATTACATTCTGGATAAACTTTATATGGACGAGAAGATAAGTTAAAACATTTTTAAATCCGATTATATATTCACAATTTTCGTAGAAATTGTGAGTTTGTGACTGAAAATTAACATTTTGTTCTGTTTGTATACTTGGTATATAGATTGAATTTAATACAAGAAATACCGCAGTCATATTGCATTCCAGTCGGACGGTTACCTGTGTGCTCGGGGCAATGGAGAACAATGGGAACAAAACAGTTCTATTTGAGTTAGAACCTGTGATATTATCCGACGAAACAGAAGTTAAATTACCTGTAACGGTAAACTCTACCACTATGTCCCAGAGCGAAACTATTATCCTATGGTGTGGTGAAAGAAATATAGTTTCTCCTATTACCGAGTCTCAATACAGTCGCACTGCGGTCACCGAACCATCCTATAATATGAACTATGATACGAACTATAAAAATGACTTGGTCGAACAAAACCGACTTCAAGGCTTGATTCGAGATTTACCAAGCGGAATGTTTGTGAATAGAGTATTAGTGGACTATAACCAATCAGAACCTGACCTGAGAGAATCTGAAGATTTCCCATTTGACACTAATAGTGAGTTAAAACGACGCGTTCATACCCGTAATGGTGAAACGGCATGTGTTAAGTTAGCAAATGACATATACAGTCTGCTATCAGTTATTGACTGGGGAGACTTCTCTGATGTTAAAGACATCATCAGTACCTCAAAGAAAGTCAGAAACAGCTCTACCACGAAATCTCAAGCTATTGTCGCAAAACAAGATAACTGTCAGTGTAAAGCTGAGATCAGCTTACTGAAAGCTACTATTGAAGCTCTCCAAGCTGAAGTACTGCTGATGAAACAAAGGCAGGCAGCCTCACAGAATCAAATAAGTGGAGATATGAAATCCATTACGGAATCACTATCTGAACTCAAAAAAGACGTTGAGTCAAAATATACTGATATTGTTACGCAAAGAACTCAAAGACATCGCAATACACGGGTCTCCTTTGCAGAAATAAACAGAGAAAAAGACATGACCTCACATGATAAAGAATAGTTGACTAAATCGTCCTATTCCGCTGCTGTGAATAATGGCAAGTCGACGCGTAGTTTCCATTCGAAGATGCATAGTGATTCACGTCAATTATCACAACCGGCGAATCATTCTTATTCAATGCATGATAACTTGGAAAATACGAGAGATTGTGATTCAAACTATGATGACTTCTACAAACACATTCGACGTCGTACAAAGCGATATTACGTAGTGGGGTTTAAGCCGTCGATCTCAGAGGACAAAATCGTGCGATACTTTCGAAGCAAAGGACTCACAATGACAAAAGTATCAATTTTCAGAAACTATAAACGTAAAAACAACTGTTGTAAGAGTCAATGTCGAAGACGATGGCACTGCTGATAATCTGACAGAGGATTCTACTTTCTGGCCACGGGGTATAATTTGCCGCCCATGGTTATCATGAAACGCCCGCCAAAATCTTCACGACACAGACACTATTCGCAACGATCATCAGAGACGTCAAGAACAGCCACCTAAGCACAGTCAACAGAAAAATTCTTGGAACCGGCACAACGTAACAATAGATCGTGATCATGATCATGCAACCAATAACAGATTCTCAGTTCTCTATGAAGATGTAGAGTGACTTTGTATTCATGCAAGATTTTGGTAAGAATTCAATATGTTAATAATAACCCCCCAACAAACTGATACCTTTTATAATGATTATGCCCCTTTTAATATCAACTTTAAATATATGCACATGGAAGGCGACAGGCATTATGTCTAATGCGAGTTATCTGTGTGACTGCCTTTCAAGGAACAAAATAGACATATGTGAAATTTCCGAGCATTGGCTCCGTAGAAAGGATCTCCATTTTTTAGACTGTATAAACTCAGAGTACATGTCATATTCCAATTGACAGTGACCTTGATATTTCTAGTTTTAGAAAAGTCGGCAAAGGAGGTACAGCCTTCCTATGGAAAAAGAACACTCTATTGTTTCTCCTATAGAGATTAACAGTGACAAACTTCTAGGTATTCAAATAATGACCAGTCCCGGAAGTTACATGTTTGTGTTTCAAGTTTACTTACCATGTAAAAATTATTCTATTGAAACCTATAAACTTGTTTAGAGGAAATTGAAAAGGTAATATGCACTTTTATTGATCAAGGTACGGTTATAGTAATGGCTGACTACAATACCGAACTGGCATCACAAAGACATAGTGGCAGAACTGTCTTAGACAGCCGAGGTAAATAATTAATTCAGCTTATGTCCAGATATTATGTCCAGATAAAATTTCGCAAGGTCCATAGACTAGCCTCACTTTCTCACACTGAAACCCAAGAAAAAGAAATCGATGACTCGGCAGAATTGACAACAATGAATTTTGGCGACTTATAAACAAACGGAGAAAGAAAACATCGTACACGAGCGGATTTGAAATGAATTTTGAAGGAATTTTATACAAAGATCCGAAAATTATTAATGAAAAATGGATGTGCTACTTTAAAGACCTATATTCGCCGAGTTCGGACCCGTCTTTTGACAACGCGTTTTTTAATCAAATTAATCGTGAAATTGACGAATTAAAAAGACTTATATCCACACACAACGGGCCATCCTTTATCATTGAAGAATCTTCACTATCTGAAGCACTAAAAACTTGCAAAAATAAAAAAACTTGTGGATATGACGGCATCTTTCATGAAAATATAAAACACGGCGGAAACCTATTATTGAGAATCTTGACAAAACTTTTCAATAGCATGCTTACATTCTCGCACACACCCACAGACCTTAAAAAGGTATCTTTACCACACTGTAAAGGTGGAAACAAACAGAAGAACGATCCTAGTAGTTATAGAGCTATATCGTTATGTTCATGTATCTTGAAACTATACGAAAAAACTTTAATCCGTTATATTGACAAACACAGTAACTTTAAATTAAACCCTTCTCAAGGTGGTTTTCAAAGAAAAGTCAGTAGCCTAATGACGTCATTTATGACTAGAGAATGTATATATTACGCAAAAGAAAATAATTCCGTCATATACGGATGCTTTCTCGACGCGAAACAAGCATTTGACCGGACCTGGATAAATCTTTTATTAAAAAAACTTTTTAAAAGTGGAATAGATATAAAATTATTTAAAGCTATTATGTCATTTTTTACATACTGTTACAACTGTGTGAAATCCAACGGGTTTACGTTCACCTGGTTCCAAATCTTACAAGGTACACGTCAGGGTCAATTTATAAGCCCTTACCTCCATAAACAGTCAGATGAGATTGACCAAAGCGATGCCTGTTTCAAACTGAACAACATAACCTGCGGTTGTCCAACGTCACCCGACGATACGGTTATATTATCTAGCGTTAAGCATGGTTTTAGACAAATTGCTCAATATATGTTACTCTAACTCGACTAGAGGACGATACCCTCATAATGCAGATAAATGCAAAGTCGTATTATTTACTGAAAAGAAACCAAAAGACCGGAAGTGGTATTTAGGAAACGCAGAAATCCTAGAAACTGACTCTTATGTCCATCTTGGGGTCCCTTGTCATAAACAATTATCGTTGACAGAGAACATCCAAGAAAGTTGTCACAAACTAAGAAAAACCTTTTTCAGTCTAGTTAATTGCGGTATTGAACGTAATGGCCTTAATCCGCTAACCTTAAAGAAAATGTATGAAACAATCGTACTTCCCAGAGCGATTTACGGCAGCAAACTATGGAATAGTGTAACTAATAATCAGTTAATGCCATTAGAAAGAGCTCATCGTCAGTGCATTAAAAACATACAGTCAATCCCATTTCAATCTAGGACCGACGTAGCACTTAGTAGCTTAGGAATCTATCCGATTGAGAACTTAATAGATAAAAGAAAATTAATATTTCTAGGCCAGTTATGTCACTTAAACTGCAAATTTAAAAATCTAAATGCCAATTGTCTACACTTGACATAGCTCTGAATGCGTTGATGTTTTGCGTCTCAACTGACTCTATAAGAGACAAACTATGGACTAATTTGTCGAAAATATTAGACACTATTACTTATAATAGTTTCATTAGCCACTCACCAAAATCCCAAATCTTTGAACTTTTTACGGGATTGCATTCATATGAATAAGTGGTACTACAAGAGTACTATGTTTTAAAGCGTTTATTAACGCTATTCACCAAATGAGCCAATAATTTGTAATTAGGCCGAAGAAAATAAATTATTAGATTCTCATCCGGATTTTGGGGAAAAAAGGGATGGGTGGGCATTTTTTAATTTTTATTTTTTATTAACGAAATACCTTATGAAGGTATTTCGGGATGGTCTTAAACCCGTTCTGTCCGGAACAGAATATGTTTCGATTTTTTTACCAATAAAATTTTTGGGGCGGGTGGTTTTGGACAGGGGCGGGCGGGGATGAGAATCTAAAATATTTTTTTCTATTGCCTTACTTATCTCTTTCTAAAACTGGGACTAAAGAATAAAGTAATGATTACGAAAAAAACTTTAATAGGTTTAAAGATTCTATATAAAAGTTGTACAAACTTCAATTTTGCATTAATCATGATTTGTGGTTATTTTCACGCGGTGAGTCTTGTAGTTTCGTTTCGCACAAGGCTCTTGAGGCAGGGAAGAAAGCCACCTAACACTGTATCAAATTATTATTTGTGTGCTGCATGATGCTGTGTTCTCGTTTACGTTTGCTGTACAATGCTGTAGGTATAAGCGTACTCTATGCTGCAGTTATTTTATATAAGTGTTCTGTATGATGCTCAAACTCTGTTTTAGTGTGTTGTATGATGTTGTAAGTTCGAATTAGTGTGCTGTACGATGCTGTGATTTTGTATCAGTTTGCTGTACGATGCTGTAAGTTTATTTTAATGTGCTTAATGACACTGTAAGTTTGTATACGTGTGCTGTTTGATACTGTAAGCTATTATAAGTGTGCTGCATGATGATTTAATCTTGCATTAGTGTGCTTTATGATGTTGTAATTTTGTATAAGTGTGCTTTATGATGCTGTAACGTTGTATTAGTGTGTTGTATGATGTTTTTATTTTGTATAAGTGTGCTGCGTGATGATGTAATTTTGTATTAGTGTACTTAATGATGTTCTAATTTTGTATAAGTGTGCTTTATGATGCTCTAACAATGCATTAGTGTGCTGTAAGATGCTTTTATTTTTTATAAGTGTGCTGCATAATGCTGTTATGTTGTATAAGTGTACTGTATGATGTCCTTATTTTGTATGAGTGTGCATTATAATGCTGTTATTTTGTATAAGAGTAATGTATGATGTTTTAACTTTGTATAAGTGTGCTGTTTGATGTTTTAATTTTGTATAAGTGTGCTCAGACACTCAGACAGACAGACAGACAGACAGACAGACAGACAGACAGACAGACAGACAGACAGACAGACAGACAGACAGACAGACAGACAGACAGACAGACAGACAGACAGACAGACAGACAGACAGACAGACAGACAGACAGACAGACAGACAGACAGACAGACAGACAGACAGACAGACAGATTATTATATATGATTAATTTACATTTTATACTCATGCTTACTGCTTTCGCAATTTATCCCAGTGAAGCCGGCACCACATGAACACGTGTAGGAATTAACACCATCCGTGCACGTTCCACCATTCTGACATGGGTTAGGGTAACAGTCAAGTATATCTGGAAATAACAATTTTGAGCATGAAATATAAAATTTGGAACAGATCGCGTTGTTTCTACCAATTAACAATTTAGGTGAAAACTGCCATTTTACATTCTACCGCAAACTAAACCTGATCATTCTCATAATTAGTTACACTTGTTCTCTTACATTTAACTTCACTTAAACATTAGGAACAATATCTCACCGAATGTATTTAGGTTTATTGTTATTGGTTTTATAACGGACAGAATACATGTCTGAAAATATAACTGTTCCAATTCTATTAACATCCGTGTACATTTTTGTTGTTTTTATTATTGTTTTCCACATTTTATAAACGCATCTTGAAGTAGTAACCGATTTTAATGTCTAGAAAGAAAGCTGAGAAGGAGATCTGTGACAAATGTGATCATTCTAACCATGTCTGGCGTACTTGTGAGAAGAATTAAACTACAATTCGGCAGACTTTTGGTAATGATGGTGAAATATTTATACTAAAATTTGGAGGTTCTATAAAAAAAATATGTCAATTCAAATATCGTAACACAAAAATGACAGATTTCATTTCGTAACTTCAAATGTGTGCCGTTGAATGAGAATTAAAATATTTTTGCTTCTATATATTTCAAATTATTAACCCTCTTCTTGGGAATGCATTATGCGAGAGGGAATTATTATTTTCGTTAGTTTCTGAAGCAAATATATCTTATTTGCTTATGAAAAAGTTCTTAACGAGTAATTAATTCATTTTTAAACGGGTTTTCAACTGATAAACATAAACACAAAGTAGCATAGGTGGTTTCAAAAGACATATGCTTTATCATTTATATTTTCTACGTTAGAGCTACGAAACAAAAATGTACTAGTTTGGCAAGTTGTTCCTGTAAATCCGGCAACACATGAGCACGTAAACAAGTTCACATCATCTGTGCATGATCCGCCATTCTCACACGGATTCGAGCTGCAGTCGTCTATATCTAGAAACAATCGATTTTAAATAAGTATTCAGCCAATGTAACTTCTTTCAACTGCTGAAGATTTTATTGAGGCATATCTGGGGTTAAGCCTTAACGGTGGATGTCATACTATAAACGGGGTATTGAGTGGCATTTATCAAATTGATAGCGAAGCCTTTCAATATGCTTTTATGAATAATTGTTCATGCACAAACAATGACAATTAGTCTCTTGTAAACGTTTACTATTTCTGATTTTTTATATCACAAATCTCTATTCGTTTTTAGATACATGTAGTATAATTATGATAATTCGTACAATACAATTTTGTTTATATGTTAAAACAAAATGTATAACGACTGATGACAACGTGAACATACCGGTCTCACAATTTATCCCTGTGAAGCCTGCAACACATGCACATGTGTAGGTGTTAACACCATCCATGCACGTTCCACCATTCTGACACTGATCCGGGTTACAGTCATCAATATCTAAGAGCAAATGTGTGCTTTGTATGTAGAAAGCGCTATCATGTTCATACTAAGAAAAGACATATACGGCTTCCTAGGATTTATCGCTCATTATAGGTTCAGGAGCTTTTGCGAAGACAAATATCATTGAAGAGTTTAATATTCATTTATGTTACATACATTTTTACATTTATAAACTGCGTTGTTATCACAATAAAGTTTGCTTTGAAACCTAAATACAGCTAGTTACAGAATTTTCTTATATTATGAACGTTTTGTGATAACTACAAGCATATAACTGGGATGTTCTGTACGTCTGTTCATTTAACTTGTTTTAGCGATTTTGAATAAAAACGTAATTTAAATGAGTGTATGACACTTCACAATTGACAGAAAAGATTGCTACATTGCAATAACTACATGCATGCAGTAAAATAGGTTGATGTCATTATTATCTCTTTTTCTGATGTAAAGTTTTGTTTTCAAAACCATCAGCCAGATTATAATCATTGAGACAAAAAAGTGAATGGCCACATCCAGCAGCCACAGCCCCCACACAGCCAAAAAGTAGAAAGGATAAGAGAGCGTGGAGCGTGGTTTCAGTTTCAAAATAGATACCACATACCGCATCGGAACGGTCAGTGTGGGTTCAAACCAGGTTTTAGGGTGCACCAACATCACATTTGCCCCAACAGGGTTTCATATGAACAAACATGTACAAGTTGTCTTGGAGAAATAACTTCAACCCACCCATCAGCTCAACAATGTTCATGCAAAATCGCACAAACATATAAAACATAAGAAGCTGATAGTGTTGCAAAGGAACATGGCGGGTATTAATTAATGATGTTACCGAGACCAGAGCACCTGGATTCAAATCAAGAACACGATGCAAGAACACGATGGCAGGGATAAAAGAAAAAAATGATGACTAGTAATCAGAGTAATTTCAAATTGAAACTTACTATTTTCACAGTCTGTCCCCGCGAAACCATTCGCACATAAGCACGTGTATGTATCGACACCATCCGTGCACAAACCACCATTCTGACATGGATTTGGGTTACAATCATCAATATCTGCAAGTATGCGAAATCAGCTCGGTTTATGGAAAAAACATAATTACCACATGCAATGCATTTATCACTAAACATGATATTGCCTCACCTGGGGAGCGAACCCGTACCGTACGACGACAGCGTCTAGTTATGCAATTCCGACGCTACTGAATGAGCTAGCCGGGACAACCAAATAAAGGTTGATAACCCTGATAAAGGCAATCATCACTGCATGACATCCTTTCAACACGTTACTATGAATAATTGTTAATGTACAAAATATGTAGTATGTTGTGAAACATTTACTTATTAAATTCCATATCACAAAACATATTTTTGTAGTTAGGATTATAATAATTCGTACAATTTAATTAATCACAAGTTATTCTATTGAAACAACAATATAAACAATATTATTTGCCCAATGCATATACTTTCCAATGACTTTATTTATTTTCTTAGTGAGCGATCATAAGATAATTTTTACACTCAAAACATCTGGACCCAGTCATTCATACAAAAGCTCGACACAAACTATTGGAATTTGGACTGTGAAAAATAAATAAATTTTCAAATACCAATTAATAGACCCTTTTCACATTGCTCCCTCCCGGAACGGGTTTTCCGATTTTAATCGAAACGCGATTTCAGAACGAGGCGCCGTATGCCGACTTGCATATTAATAGTGAATGCTATGGGTTTAATTATGTACTTTTGACACAATTTCTTTAAAATTTTAAGTATTTGGACCCAAAAAGTGTTTAGTGTATATCGATAATCACACATGGAGTTTGCAAGGAAAAAAGATATTATTAATTATGTTTAAATAATCCCGTTTATTAGATTAGAACAGGCGCTCATTTCAGGAACAGAAGAAACCAAGTAGAATCTAAAATAATTTAGGCTAATGAACCATACGAAAATTATTTTGCTTTTTACCAGCTTTTATTTAATACCGTATAATGGGTTATTTTCGCGTTTTTTATACTGTTGCAATGCATTCATATTGCTATATTTACCAGCAAACGTACCTGTAAAAAGTATTTTAGAAGAAGTGTTTGCTATAATGTACTGAAAGCTGTGCATTTAACAGTGGTATTTTATCAAACTGTTATAAACCAAATTGCCTGTAACATAATTGACATCCGTTTTAATAACAATGGTGTTGATGTTTTTATCGTGACCACATTCAATATAGACGTAATGAAGCGATTATTAACCTTTAGCCCGCTGGGGGCGAATATAAAGCATTTTTAAACAACTTACTTTGTAGCGCTCATCTGCATTGTTTGTAAAGCATAGTATATGCAGAAAATTTTGAAAGTATTGTCATCAATACCCAATGTTTTCGACTCCCGAACATTTAATTGTATCAGTACTTATCTACTCTGTCCGAAGCGTTAAAAATTGAGATATACTCGATTAACCCAGAACATAAAGAAATAGCAACGTCAGTTTTAATCAAGCCTACAGTGCAGTCTTGCAATAAAGTGCACTTCGCGAAAGTAGCGAAAATATTATTGCCGCGAAAACAATCCATTATACGGTAATAATTTACTATCGACCGATCCTGAAAGGGCATATCTAGTCAGGCCTTAATAACAAATTATAACTCGATCATTTTGTTTGTGGCTTTAAATTAAAAGAGAATACAAAAACTGGCGGACTTTAAGAGCCTCAGTTTATTTCTTGTGCTAATGAAGTTTGTCTAACAATCAAACTCGAGAAATTTAACTAATGAAAGACTTGTGTTTAATCTATGGCAAAAATCGAGCGGAGTGTTTCCATGATTGTCTTTTTTTAAAAATAAAATCGATAAACGATGCTTGTCCGTTTCTTTTCAAACATTTCTTATCCCCACTTGAAGTTTATTCTTAAAGAAAACTGTGCACCTGATAGACTTATGTGGTCAACTCTTGTTAGCAAGATTCAGTGTACTGCAGTTGTCTGGTTAGAATAAACATCCTGTTAATTTGTGTCACTTTATCTATACCTAGAGGCCAGTGTTTCTAAATTTTCGGCAAGCCGGTCATTGACCGATTTTCGGGAAGAATGTCTGATTGAAATTTCACAATTGGTAAAAATATCAGTCATGAATAGTGGCCCAAAAATTGTTACAAAAATTACGTACATGTACAATTTTTCACAGCTTAATCAGCAATTAACATGTCAATTATAGAATTCACAACTCTGCTGCCAAGACTACCACGAAAACACGTCCCGTGAATAGCCTGTGGCAAAGACGAAACGAGATGTGGTCGGTTAACAATAAAACACTTTGATTTTATTGAAAGAAGTGTTAGTCCGATGTGCGTAATTCTAAATGACAGACGACCGAATAAAATTATAATTGCTGTTTCTCAAATTTAAAGAAAACTTAAATCATGCGGACTTCACTTAAATTGTTTTCACAGCAAGTTGAATGGCTCAAATGAATATGAATTTTATTTTATTTTTTTTAAATCGAGTGTCCGGCATGCTTACTTACGCATACAACATTCAAATAAATTACAAATCTACAAAAAAATTACGCAAGCAACATTTATTTTCGACTCGGAAATAAATGTTGCATACGTATACTCATGCAAGTTCGTGTAGATTCAAGAATTACCACGTCCTTAAAGATTAGAATAATATTTCCAACAAATATAATATCGTGTTAAAGAGCATGATATGATCGACGTAAACGGCATTTACGTAAAGCCAATAGTTGCCTTCCAAAAATCCGAGAGTTAATGCATGTTTAATGAACTAAATAATCCACTCAACAATCGCTATGAACACTGCTGTCGATTAATGTTTTGAACTATTACGCCTGTTCTTGAGTAGACGATATATTCTAGGCCCATAAAACAACTATAAAATACGATTTCTTCTTTATTGCCGCCGCAGCACGAGAAGGTTTCACAACACTAAAATCTATATCTCATAAAAGGTTACACACTTTCAAATTTTCAACTATATAAAGGTACTATACCACAATTAATAAGACTTTAGAGAACTCGATAATTGTTACTCTTCTAAACATTCCCCCCGCACATTGAGAGGTTTACCGATCAATTACATAATACAATGAAATCTACGGGAACTATGAAATCCTTTCAAGATTTATGTTCTGATTACATTTCTCTATATAAATGAAAGTTACTATTCAATATGATATTTTGAGTACATGATTAATAGACAAGAGCAAATATCATATATCAAAAGTACATGGTACTAATAAGGCCACATGCCTTCGATTAAATGCTATTGTCACAAGGTATAATTAATAAATTGAGACCTATAACAAACAACATGCACAAATTAAATTCAATTTGTAAAGTTCATCAGTTCTGCTCAGCTCATAAAGTAACTGTTTACATGTCAACAATGAAAATAAAGCACTCTTGATTCATGATGAGTTCTTCTATGTAACAATACATGTATATACAATCTTCTTTACAGTTAGTTTGTAGTTTCTTCAAAAGTTCAACCTTCTTTGGTTTGATTTTCCATGAAGTTACATGAAAGATTCATCTTTTAAATCTGTATTTACAAGCTTATGAGATTTTCCCATCCCTAATGAGAAGGCATTGGGGATTATTGTGCCCCTTAACACTATGCCTCTCAAATTTTAAATTAACATTAACACTTTCAGTCTACTTCTATTCTATTATTAAAATAATCTTTAATCTGTTATGAAACTTAAACTTGAATTGGTCGCCATAACACAGTTTCTCCTATTTTGAGATCCACAACTCGAACATGACCATCTTGTCCACAGTACACATTAACTATCTTTCCTAATGGCCAGTGCCCACGTGGAATTTCTGGATCAACCAACAGTACAATATCGTTGACCTTGAAATCTCAATTACGACGTAACCACTTGATCGTGTTCCAAGCGTTGGTAAATACTCTTTTAACCAACGTTTCCAAAAGTGACGTAGAAGTTCTTGAACGAAACGCCAACGCTTTCTGATATCATTACAATCCGTGTCTGGTATTTGTGGAGCTATATGTCCACCAAGTTGGCCAATCACAAAATGGTTCGGTGTCAGAACGATGTCATCACGTCGATTTGCTGACTGGTAGGTAATTTGCCTGCTGTTTATTAAACCTTCAGCTCCGGCGATTGCTGTTACCAATTCCTCGTCGGTGATTTCTGCATTGCCTAAAACAGCATATATTGCTTTCTTAGCTGATTTCACCATGGCTTCATGAACCCCGCCGAAGTGAGGCCCCTTGGGTGGAATAAACTTCCAGTCAACTCTCTTGCTTGCAGCATTTTTAATGATTGTTTTTTTTGTCAAGTCTTTTGAAAACTTCTTTGAGTTCATTAACACAACCAATGAAATTTGTCCCATTATCAGAAACAACAGTCCTTGGTAAACCCCTGCGACTCACAAATCTGTTAAATGCATTAAGAAACGAATTTGTATCTAAACTGTAGGCCATCTCAAAATGCACTGCTCTTGTCGTCATACATGTGAAAACACAAAGATACCGTTTGAGTCTTGTTTTACCACGACCTTGTTTGGTTATAAATGGTCCTGCATAGTCCACGGCGGTGTTGGTAAATGCTCGTACAGACTGTTCAATGCGTTCCTCGGGTAATGGTCCCATTATCTGTGCTGAAGTTTTAGCTTTGCGTTTTCTGCATTCAGTACACTCCTTCTCCCAGTCTCGTATTTCTTCACGGGCCGATAAAACCCAAAACCTATTTGACAGTTCAGCTAAAGTTACATTAGTACCACCATGGTTTGTTTGCTCGTGACTGTTTTTTACTATTAATTCCGTTACCCAATGTTTCCTTGGAAGAGTAATAGGACATCTTGCATCATACGATATGAATTCTGCAAATTTCAACCTACTATCTGCTCGAATTACTCCTTCGGAGTCTATTTTTGGATGAAGAGGTGAGAGTCTGTTATTTACTGGTACCGTTATTCCTTTTAAAAGGCACTGATATTCGATACTAAATGATTCTTCCTGTGCTGTTTGAATAATCTTTAACTCTGCTTGTTCAATTTCTTGTACAGTAAGTTCTGATGACAACCGTCTCTCTGGTCTAGGAACATTGCAGTTATCAATAAACCTTTGGACCCATGCTGTAACTCGCACCAAACGACTCCAGTCTGAAAATCTTGTTGGATCTAAGCGAAAGTCATTGTCAAACTTGAATGCCACAAAACTGCTTTCCTTTGCTTTTCGTTTCATTTCAACTTTGGCTTCTTCACTAATCAACAACTTATTTTCAGGCCAGTGTTCAGATTCCAATTTTAAGAATTCCGGTCCATGCCACCAAAGTTCATTATGACAAAGTTCCGAGATGGATGTACCTCTTGATGCCAAGTCTGCGGGATTTTGTTGGAACAAATCTCCACTGAGTTGGAGATGAGTGTTCATGTATTAATCCGATACGATTTGCAACAAATGTTTTGTACTTTCTACTTTGGTTACTTATCCAATAAAGTACATTCATTGAGTCTGACCAGAAAGTACAACTGTTAACATCTATATTCAATGCTGAACACACTGCCAACGTTAACATCAGTCCCAACACTGCGACCAACAACTCCAACCTTGGAATGCTTAATGATTTTAAAGGTGCAACTTTTCCTTTAGCTGCTACGATGCTCGGGTTTTGTAACGATGAATTCTTGCAGTAAACTACAGCACCATATGCCTCGGATGAAGCGTCAACAAATGTGTGGATTTCACTTTCCTTTGTCACATTTATATATCTGTTCACTGTTTTTTTTTCTCAAATCTCTTAACTCACTGTACCACTGTCTTATTTCACAAGCAATTGTTTCAGGTAATTCTTGGTCCCAGTCATGTCCGGTAAGCCTTATTTTCTGCATAATCATCTTAGCTCTAACTGTGAATGGAATCAAAAAACCAAGAGGGTCAAAAAGAGCAGCAATTGTTTTCAATACAGTTCGTTTTGTCATTTTTTCAGCCTGTTTTGCTTCCAGATGACAATACGTAAATTCATCAGTATCAGACTTCCAACTTAAAACTAATGTTTTGATTAAAGGCATTTCGCTTTTACTTAAATCAAGTTTATACGCCCTTTCTGTTTGTGGTATTTCATCTAATACAGCAATGCAATTGGACATCCATTTTCTGGCATTCATGCCTGCAAGTCTTCACAATTGTGATAGTTCATGCTAAAGTTGAATCCCTTTCTCTTTAGTTTCCACGGAATCCATTGTATCATCCATGTATGTGGATTTAATGATGGCTTCCGAAGCCATTTTGTACTTGCTTTCAAATTTCTTTGCGTTTGACTGAGACACATACTGGGCCAAAAATGGAGATGCGTTAATAACAAAAACTAGGCGCTAAAACTGGTAAACATCAGGGTCATGACTATCATCTGCACGCCACAAAAATCTATGGTATTTTCTGTCAATTGGCATAACTCCAACTTGTAATACATTTCTTGAATGTCACAGATCAGTGCAACAGAGTTCCTTCTGAATCGAAATTGCACATCAAATAACTCATTTTGAAGTTTTGGACCTTGGTGAATGACATCATTTAATGAGAGACCGTTGTACTTAGCCGAAGCGTCGAACACTATTCGGATTTACGTAGTTTCTTTATCAGCCCTAATAACTGGAAAATGCGGTAGGTACCATTTCTTTCCATTTTCTGATTCAGTATCTGATAACTTGGTGATGTATCCTTTTCTTTCATATGTGTCTATTATATTTCCATATGCAGCTTTCAATTCTACATTTGCATTTAACCTCTTCTCAGTACCTTTTAACATGTCAAATGCCAATTTGAAAATTGTCTGACAATTCATTCTTGTTGTCTTTCCATGGGATAGGAACTTGGTATCTCTTTAAATCTTCATTGTACGACTTTTTTTCTTGAACGAAGTTAACAACTTTCTTGTCTTCAACACTAATGTTTGCACATGTTTTACTGTCAATATCTTCAAGTTCCCAGAGTCGTTTCAATGTTTTATTTATCTCATGATTCTGCACATGAAAGGTAAAAAGATTGAATTCACCGTCCTTTTCTGGTAAAGGTCCAACACATGTCCAGCCTAATGGAGTCAATCTTGCTGATGGCGATCCTTCTGGACCACTTATCTCCGTAAGGGATCTATGCAATTCTAGATTATCAAGTCCAATAAGAAGATCTATCTTCGATTTCCTTCCGATTGAAGGAAACTTGATATCTTTTAAATGTTGGTAAATATCTGTTCCAATCTACAGGCCGTAACTTTCCTGTAACTTGCCGCGTTGTGTATGCTTCCATTTCAACTATGGTGCGTCTGTCTACACTACTTAACGAGAAATGCCCACACATTGTCTTAAGGTTTTCAGACCGTCCATTTAGTGTGTTCACTCTGACTGTTTCAAATTCAGTGCATATTCCCAATTCTTCGGCGACATCTTGATTCAGGTATGTACGTGTACTTCCATCATCTAGGACCTCATTCAGTTTTAATTCACGTCCATTTGCAATCAGTATAACCGGCACTGTGCGAAGGGCAATAAACATGTTTTCTGTGTGGTTACTGGTGAATGTCTGATTTTCTGTATTCTCTTTGTTATTTCCTACCGGGTTGAAGACTTCTGCTTCAGGATTCATGCTGTTGGATTTATGTAATAGTCTATGATGTACATATTTGCACCCATCTATTACACACTTTCTTGTTCTCTTACAGTCTTTTCCCACATGACTATCACCGAAACAACGGAAACACAACTTCAGGTCTGGAGCCGCTCTTTTGCTTTATTATATGCATACGTTGAATGGCCAAGTCCTTCTATTGCTTTCAGAGTTTCACCCCTGAGATACTGTCTCATCTGAAGGAATTTATATTCAGGTGTTGCTTCTGTATTGTCAATACACGCAGTAAATGCCGCCTTCCAGAACTGGTATTCTTTCTTTAAACCTGTAAACACTGGTATTTCAACCCTTATCAGCTGTTTCGATAAATCTATCTCTAGTTGCTTTCTGACTGGTTCGACGACTTTACTTTCAGAACTCACAGATTTCCGGCTACTTGTCTCAGAAAATAACTCATGATATTCCTGAATAACCTCGTCATACTGCTTTTCTATCAACTCGATATCTTTCATTGTTTCTGTCATTTCTTTTGTTTTACCTTGTTCTTTGTATTCGTTTGCAAGCTCCCCCACTGCCTGGATGACACTGTCCATTGCCTGTTCAAGTTTGTCTAGGACTTCTTTTAATAAATCTTTATCTGACTGTTCATCTGTTAATTCATCTTTAAATCGATTCCTAATTCGGGTAAATGCTGCCTTACGTCTGGATTTTGCCATCTTCAAATCCACAATCCTCGCCTCCCGAATATTTCCTTCGTCCACCTTTTCCTCGCCTTCGTGACTCATTGTCCGAAATGTTTTGCTATGTCCGAGCACTACTCAAGTTATAACAACGTCCCAGATTTTCACAGTTACACTATATAAGCGATAAATTCTCTTTGCGTTCAAACCTCGCTCTGCTACCAAATGTTCTTGAGTAGACGATATATTCTAGGCCCATAAAACAACTATAAAATACGATTTCTTCTTTATTGCCGCCGCAGCACGAGAAGGTTTCACAACACTAAAATCTATATCTCATCAAAGGTTACACACTATAAAATTTTCAACTATATAAAGGTACTATACCACAAATAATAAGACTATAGAGAACTCGATAATAGTATAATGCATGGGATGCTTGTGTTTTACAACAAAGACGCCGACAGCCGGAAACTTCAAATGTCGCGTGCCGCTCTAATAAATCGATCAAAGAATTTTTCCGTCTACAACTCGAAAATCATTAATCTGTTGGGAGGTTGTAGGATATCGCCCGCGAGAAATTATGTCGTAAAGGAGGAATGGTCTGGGGGTCAGAACAGTGAAATGCGTTGAATGCGGGGACCGGAAGTCGCTGTTAGTGCGAACCGGAAGTCGGAGAATAGTTCATTTTGAGGTGTCCGATTTGGATTTTAAAATTTTAGAAACACTGCTAGAGGCTATATAATTTCATGCCTCGGTATGGATTGAAAACATCCCAATAGTTTCAAATAAACAGTTCCTCTAGGAAGATCAGCGAGGGCAATATGATCGTTTTCAATTATTTTAAGAGACAAATAATTCAGTAAACTTGTCAAATTTCTCGGCATTGCGTTATAATCTAATGTGTAATGATGCGTCCCAGCACAGATCTATTATGCCTCGTTCTGAAATTCGGAGATTATGTGGTAGCGATAAAAACACGTAATACAACAGTATTGGGAAACAGGTCTATTAATGGTCAACATGGCTTCACCATGCAACACATTTGAACTTGTAACAGTTACTTTTTTGACAGAGCAATTATTCCTAAATCTGAAATAAATATTTAGTGGTAAACACGGCTTCGTCGTGCTTCCTATTTAAATCATTCTACACTATACCTCAATTTTTTTAATGAAATGTAATAATTTTTATTTGTTGCAAAATGAAGCATTATTCAGATAGCATTCGGTAAACACGGCTTTGCCATGCCTCGAATTTCAACTTATTTTGGCAGAGTAGCTGTATGTTTTGCCATGCCTCAAATTTCAACTTATATTGGCAGAGTAGCTGTATGTTTAATCTGAGAACCTTGGGTTCGAGTCCTGATCAAGTTTAGACATCTTCAATGCCATTAGCTGGTCAGATTTCATTTGACCAGTTCTGTCCAGACTACTGTGTCCAAAGTTAATTCAACGCAATACCGAATCGCTTTCCCACACCAAATTAAAACGGAAGCAATCGATATTATCATCTAAACTGCAATGTTAAACTTACTGTTCGTGTTGATAATTGCAGTAAAAAATAAAAAAAAAATTCAATGTTGAGCATGCTGGGGAAACCGGTGTATATGTCACTTGCTCAATCTGTATTTTAATTAACACAACGCCTAACAACTACCGTAATACGCATCAGTACGGTGGAGTGTACTGATAGACCCTAACTCTGTGACAATATTAGGGTTTGAATCAATGTAGAAACTTATTTACCTTAAATTTTATTGGCGAGTTAAATGTTAATTGTTATCTAACATATGGAAGAAGAACTTCTGAAAATGTGAATCGAGAAACAAAATGGCGGCTTTTCAGTTTTAAAATCCGAAAGCAAGCCATCTGGACTATAGCACCCGGATGAAAGTCATATTGTCCAATCAGAAGCCTTATTTTGCAAACCGGAAGACAAGGTTTCAAAGTTTCAAGGTACTGCTCTTTGCTCATGCGCAATACCGTAATCGGAATCGACACGATTTTGACGCTCTTCGCGCGTCGAAATCGTAGGGTCGATTCCGTAATAACGACTGATGACAACGTAAACTTACCTGTTTCACAATTTGTCCCTGTGAAGCCTGCAGCACATGCACATGAGTAGGAGTTAACACCATCCGTGCACGTGCCACCATTCTGACACTGATTCGGGTTACAGCCATCAATATCTAAGAGCAAAGGTGAACTTTGTGTTAATTTATAAGTAGTAAGCGCTATAATTTAGGACACATACGGCTTCCAATGATTTATTGCGCAAGATCAGTTCATGTGTTTTTTCGAGGTCAACTGTGGCTGACGAGTTAAATCGCCATGTTTTTTACAAACGGCGTCAGAATCATTCAAAGCATGCTTTAAACATAGATCAATAAGTGAACACCTACACGGATCGAAAATTTCTGAAAGGAATAAGCCCGTATCATTTAGTTAAACCTGGTATTACAAAATACTGAATATTTTCTTATGTTTGACTCAAAATGTTTCTAGATATTGTTAAGTATTTATGTTATTTTTTGAAGATAACATTTCTAAAAATCCCGTATTTATATACTAAAAGAAATTAGAAACGCAACTTCTTTAAATAAGAAATTTATTTCAGAAGTTGCGTTTCTTATTTCTTCAAGTGCATATAATATAGTTAAAGAAATTAAAAACGCAACTTCTTTAATCACGAAACATAATATTTGTTTAAAGAAGTTGCGTTTCTAATTTCTTTTAGTATATGTTGTAACGTGCGTTGATATTTTAACAACAACCCAGTAGCTTGCAAATCCGTAGCTTTTAACTCTTGTTCACTATACCTAAACATAAAATTGCCAAGCTTTCAACGTTATCATCTAACTTTTGCTCCTCACATAATAGGCAATTTTTTCAATAACCGGAACTCCTATTTCAGAGTTTCCATCAGCATTCATCGCCTACTTGAATTTTAATTAACATACTTCAAACGTTGAAATTATCCGTGTCGATATTTGCGAATACTTTTATTCGCGTTTTAAATAGCAAATGACTGCTATGATTAACAACAAAAATTGTAGGCAGATAAAATGTTTTACCTCTTTCACAATTAGTCCCATTGTAGCCGTCGCGGCAATAGCATGTGTAGGTGTTAACACCATCATTGCAGAAACCACCATTTTGACACGGATTCGAGTTGCATTCATTTATATCTAAAAGTGAAGAAGAATTCTTTCACAGTTTCTGTTTAAAATATTAAATGTAAGAATCAGTAATGGCCACATCCAGAAGACGCAGCCTCTAACACAGACAAAGAGTAGAGAGATGTTTAAATTATATAACTCAGTTATTCATATATCCTTCTAAAGCGGTAGCATTTTCATAAACGAACAATTAATAAATTAAGTTTTAAGATTTGTTTGCTTGTTGCCTGCGTGAATATACTGCATTGTCTGGATATGGCAAATTATAATTTATGAATTGCATGTAAAAAAAGAATTTCACAGCGTCAGGTATCGCATTTATTAAAACCCCAAGTCAACGTCAAATACTAAGCAAATGCACACCTTGCATCTTTAGCGTGATGTAACTGCACAATGACTAATTTTGGCGGGGGTTTAATTTTGACTATATTGGCGGTCAGAGTCAATTTAAAACATCGGCAGTTAAAATCACCGTCGATTCATCACACTGCCATTTCAATATCTAGAAGGTAATCAGGGTATTCACTAGTACATACATGTATTATTATTATGTCGCAGTTTGATACAAACAAAACAAATGTAATAAGAATATGTCACGAATCAAACAAAACAATCTATAATTGGGTACCTGTGATAATGTTTTCGTACTGGAATTATAATTGAATATTGAATGTAAATGTTTAATGCTGAGACAAGAAAGATCTTACGCAATGTTTCAATTAGCAAAATCCGGAAAAAACGGGGTCAGTCAAATTCAGGGCAACAGTATAATACGAAAGTAGGAATATTTTTTTAAAGTAGACTTTTTCTACAAGAGTTTTATTTTGACGGTCTGTCTAAACGCCAATTTTATTCCCGCAAAATTTTCATCAAGGGTTTTATTTTGGCGGTATGGTCTGTTTGGGCCAATTAATGACCCCGCCGATTTAAAACACTTCAAAATACGTCAATATTTAGCGCTACACAGTATATGCATTCAATCCTCATATTATTATTGATTTAATGGTAACGACTTTCCGCGAGCCTCCTAGTAAAAGTTGACCGACTTACTCAAACTCAAACGGCTGGTACATGTAAGAGAATCTATCCAAAAAAGGAATTTGAGACACCTTTCTAAAAGCATAATTTTGAAGGAATATGCATACTTAGTCTGTTTTTTAATTAACTGCACGTCTTTGAAGAATAATAATATAAAAAAATGTTAATAAAAGTTAATCAATAACGTTTCCTCTAATATTAAATGGTTCCATTACACGAATGTATATCGTTTTACAACCGACATCAATAACATCAAACATTAAAAGCTTCTATTAGAATTTTCATTTGACTAATTTAATTGTTTTAAATTAATGTTAATATATATATATTTTTTTAATCGCGTAAGTAAATATATTACAATGTACATAAATTTGTTGACGTAATTTGCATAAAACATTTTTTCAAATATTTGCACACTCGTATAAACTTTTTTTAGTTTATTTGTTAGTTATTTTATATCCTTTTCACGACCAGAACGTATTCAAACGTGACACAATTTTGACTTCTCAAAACCCGATCCTGATTTACTGGAAGACGCCCGAAACGTATTCAAACGTATAAAAAATCGCGTTTCAAAACCCGACGCTGTTTTTTTTCGTCGGAAACCCGTGGATTTTTTGTTCTGTTTATGAAAAAGTACTTGCATTGATTGCTATTTAAAAGAACACGGAGTCATCGATCAGTATTTTTACACTATTAGTCATTTAAATGCATTGCAAATTTTCTCTCAAATACCATATATGTACAAAGAAATTATTTAATTGTGGCTTAAATATTCTGATAAGGAAATTAGTAATTTAATCGAAGTCCAATTTTAAGAAAAAAATCTAATTACAGTGTTGCTGTTTCTTCATCTTTCATTGTCAATATAAAAAAGCGTCTCCAAACATGCCAAAACAGTTATTCATTATTGTAAAAAATACCTATATCTACCTAGTAATTACTTAAAAATGACATTGTTTGCAATGGCAAAAAATTAATGACTGTTACTTAGAGTAATTGATTTACGGGATTTTCCGTTACAGTCTTCCAGTGATAATCCGAACTTTTCGATTTGGGTTCACCCATTACGTTACAGAGCGTTAATATTCGGGATTTTCACGAACTATTCTTGATATGCATATTTCACCTTTTTTACATAAAAAAACGTAACGTTAAATAACGTGTTTTACCGTTATTTTATCGGATTTCTATTTCTAACCTTGTTGAAAATTCCGAATTACAGGTATACCTATAACGGTCAAAAGCTTATACACTCAACCAAAGTTCTAATTGGTCACTTTTTGTCCGTATCTTTTTATTAGAAAGACATTGAATTCACTCTTAATTAATGATCATATGCCAATAGCAGTCTTCAACTTAAGTTTTAATCTTGTAATAATTGACTTCGGAACAGTTTGGCGAGAGTTATCCTTAATTTTGCTAAAAATGCATTTCTTGCATAAAAAGGTCAATCAAACAGAAATTTGCTCTTAATTTCTTATTTTCTTTTTATAGGACCCCTCATTAGTAGGAAAAACATAAAGACCGTATTCATCAACAGCACATTTGTTTTCATAAATCCCTTTCAAAGTATCCAATTTTAAAATTACCTCCCTTTCAATTAAAGACTATTCTTATTTTGACCCTGCGGTGTAAGCAAATGGTATTAGATTCATTGAAGAAAACAATCAATAAAGATTTAAAAGACATTAGATAATTGATTTCAAGACAAAACAGTTCTTTCCACAACCTCTCATGACGTAGGGAAGAAACGAAACTAGCATACATTGTACACATATACAATTGATGACCAATTAGAACTTTGGTTGAGTGTATACTTTATTTAAACATACGCATATCAACTGGCATTCTAAAATTCGTATGCAGATTTACGTAACGGGTTTTAAAATCGTGAAAAAAAACATACGTACATGTACGTTACGGGTGTCCGACATGAAATCAGTGTCGGGTTTTGGGAGCTAAAAATTTCTTCAAGTTCTAATACGTTATGGACGTCCGTCCGTACAACAGGGTCGGGCGCGGAAAGGATATTACGTGTTTTATAGTCTTCTCAATGATTTCCCCAATCGTCTGACTGAATAGCATACACAATAAGGATAAGTGTTCATTAATTAGCATTTACAAAATTTCATCTGTCTAATTTGTAAAAAAAACAAACTCTTTTATTAACACTAACCGAATTAGTGCTTGAAATTATATTAGTAAATATATTCACTTACTGGGGTGATTATTCATTCATATTAAGTAAAATATAATTAATAGCAATTAATATCACAAAAATTAAAAAAAAAATACTGCAATAACATTATTGGGCAAAATATAATGTCAACCACTAAACCCCGTTAATACTCCTGCTAGTGGTAAATGAAAAACATATGATGCACGTATTCTGGATCATATGATATATTAGATATATACTCGGTAAATTTTATGACAGGTTGGGCAATATTTCGCAACAGACAATCGACGGAAATCAGTTTCATTTTCAAAAAAGGGTAATATATGCATATCAGGAATCGCCACATTCAGAAAATACAGCCTCCCAACACAGTCAAGAAAAGAGATGATATATTGTGATACTTGCTGTTTTATCTGAATAGTAACCTGTGACTCTCAGGATGGGTAACACAATTTCAACCTTATTTATGGCAAAGATAATAGTAGTTATTATCCGAAACAGTATGCCTGCAATAGGTCATGCCATTACAATTAAATAAATTTACAATATTCGTTCCAGATATGCAAAGTACTCAATTGTTCACATAACCTTGTAATTGGTTATGCTAACCTCTTGACATAACAAAACCAAGTTTCGAGAAATATAGGTGTTGAACAAAATATTGAAATATTAAAATGACTGGAAGGAGACCATCTCCTTCCTGAGAGTTCATGGATTCCGGTGAACACATTTGAGAAGAAAAACTAAGTAATAACCTAATTCCTATCGAATTTTAACACTCTCAGTTTTTTTTGTCAACGGATAACACAACGTAGACATCCTCAAAAATCCTAGCGCACATCTGTGATCTATATGAATGTGCATTTTTGTGAATATAAAGTCATACATTTTGCAGCGTTCTACGGTCCCACAAATAGGAATATGATTTGCTCTAAGTAAGAAAATAAAGAGTACAACAAAACACGGTGCGAATATTCAGCGTGTGTATTATAAGAACACGACAACTGCAACTATGTTACACAGTAATCAAATGGTAAGTTTGTTTGAATAGCATTATTAAAAAGGTTAACCAACAGATTTTTTAAACAAAATAGAAACATTTTAAAACGATTAAAAGGGAACTTTGAAAACCACCAAATACGACAAATATGATAACATTACTGGTGCGGTTTGACTGAAAAGGACAGGAATGGAAATGCTTTCTATTGTCCACGCCGCCTAGCCCCGGGTCGAGTGCAACTCAATAGTTACAAAAACATACATAAAATTTTGAACATCCAAAAAGCATTAATCATTTCAAACGAACGCCAAAAATTGTAATGCTAGCGTTCTTAAAGCATTCTGCTGAATAGAATTCTGATTGACGTTCACTTGTCACTACATTGTACCCTGTCACCGCAATTTAAATGCCTAAATACAAAATAATAGAAAGTGAATCATGAATATTCGATGGCAAAATGTTAACATTCTTTAATGCGTATACAATTAAATGTGGTTAAACAATAATAAACATGCGCTCATATTTGTCACAAGAGAGATAGTAAACGTAAGTAGGACAACTAAAACCAGTTACAAAACTCAACACTCCGTCTGGTAAATGTAAAAGTTAATTCCGTTGCGAGTTTCGTATTTTATTTAACAAAATTACTAACATTATTATGACAATTTGTTAAAAACAGCAAACATCAAATATGTGGAGAAAACTAATCTACGTATTGACATGCTAAACAATGATGTCTGTTTGTGTAACTAAAGAAATATTTTATTTCACAAATCAATATGCGCATTTTCAAGAGTATTAATAAATTCTCTATTTCATACCTTGTTAAATTTGGTTCAGGTTATGGCGGTAATAGAAACAATATATAGTTAATGTTAAAACAAAAAAAAACACAATTAGATTTAGAAGTGAATGAAAAAAAGTGTTTGTATATTGTATATATTAAAATGTAAGGTAAATGGACCAGTCTCTGACAGAATGACATTTAGGCCACAGCAGAATGCATTGTTTTACACCCAATTAACAGTAAATATTTAATTATTTATATTGTTGAAAATGGAACTTGCTAACTTATCATTAAAATTAATATATTTAATACAATCAAAACAGGTATCATTCAAATTAAAATGAACAAGCATTCGATGAACGTGAAGTGCGGACTAAGATCCCAACCATTTTAATGCGATAAGGGTCATTTTGTTAGACTGGCTAAAATTATCTTACCAGTGCCTTCGTTTGATAACAGCTTCACTCCAAGTAGTATTCCAAGTGCAAGGGTAGCCGCCATTGCGATAATACATACTGACAAAGCCAATACCTTTCTAAAGCACGTTTTCACATTGCAAAGCCGTCCACATTTCATGTGTTTTGGTTTGGTAGCAGTATCCTCATGTTTCGCGGTAGATTCCCACGCAGAAACTCGCCGTGAATCTCTCTTACCATTATATATTTTTTCTAAGACCTTCAGCTTATGTAAATCCTTAATAGGCATTTTAGGTCGTTTTCGATTTTACTACAAAGTTCGAATTCATCAAACGCGTAGCGCGGCAACCGATATTTTCGTTGGGAAGAAGCAGTGATATTTAAATTTCAGACCACTGTTCGTAGTAAATCACGCCTTCAGTTTGCTTTACTTTAAGACAAAACTTGTGTTATAATTTCAACGTAACATGCTTCGCGAACCGATCCAATCTTAAGAAAACGAAATTTTCAGTTCAACTAACGCAAGCAGAATGAACCCAAATTGACAAAAATGATTTTTAAGGAGATCGTTCCTGGGTCTATATATAGGTCCAATCAAAATTTAAATCTGTTTTTAGTGTAGGTATTGCAACGCCTCAAAGTTACCTTCGCTTATTTTACTAAAGAGAAGTAGGTATTTACCGGTGTAAGAATATCAAGCCAATTGCTTTACAACAATCGATCTATGTTCTATCTTGCATCAACAGTAGTTCCTTTGACCCTCGCAGATCTTTGAACACAGTAATAATGTTTAATTATTTCATCATGTAAATATTGCACTGAGTACTTGTGCAGTGATTACAGAAAATTATATAACGTAGCCAATACATTATAAACAAAACATGCGCTGTACAACCTCTCACATATACAATTCATTAATTTCAATCAATCTGTAAAATAACCATAATGTCTGTATGACATACAGCTTATATACACCGTATAATTTACCCAATCTATAGCGCCTTTCGCCATTGCTTTGCCATAGACAAAAAAGAAAAAAATATCAAAATCTCTTAAACGGCACAATGCACTTCCATCAAACTTTGCACTAATAAATGCTGTAATTCTGGGATTATTTTACATATGTTAAGAAAATTTAGAACAGTAGAGAAAAATAGTTAGACCTAACAAATCCCTACAATTCTATTTGCAATTGAACACGCGTAAAATGATACTGACAACAATATGTAAGGCGCTTGAAAGGAACTTTCCTTTATCGAATATAAAGAACATAGGGCATTCTGTACAGATGGTTCTTATGATAATTATAGATTATTACTTCATGGACCTGTCAAGACCTTATCCAGACGTTCACATTTTTATTGGATAATATTTATTTGAGATTTGGTACCTCTTTAAATAAAAGTGATATGCATTCCAAAGGGTACTAATTGTGCAACCCTTGATAAAAGAAAGTAAAACAAGCTTATCAGGAATGGCCACATCCAGCCGACATGTGCAATCTTCCCCACACAGCATAAAAAGAAAGAGAGGAGAGAAGAACATGGTTATGCAATTTAGACGCCACAAGAAATTAACGAAAGTGAGAAGCCGAGGAGTTACCGCCTTGGAACGGCCAGTGGCAAAACAATTGGACACTAGGGATTTGAACCAGGTTCTATGGCCTAAATACGTATTAAGACGGTATATTACAGGTTCGACTATTTTTGCAGCATTTTTAGCATTTTCAATATGTTTTCCTTTCACAGACGATTAGAACCGAGCGCCAATGCAAGTCAAGTCGTTTCAAACTTTTCGAATATTTGAACTCTTGGTTATGAACATTTTTTACAAAACGCACAATGCATGTAAAGTTAAAAAGGTAAGTTACGGGTATATAATCTGGAATTGTTGAAATTATTATTAAATCATATTGGTTTGACGTTGTTCTTTGGATTATACGTGATCAGATGATATGCGACTCATGGGCGGAGTCTAAATCAAATATTGACCTGGGCGAAATATTTCACGCGCGAAGTGGCTTAGGTACGGCATACGTCTCAGCGTTGTTACGTCACAACAATAAAACCGTTGTAAACCAAAATTGCACCGACTGAGAGAAACAGTAAAGAAAACAACTAATTGGAATAAATAAAGACGCTTTAAACAGGAACCACTGAACACAAATGACTGTAGCGCATTTCTAGAAACATCGGAAAGTGTGACATATAACCGCGATTAAAACTAAAATTCGTACATGTCAGTACGGTATCAAAACGTTCGAAATGGCAGAAATCACGACTCGAAAATCACTGAAGACAAACTGGCTCAATTTATAATATTATGGTGTTGCAATGTGTAATTATATCTGGCAATACTTCATTGTAATATAATGTCACCAGTTGCAGCAACGATAACAAAAGGACCAAAATCAAAATAATACTGTAAAATCATGCATGACGGTATGTGACAATTTTGAAAAGGAGAATTTGTTTAACTTAAGATTTAATAACAAAGCAATTGTCGCATTTCAGTTTTTCACATTTAACCTCTAATCGTTAGATTATGTGGTCCGTTAACAGTCGGCGCCGGAGGAAGCCAGGGAACACTGAGTTATATTTTTTACATGTACCCATTTATACACCTGGGTGGAGAGAAGCAAGGAAGGGTTAATTTCTTGCTCAAGGAAATTTAATCTTTTCCTTGTCGATAATTAACCCGGATCTTTAAATTACAATTTAACGTGTTGCAGACGGAACTCACACAAATATTGTATGCCTTTGTATATCTTATAAACAACACAAACTTCAAACCCTTATAGATCTACATGTAGTCAGCACTGTTGTTTGTAAATTAATCCGTTACCGATGTCATGCAGTGATGATATCAGGGCTATCCGATTAACTTTTTGGGGGTTGTCTCGGCTAGCTCAATCGGTTGCGTTGTCGAAATTACAGGGCAAGGCGCTGTCGTCGTGATTGTGCGGGTTTGCTCCCTGGTAGAGGTAATATTATTTTATTTGATTGTTCCTGTCTAATCATTTTCCCAAACCTGACTATATTCTTTTTTATTTCGGATATTTCGGATATTTTTCTTAAAATATTTAATAAAATAGTAAATATATAAAACGTACATTTAGAACTTTTGACAAGCATATGTTCTCCAAAGGTTTGTTTAAGAAATGGGACTTTTACACAATTGTCTTTAAGTTCATAGAAATTAAAATTATTTTATTTGCTCTACTTTCTGGAATCGATGCTTTTAATGACTTCGTTTATCTTCCGCTCTTCTGCACCCTTTTTCTACAAAAAAACGTGAAATATGCAAAAATGGCCACATCCAGCATACACATCCTCCCCACACAGCCAAAAATGTAGAGAGGAGAAGAGAGCAGGGAGCATACAGTTAAAACAGGACTGAGACTTTTACTTTATATATAATTGTAATTTCTTGAATGTGGATAATTTTTAAAATTTCATGATACATTAAGAAACCATTGATTTCGTTTTCCGTTTTCTTTTCTTTTGTCAAAAATGAACAACACTTGAAAAGCTTAAGATGCAAGTGATGTCAAGAATATTTCTTGTTTTAAATACAAAATTAGAATCTTTATGAACACTGTGGTATCATTTAATTTCGCGGGGATCAAATTTCGAAAACATGAAAGAAGAGACATTTTCGCAAGGGGTTTAAATTCGCGCACCTGTATTTTTCTAACAAGATTAGATATTCAATGGTTTCTCCTAACTGGAAATTTGTATGATACTAAACCTTTTAAAATATATTTAACTTAGATAGATGGCTTCAATTTAAATTTAAATAACATAAATTTATGTTTTTGTTTTCTCAATGGAATTGTTTCGAGTTGCACAATTTTGCTTATTTCTTACTGATGATGAATTTAATTTAATCTTGTGTGTCACTTAGTTGAAGTGTAGCTAAGTAATTACTAAATTTTTACTATTTCTTTGCAAAATATTTCCAAAGTTAAACTTATAGTTTGCGAAATTACGTGCCCTAAAATGATAAATGTGATAGATAGAACTTAATTTACGAATTTTCAAAACTACTCTAACTTTCAGTACCGATAGAAGATGTGTTTTATGTACATATTTACTTTTTGTAATTTAAATCACCTTTTGAGTTCCTGTTTAATACGCCGGTAAATAGACCAAAATACTTAATAACATTTCTGTCCATAATGTTTATTGTAAACAGACCTGGTTTTTTCGCTGTGAAGAAGATAAACACCTTAGGTCATCATAATAAACTACATAATTTAATTTATCACAAACTAATTATCCGTGCTCTAAACATCTTGTATAACAGCTATAAAAGAACATGTAATGAGGTGCCTTTGCAAAAGGTTTTTGCAACCATTGGTAAACATTTATTTTGGTCTATAAAAATTCAATTGGCATTTTGAAGAAGCTTACATCAAATAATTTTCAGTCGTTCTGTTTGTCTTTGTTTGTCTACTTATAAGTTCTCTTCTTTGAAAACTTCTCGCCCTCAAAATTTAATAAGAGACAAGTTGACAAGTCTCATTGAAAAAATCGTTTGCTACATAAAATAAAACTTTTATAATTTCTAATGAACATAGAGCATGTTTTACAGATGTTTTACAAAAATGTAAGGTTCTTCCATCACTTCACAATACATTACTTTCATATTTAATTATAACTGAGTAAAATAAAACAGTTTGAAATATTTTACCGTATATAAATAAAGAAATAAAGATTTGAAAATGACTACCTACACTAGTTCTATATTAAGATGTGACCACATAGAGGAAACAATGAATTGTGTCATTTTCTAAAAAAAATTCATCTGAACGATGTTTACCATATTAGATGAAGTGTATATAAAACTGTTATGATTTCTGCAATTATATGTGTCAATCAATAAGTACAGTACAACACAACACAGAGCGAAATATTGCAGATTTCTATTGAGTTTAAAGTACTGTTATTTGTTATATGGGGCGCGTCACGGGTACATTCGAACATTTGACGTCAATTCTTGAAATGACGTCATTAAGTTGAGCGGAAGATATTACTTATTATGCATTTCGCGGTAAAAATATGTTGTCAAAATGTGTAAAAAAAGTGCCAATATGTTATGAGAAATCAATTTATCATTGTAAGATCTTTTCAAATATAGTAACAACTAAAATGTTTAAAAATATGATCGAATGTACCTATTTCCGTGACGGGACCCATATAAGTTATTACCACATCCTTCATTACTTTGAAAAAATATTCTGCTAACTTTGGAATACGATTCTCAACCAGATTTTTGAGTGTGTTTCTCTAGTAAAACCATAAAAGATGTTTACTCTAGGTAAACCATTACAGGTGTGTTACGCTAGGTAAACTATTACAGGTGTGTTACTCTAGGTAAATCATTACAGGTGTGTTACTCAAGATAATCCATAACAGGTGTGTTGCTTTAGGTTAACCATTACAGGTGTGTTACTCTATATAAACAATTACAGGTGTGTTACTCTTGTTAAACCACTACTGGTGTGTTACTCTAGGTAAACTATTTCAGGTGTGTTACTCTAGGTAAACCATTACAGGTGTTTTACTCTTGGTAAACCATTACAAATGTGTTACTCTAGGTAAACCATTACAGGTGTGTTACTCTAGGAAAACTATTACAGGTGTGTTGCTCTAGGTAAACCATTACAGGTGTGTTACTTTACGTAAACCATTACAGGTTTTGGAAGTGAAAATATCATTTAAGCCGCCCTCGTCACAACTTATACGAGGCGGAGATAGTGCAAGTTAAATAATATAGAGTCGACAACATTTTCTATTGTGGGTCTTATAAATGCATAGAGTAAACAGGAACTTCAACTGATGGAAAATTTGCTGCCTTTGCATTGGTCTAGATAACGTTTTCTAACACAGCTGATGGCAAAATTCTATGCTTAAACACTTTCTTACTCAAATCCACACAATCCACATGCGATAATTGGACATTTATTTTTAAATGATCTTTTTATCCTTTTTTTTTAAATAAAAATACTAGAAATTGAAACAGAATAGGTTCTGTGTGTATTTGTCCTTTTTCAAAACAAGATCATTGAGTACCCGCCCTTCGGCTTTGCAATGCTATTAGATTCTTATGTTTTATATGTTTGTGTGCTTTTGCATGCAACATTGTTGAGCCAATAAGTGGGTTGGAGTTGTTTCACCAAGACAACTTGTATTTGTTATGTAATATGAGAACCTGTTGGGGCAAGTGTGAGGTTGGTGCACCCTAGAACCTGGTTTAAACCCCCAGTGGCAATGTGATTTGCCACTGACCGTTCCAAGGCGGTAACCCCTCGGGTTCTCGTTTTTGTTAATTGTTAGTGGTGTCTCTTTTGAAACTGATCATTTTATTAACCATGCTCTCTCCCTCTCTTCTTCTTGACTGTGTGGGGAGGCTGTTTTTTCTGAATGTGGCGATTCCTGATATATTTCACCTTTTTATTGAAATATCTTTATTAAGTTACATTTAAAAAAGCCGAAGGCTGTAAAACTGAGTTTGGAAACCAGTCTCAAATCTCAAGCATCTGAATCAGATATCCATTCTCAGTTTTATAACCTTGGGACCAGATTAGGATGAAAAAAGTGACCTTAGCCAGGATTCAAAGCTTGGACCACTGGTGCTGAGCCTATTGCCGCTCGAATAACGTGTCATTACATTTGTAAATTTATTTCGTATATTTGTGTTACTGTTACCCGAATTGTAGCGCAATCGGCCGACATAGGGTGAATTTAATTTGGCCGAGGCTTCATTAACTGCTTTATTATGAAAATAGATAAAAGAGAACTTTGAAAATGAAAATATTGCAGGCCCGGTTTGAGTGAGCCTGTTCATGGGTAGTAATGGAAATGCATATTACTGCCCACGCCTCCTAGCGCCGAGTTGAGCGCCACTCGAAATTAACACTATAATTAAACAGTACAAATTTGATCCATCCCAGATTTGATGAATGGGTTTGTCCTTAACGAGAAAACAATGGGCGGAACTAAACATAATAGAATTTCGACAGGGGTTCTGAGAATATAAATCCTGCATATCACAGACATCGTATCTTATTTAATTGTACTGATAAAGAATTGAAATACAAACTCCGTGAAATATGAATGGAACATTATAACGGAATGAAGTCTGTAGATTTGAATTTTTCGAGTTGGTTATGCGAGAACGAAGCGCGAGCGTGATGTGGTTTACATACGCAACGAGAAATAATACGTACATACAGACTGCAAACTGTAATAAAGTTCCTTTTATTATGTACCCATCCCGCTCAAATGAAATTAAAATACACTAAACACAAAATTTTATTAAAACGTGATTTGAATAATATCGAAATAAAAACAGTAACACGACAGTAAATTTATCAATGAAATTATGAATGGCGTAAGAATATCTTAGTTCGAGAATTTGACGCAAAATTTCGATCAGAACACACTGTGTGTGACGAAATAATTTAGTCACATAGAACAAGTGAAGCTGCAAAAAGCAGCATCGGAAAGTACATTGTGGGGAACATGTAACCCTGATAAACATTAAATTATCACCCCATTACTCCAAAAACTACTATGAAGTTCAAATGCTATTGCCCCTACTGAGAAGCGAATCCATTCGGCGCGAACATCAAAACAGGTTAATCGGATAACCTTTATAAACGTTATCATCACGCCATGACACCGGAAACCGATTATATACTGATAACACTAGAGAGAATTTGTTTGCAATTATTCATACCTATTTGGTTAATGATTTGTAATTTGTAATTGTCGTCGTGTTTCTCAGAATTCGCTCAAATAACTCATACTTCTCTTTGCCGTTGGGAAAGTCTTCACCGCGCCATGTAGAAAAATAATCAAAGTTTATCACCATTTGAAATCAATGTTACTTATATAAAATTAAAAGTATGTTAAATATTTTTTGTCGTTGGTAAAAACTTGGACTTTTCGCCGTATCTATCGGGTAAATAAATTACTCATCGCGCCATAGTTGTTTCACCATCGTGCCATCCTACCATCGTTGTTTCATCATCGTAACATCGTTGTTTCACAATCGTGCCATCGTTATTTCACCGTCGCACTATCGTTGTTGCATCATCGTGCGATCGTTGTTTCACCATCGAGCCATCGTTGTTTCACCATCGTACCATTGTTGTTTCATGATCATACCATTAAACCATCGTATCATTAACCATCGTTCTTTCACCATTGTACATCGCCTTCCGGTGAAGCATGCGCGATTCCGCTGCTTTTTTGTTTTATACGGTGTTGCGTATAAAATCTTCCTAAATTGGCATTAAAAGCTTTACTTTGCTTCATATATTGTCTAAAATCATCAAGCTTGTGTGAGTACAGTGTAGTTTATTTTTAAAACGAAAAGTTCTTCGTCGACCTGATTTAATTATCAAAAAAAGGGTTCAGATTTTTATTTGTTTGAAATTTTGACGTATTATTTTGCATTTCAATTTGTGTACGGCTATAAATATTGTATCGCGTTTTGTTGCTACGTTGCCCTAAACTGGCATGATCGTCCTAGTTGCTGGTCTAAACTTGCTAAGTTAAAGATAAAAAGGCTAAACTTGAAAATATATTTTTAAAACACGCGAAAGGATTTTTTATAAGATCAAGAGCTAAATATATTGAAGGAATGGAAAACTAGTAAATACTTTGCAAATTTGGGAAAAAAAAGAAAAGTGAATCAAAAGTTATTAAAAGACTAATTGTTAATACAAAAGATGTAATAAATAAAGATGAAATCTTAAAAGAAACGAAACGCTTTTTTTTCAAAATTTATACAGTAAATCTGCAGAAAAACAAAGTAATTATATCTTTTAAATGTAGATTATAAAAAAGCTACAGAAAGTATAGTAAATAGACTAAAACCAATATTGTCATATGTCGTTCATAATTCTCAAACAGGCTTTATTCCAGGAAGACTAATTGGTGAAAACATAGGAACAATTTATGAAACAATTGATAAACTTAATGAAGATTTTGAAAAGGAATTCGACAGTCTTGATAATAATTTTATCATGAAAACACTGGACTACTTTGCGTTTGGTGATTCCTTAAAAAATGGATTACAACATTTTATAGAGACGTAAAATCCTGTGTCACGAATAACGGTTACATTTCAGATTTTTTCCCTGTCACACCCAGCGTAAGACAGGGATCTCCCCTATCCCCTTATATATTTATAATCGCTATCAAAATTTTATCTTTAGCCGTAAGAAATGAAAAAAATATTAAAGGCGTAAACGTCTACAATGAAGAAATTAAAAAAAAGCTATTTGCTGATGATGCCACATTTCTTTTAGATGGTTCTGAAAATTCTTTTAATTCTTTAGTCTACGTTCTTGAAGAATTTGACAAATTATCCGATTTAAAATTAAAAAGAAGCAAGTCTAATGTATTAAGAATAGGCTCATTAAAGTACACAGACAATATATTTTGCAAGATGAAAAACTTCAACTGGATTTCGGAAGCTAGTACACTGGGTATTGTTTTCACAAACAAAAAATGCTACAGAATTGAGAGAAAATTATATACCAAAATTTAACGAACTGATCGCTCGTCTTGAAAAATGGAAGAAACACAAATTGTCTCTCATTGGTAAAATAACTGTCATAAAAACATTTGCGCTACCGAAAATCATATACCACTTAACAGTCCTTGAAAATCCACCAAACTCGTATTTTACAGAACTGACAGGAAAACTATTCCCTTTTCTTTGGGAAGGAAAGCAAGACAAGATATCTAGAAACATCCTTAAAAAGAATATGAAGATGGTGGTCTTCAGATGATTGATGTTAATTCTTTTATTAATGCTTAAAAAGCTAATTGGGTTAAAAAACTTATAGACCCAGACAATAAAGTTCAGTGGAAGGCATTCTACAAATCTGAATTCAATAAATTAGGAGGAAAGTTATTTCTTGAATGTAATATAAATGATAAAGACGTACCCGTTCTAGTTAAAAACACATTTCTTCGGGAAATTTTATCAAGTTGGGCAAAAGCAAACTACACTGAAAATATTTTTTTATTAAACATGAAATATTGTGGCACAACTCAAACATTAAAGTAAATAATAAAACAGTCTTCTTCCAAGGCTGGTAAAATAATGGCATAAACAATATTGGCGACATTTATGATAGTCTAAACAACTCTTGTTTTTTACATTCGAGCAGGTAAAACAAAAATTTAGTCTCGAAAATTCAGAACACTTAAGGTTTTCCTCCTTGATAGCCAGCATTAAAAAGAATTGTAAAAATCGAATTTAAACTGAAAGAAAAAATTCCAGTGATTTTCAAGCAAATATATTTCCGATATTAAATATTAACAAAATTATCAAAAGGTGAAATATGCATATCAGGAATCGCCACATTCAGAAAAAACAGCCTCCCCACACAGTCCAGAGAGAGAGAGAGAGAGAGAGAGAGAGAGAGAGAGAGAGAGAGAGAGAGAGAGAATGGTTAATAATAAAATGATCAGTTTCAAAAGAGACACCACTAACAATTAACAAAAACGAGAACCCGAGGGGTTACCGCCTTGGAACGGTCATTAGCAAATCAAATTGCCACTGGGGGTTTAAACCAAGTTCTAGGGTGCACCAACCTCACACTTGCCCCAACAGGTTCTCATATCACAAAACAAATACAAGTTGTCTTGATGAAATCACTCCAACCCACTTATCGGCTCAACAATGTTGCATGCAAAAGCAAATATATAAAACATTAGAATCTAATAGAATTGCAAAGCCAAAGGGCGGGTACTCGATGATCTTACCGAGACCAGAGCTCCTGGAGTAAAATCAGCAAGAACACGATGACGGGGATAAAAGAAACATATCGAGCTTCTAGGTTCGTTTAAGAAAAGATTTCCCCATAAACCTTCATAAACTCTTAAACCCCTGCCACCGTCGTGCAACCAAAGAGGTAAGCATAATGATCCACTTTAGAAGGGTTAATCACCAGGAATGCAGAACGCTGTAAAATATCATGTTGGTAACCTTTCTTTTTAAATTTACAGATGGTTTTTACGAATAATCGGGAGAAATTAATATTGCCCTTTATCTTCTTAAGTTTGTAAATTAAATCTCCATAAAAACTGGCTATGAATACCTTGTTGCAATAGTGATTTTAAACTGCACGCGTATTTATGAACTAGATATGGGTATCGACGATAAAACTTGCAAAATGTTTTCCTTAATTTGTGATACCGATAACCTTGTTTTAAAAGATTTTCTGTAATGCAAAGATTACGTTCATTGAAATCATTAACATCGTTGCAAGCTCTTGAAAAGCGAACAAGCTGTGAAATATAAACCCCGTAAGATGTTGCACGGGGAACATCGCCGTCTAAAAACGGAAAATTTACTATATTAAAATTAAAATCATCTCTTTTATAATAAATTTTAGTAGTGAGGTAACCATTTTGAATTGACAGATTTAGATCGAGAAAGTTTGCTTGCCTTTCTGAAGTGTTCGCTTTATTAAGTTGTAGTTCTTTAGGGTAAATCTTATTAACAAGTAATGGCAAATGGTTATTATCTATATTTAATAAATCATCAAGGTACCTCGAGGTGTTGTTAAAAGCTGTAATAATATCATCTTGATGTTCAGTAGAAAAAGATAACATAAAGTCTCTTTCATAACAGTATAAAAACAGTTCAGCAACAAGGGATGCACAGTAAGTACCCATTGGGATGCCTATTACTTGTTTATAAATAGAGGTACCGAATCTAACATAAATATTATCCAGTAAGAAAGTTAGCGACTCTATTAGGTCTTGACATGTCCATAAAGTATAATTATCATAAGAACCATCTGTAAAAAATGCCCTATGTTCATTACAAGCGATGAAGGTTTTATTTCATCTAGCAAACGTTTTTTTTTTCAATGAGACTGGTTAGCTTGTCTCTCATTAAATTATGAGGGAGCGAAGTGTATAAAGTTGAGAAATCATAGACAAACAGAACGCCTGAAAATTATTTGATTTAAGCCTTTTCAAAACGTCTTTTGAATTTTTAATCGACCAAAATAATTTTTTGCCAGAAGTTTAGGCTCAGCATGTTCTATTTTGCACCATTTATTGGAAAATAGGTTTAAAGACTCAGCAATTTCTGCAGGGTATGCATTAAAATCAACTTTGGATGGAATTCTATATTTGGGACCTTTAGAAATTAAATTACGAATTCTAGAGTCTTTGATTACATTAAGATCACCGGTAACAATATGACCGAGAGGCTTATAGCAAAATTAAGAAGTTAAACACTCTCAAGATTTTGGTGTATTTTCAATGATCTGTAAATCAGGGGTAATTTTATTGTAAAACCAACATGTATTTCTAGTTGGTTTGTTGTATTTATAACTAACCATAGGCGATTCAGTATTCTTAAAATAATTAGGAACAGCCGATTGAACTGTTTTATCTTTAAATATACTAGGAAGGTCTTTAAAATATATTCCTTTATTTAAAAAAGAAATTTTAAGGAAATGTCTTTGATGGTCGGATTCCAAGTCAATGTGTGGCCTGAGAGCATGCCGAGTATAACACTGAAAAAGACTAGCAACCTCGTTAAAAGGATGGGTTATGACAATGTCGTCGGCTTCCTCATCCAGTTTCTGCAGACTTGATATAGAAAGAGAAGCCAACCTCGTTAGCATGGCGTGTCTGCCAGATTGTTTTAAAATAATATGTAGGTCATGAATAGAACAACGAATACGTGATTTTCTTTTTATGTTTCCATTTGTTCTGCTTCCGCGCGATCCCGATTTTCTTTTGCGTATTTCAAGCAATTCAAAGACGTCATAATCAGGATTTTTAGAAATGTTGCCTTCCTGATAAATATTATCATTTAAACCAAGTGGGTAAGGAGTTTGTTATTTTTTAATCCATTTTTGTTCCAAAATGAGTCTGGCTCTGATTTTAAATGATCTTGATGCAGCGCTGTCAAATGTAAGTTTTTCTACTGGTTGAACGGATATATTTTGTAAACGGTGTCCTGAATGTTTGAAATGTTGGTATAAAAATGTTTTAAATTTGCTCTTGTTTCGGATTTTAGAACAATGTTGTCCAAAACGTGTTTTTAAAGGGCAACCTGTTTGTCCCACACATTGAATTCCACAGTTATTAGAATTTCAAGTTAAAACGTAAACAACATTTTTAGTTTGTCAGTCTATATCCTTATTAATGATAACAGAAAAAGTTCTGCCGTTAACTGTGGATTTAATGATAGAATTACAATTCAAATAATCACAGCATCTGCACCTCTTAGAATTGCACTTGAAAATAGAAGGATAAGATCTGCGTCAGCCGTCATTCAATTTATTTGGTGTAGAAATATTGTACTTTCGAAGAATAGGAGATCTTAAAGGTGACATTATATTTACAATATACTTTTACAAAACAATAAAAAAGATCCAAGCAAATCAGAAGAACTCTGAAACAGAGAATTTGATCATCTAAAATGGAAAAGCATATTTACATGTATGATACCTTTTACATGCACCATTGACACAAGTCTTAGAGCCTTTCAATACAAGTTCTTGATGAGAATATTACCTACCAATAGCTTCTTAGAAAATGCAACTTAGCCACCTCAAGTTTGTGTGTTTTCTGTAATATGCATACAGAAACAATTAAACATTTGTTTTGGGACTGTCAACATGTGCAAGCTTTGTGGGCACATTTTAAAACCTCGTTCAAAATTACTTTTCAGATTCCAGGATAACTTATTTATCCATATGCTTTGGTGTACAGGAAAACATAAATAACAATTTATTAATCAACTTTTGCATATTGCTGACAAAACAGTTTATATTTTAATCAAAATATAAAAATATTTCTCCATCTTTTGAATCATATAAAAAGTTGGTGAACAAAACAATAATATTAGAAAGCATCAAAGCAAGTAAGAGAAACAAACTACAAAGTCATAATATGAAATGGGGTCCTTTAGACTTTGAATTATAAGCAGGATATAGGAACGGAAATGGTTCAATATATCAACATCTACTTATTCTAAATTCTTTAAAATTTATCTGTTGGCCTTTGTTGGGTTCGGTTTTTTTGTCTTCTTTTTTTTTAATTTTCAAGTTAAAACCATTGTTAATAAAGTTATGCAACATGTTTTTGCCACATACATATATATATATATAAGTAAATGATAGCCGAAACTGACATGATCGTTTTAGTTGCTGGTCTAAACATGTTATTTAAATGATAAACGAAACTGACATGATCGTACTAGTTGCTGGTCTAAACCTCTCAGTAAATGATTAACGAAACTGACATGATCGTCCTAGTGGCTGGTTTAAACATGTTCTGTAAATGATTAAATAAACTAACATGATCGTTCTAGTTGCAGGTCTAAACATGTTATTTAAATGACCGTACTAGTTGCTGGTCTAAACCTCCTAATTAATTATTAACGAATCTGAGATGATCGTACTAGTCGCTTGTTTAAACATGTTATGTAAATGATTAACAAAACTGACAAGATCATCCTAGTTCTTGGTCTAGACCTGCTAAGTAAATGATTAACGACACTGACCTGGTCGTACTACTTGCTGGTCCAAATATGTTTTGTAAATGATTAGTGAAACTGACATGATCGTCCTAGTGGCTGGTTAAAACATGTTATGTAAATGATTAACGAAACTGACATGATCGTCCTAGTTGCTGGTCCAAACATGTTATGTAAATGATTAACGAAACTTTTATCGCCCTTGATCAGGTTGAAAGCCGCGTTTTTACGAGGTGTCAAAAACCTGTTATTTCGAGTGTTAAAATCAAAATACGAGACTAAGTTTTGTGTTACTTTTGTTCCTGGATATTCGGACATTAAAAATGAGGTTTGGATTTTAGAAATTTGTGGACGGAGGATTGAGGATTTAAGTTTTCAAAATATGTCCAGGTAAATAATTGACTTCTATGACAGTCGCCATTTTTTATTAGGTAGCTACCTGTTAAACCGTGTAACGGTAAAATAACTGTATACAATAAACAATTGTTTGCCAAACAATAGAAAGGTGATCGGATACAAAGCCGTCGCTACAGAAATGTGAAATTATACTACTGGAAAAAAGTATGGCAGAGTGTAAAACTCAATATAATAGTGAAACAGACATTGATTTAAGTTTAAGAGAAAAAAGGAAGAGAAGCGACGGTTCTAGTTTAAGTGAAACTGAGAGGCCTATTAACAAAAACACAAAAGCGAAACAGTCAAATACAGGTACATCGAAAACAAAGAAAAAGAAAGCGAAACAGACTAAACAACAAGGAGACGAGGACTTTGAAAAGACTAACAAAAACATGAGCACGAACATGGATTTAGCACAATTTCAGAAGCAGTTAGTAAAAATAAATGAACGATTATCGCAGGTCATGACAAAAGATGATCATGGTTCGCTGCGAGAGACAATAAAAAGTGTATTTGTTGAACTTAAAGAAGATCTCCTGCAGTCAGTTTCAAAACGAATAGATTTCCTTGAAAGTAAATTGTTTGATAAGGATCTCGAGAATGATTAATTAAAAGAAGATCTGAAAAATATTGAACGAGATCTTGAGAACCAGAAAACTGAAAATGAAAATTTACGTAGAGAGCTAGATTTAAAACAAGTCAGTCAGTCAGTGGCTCCGTCTGTCTAGGTAGACAATGGATGTGCCCGGTTTGGTCAATTTGATGATGAACAGCGTCGGCTGTGGCTAAGCAGGCCGATCCGTGAATGGCAGTCTTTAGCACACTTTCTGCATTGGAAGTCTGATGACTGCGGCTGGTATGTCACAGTTTTCGCTTTCCTGCATTCTCTTCTGTCCGACCACAGTTGGAGTCTCTTCCCCTCAGCAGTGTTGAGACCAGCACGTACTGTGCTTCGCCATGCGTCGCGGTCTGCTGCAACCTCTTCCCACTTGTCGACGCTGATGTCAGCCGATTTCAGGTCACGCTTGCAGACGTCTTTGTAGCGCAGTGTGGGACGTCCTTTTGGCCGGGAACCTGCAGCCAGTTCTCCGTAGAACATGTCTTTGGGGATGCGACCATCCTTCATGCGGTGGACATGTCCTAGCCATCGTAGGCGGCGTTGTGAGAGGAGGGTGAACATGCTGGGCAACTTTGCTCTGTCAAGGACCTCTGCGTTGGTCACTCTGTCTTGCCATGTAATGCCCAGGATCATCCTCAGGCACCGCAGGTGGAAGCTGTTCAAGCGGTGCTCTTGTCGTGAGTAGGTGGTCCAGGACTCGCTGCCGTAGAGCAGTGTGCTCAGAACGCAGGCTCTGTACACTGCAACCTTGGTGACTGTGGTCAGCTTGTTGTTTTCCCACACTCTCTTTGTCAGCTTGGACATGGCAGCAGCAGCTTTTCCTATGCGTTTGTTGAGCTCAGGGTCCAGCGAGAGGTTGCTTGTGACGGTTGAGCCCAGATAGGTGAACTGCTCTACCACCTGCAGCGTGTAGTCCCCGATGTTGATGATGGGAGCTTCGCTGACGTCCTGCACCATGATCTCTGTCTTCTTTAGACTAATGGTCAGGTCGAACTCTCTGCATGCATGTGCCATGCGGTCGATTAGCCTCTGGAGCCCTGACTGTGTGTGGGAAGCGAGGGCGGCATCGTCAGCAAAGAGCATTTCCTGAATCAGGATGCGGCGCACTTTGGTCTTCGCTCGGAGGCGTGCCAGGTTGAAAAGTTTGCCGTCTGATCTGGTGTGTAGGTAGACTCCATCATCAGATTCTCGGAACGCGTACGACAGTACGAGGGAGAAGAAGATTCCGAAGAGTGTCGGGGCGAGAACGCAGCCTTGCTTTACACCGCTGCGAATGGGGAAGGGTGCAGAGGATGAGCCATCGAAGTTTACTGTGCCCTGCATGTCTTCGTGGAAGGACGTAACCATGCTGAGCAACTTTGGGGGGCACCCAATCTTTTCAAGGAGCGTGAAGAGGCCCTTTCTGCTCACTAGGTCAAACGCCTTGGTAAGATCGATGAAGGCGATGTAGAGGGGCTGTTGTTGCTCTCTGCTTTTCTCCTGTAGTTGTCTTAAGGAGAATATCATGTCTGTGGTAGATCTCTCTGCTCTGAAACCACACTGGGACTCTGGATAGACTCTCTCAGCAAGTGCTTGTAGTCTCTTTAGTACAACCTTGGCGAAGGCCTTGCCGATGATGCTGAGTAGGGATATGCCTCTGTAGTTGTTACTGTCACTGCGGTCGCCTTTGTTCTTGTACAGCGTGACGATGTTTGCATCTCGCATGTCTTGGGGAACCGTCCCTTCCTCCCAACACTGGCAGAGTAGCTCATGAAGGTGGTTAAGTAGAGCTGGCTTTCCGCACTGAATCACCTCTGCTGGAATGCCGTCTGAGCCTGGTGCTTTCCCATGCGCCAGCGAGTCGATGGCTTTGCTGAGCTCTTCCACTGATGGGGGTAAGTCTAGCTCTTCCATGACAGGCATGGGTGGGATGTTGTTGACAGCTTGTTCGGTGACAATGGTCTCTGTAGAGTAGAGGTCTTGGTAGTGTTCGGCCCACCTCTCCATCTGCTTGGCACGGTCACTGATGACTTCACAGTCCTTGGACTTGAGTGGAGCGATCTTGCTGATGGTGGGGCCGAAAGCTTTCTTCATTCCTTCGTACATGCCATGTATGTTTCCTCTGTCAGCGCAGGTCTGGATTGTCTGACACAGGTTCTGCCAGTAGTCATTTGCACATCGTCTTGCAATCCTCTGAGTGTTGTTTCTGGCTGTTCTTAGGGCTGCGAGGTTCTTGGCAGATGGATCTTTCTTGTAGGCAATCAGGGCTTCTCTTTTGGCTGTGATGGCAGGTTCCATTTCTGCCTGATGAGTTTCAAACCAGTCCTGATTTTTTCTTTCTTTCTTTCCCCAGACTTGGATGGCGGTGTTGTAGACTGCATTTCGTATCAGCTGCCATTTCTCTTCTAGTGTTGGGGCTGTGTTGTCTTCCAGGGCATCTTGTAACTGAGTGACAAGTTTTGTGCGTGACTCGGGGTTTGACGCTCGCGTGGTGTTGATACGAGGGCGGCCTTTCTGCTTGGTGTGATGGATCTTCTTTGGTAGTAGTCTCAGTTTGCTGCACACCAAGGAGTGGTCTGTGTCGCAGTCGGCGCTCTGGTAACTGCGTGTGACGAGCACACTGTTAAGCACAGCTCTTCTGGTGATGATCATGTCCAGTTGGTGCCAGTGTCCGGATCTTGGATGCCGCCAGGAGACCTTGTGTTGGGGCTTTGTGTTGAAGAACGTGTTGGTGATACACAGCTTGCGAAAGGAGCAGAGCTCCAGCAGCCTCTGTCCGTTGTCGTTCATTTTGCCAACACCAAAGTGACCTAAGCAGTCTGGCCATGAGCTGTGTTCTGCGCCAACTCGGGCGTTGAAGTCGCCTAGCAAGATGATATGCTCAGTCTCTGGGATCTTGTTGATGATGTTGTCCAGATCCTCGTAGAACTGATCTTTCATTTCCTGTGGAGAGCATAAAGTTGGTGCGTAAGCGCTGATGAAGCTGACCATGCCAGAGGAGGTCGACAGGCAGAGAGAAAGGATGCGCTCTGAGCCGCCGGTAGGAGGGACTATCATGGGTAGCAGGCTGTTCTTCACTGCAAAACCGACGCCGTGCAGACGAGGTTCCTCGATGTGTCTGCCCTGCCAGAAGAAGGTATTGTCGTTCTCCCGTAGCATTCCATCTGCAGCTAGCCTGGTCTCTTGCAGTGCCGCTATGTCAATGTTGAGTCTCCTCAGCTCAGAGTCGATGACTGCGGTCTTCCTGCAGTCGTTGATCTGTTGCAGATCGTCGGAAAGTCCTGGACTCATGGTTCTGACGTTCCAGGTGGCCAGTCGTAAGACTGAAGGTTTCTTTTTCTTTTGTTGTTTGCCTGGTGCGGTGATTGCTGTCTGCTTGTCGATGATGATCTATGCTCCAAGCACCCATTGAAGCAGGCAGACAGTGGCGGATCAGCACCCAATTGACCGGGGGCTGCCCAGCTTGGGGCGGGCGGTAGCTGATCAGTGAGGTGCAATGACCTCTCCCACCGTCGGAGGCAACCCGTAGCGCCCGATCCTTACGCCAATCAGGTGAGGCTTATAACTCGTAACTGCTGCCTCCCGTGTTGTTTCTGCTGCGTAGCAGCACCAGAGTGACCTCTCCGGGGCACAATGCCTGGGCGAAGCTTGTGGAGACCCTGGGATGCCCAATCGCCAGAATCCCCCTCTCTGCCTCACTAGTGGGATCCAAAGGAGTGCAGAGCACTACGTTTGGCACCAGTTTGGCTGCAGGAGTTGCCGGAAGGATGACAATAGTCATTCCAACCGCCTTAGGACACCACTCCGGATTTTTTCAGGTTTACTCCTTAGCCTTTTCCTCTCCCGAGGATGCCCACAAGGCAGTGGGAGACTCGTGGAAGGCGGGAACGTCTCTCTTCCCGTACAGGCCCAGAGACCTGCCCACTGCCACTATTTAAAACAAGTAACTATGAACAAAACCTGAATAACCTTGAACAATATGGCCGCAGAAACAATTTGAGAATAAACGGTATTGCCCAAGCTGATGAAAAAGAATCTGCTGAAGCCACAACAAAATTAGTAGGTGAAACATTAAACGAAAAATACAAAACATTGAAGCTAAATATAAGCAGAGGTGACATAGACGTAGCTCATCGTCTAGGTAAACTTAAGAACGATAAACGCCAAATAATTGTAAAATTCAATTCAAGGATGACAAAAGACTTCATATTGCGAAATAGAAAACTATTGAAAGGCAGTGGTATTTTTATTACAGAGGATCTTACCAGCTTGAACAATCATGTACTTCAATTTGTGAGATTTAAGACTCCAGATGAGGTGAAAAATGCATGGTCAAGCTATGGAAAAATTCTTTATGAGGACAAGACGGATACCATCCGCGAAGTCAAATATAAAGACTTCCAACACTGGATAGAACTTAGTTGGCCAGAGAAAACTGAACGCGAAACAGATGATTAAGAAAATAAACTAACATTTACATGCATCGATATTGGTGCATATAGCGTGACACGTAATTTTTGTTGTGTTGTTTTAATAGACTGGAAACTTTGTAATTTTGTTGACGCGCTCAATAATAAAATATCAACTACTACATTAAAGGGTATATACTATACGCAAACGTAAATGTTTGGGCAATATTTGTTCACCATACTGTATGTTGGTGAACAAATATTGTTTGAACACAAAATTAACATGTATATTTCCAGATTAAAGAAAGTTATCGAACTTCTATATATACATGCATCATAATTGGTACATATAGCGTGACATGTAACCTCTGTTGTCAAAAACACTAGAAATATAGTTATAAAATATCAGCTGTTGAATATGGCAAGATAAGTTTAAACAATACTTGTTTACCATAAAACATATTAGTAAACAAGTGATGTTTGAACACACAGATTAACTTGTATATTACCAGACTTAATTAATCAACTAAGTAAACCTGTATTATGTACATGCACCAATACTGATACATAAAACGCGACACGTAATTTTTGTTGGCTGATTATATACACTGGAAATTTCGTACTTTTGTTGAGCGTGACACGTAACATTTGTTTGATGGTGTAGATACACCAGAAATGTAGCAATAAACTATCAACTAATGAATAAATGGCAAGATAAGTTTAAGCATTACTTGTTTTGCCATACAGCATGTCGGTAAACAAGTAATGTTTAAACACACAGATTAATATGTATATTACCAGATTTAAGAAAATCAACTAAGTATATGTTCATGCATTAAAACTGTTACAAAAACGTGACACGTAAATTCTGATTAAATTGCAGTCCAAAATAAAAAGGGAAAATCTTTTTTTCCCTTTTGAAATCAGTTTTGCTACAGAACGATTTTTCAAGGCAAACAGCTGTCTATATTCGACGTTTTGCTCTATAAATGTAGTGGATGTTGATCATTTCAGAAGAAATTTCTGCTGAAAATCTCTTAAAGGTCCAAAATAAGGAATATAGGAACAGTGGAAATTAATAATAACTCTTGATTCTATATAATTTCACTCTCATAGCAGTAATATCTGTTCAAATTGCAATATCTTTATATTTCTATCAGAAATTTCTGCTGGAAATTTTACCGAAACAAATGTGGTGGAAAAATGCTTTGAACTTTCCAGCAGAAATTTCTGACAGAAAATTTATCGAAATACAAGCTGGTGCAAAAAGTTTATTGCATTTTCCAGCAGAAATTTCTGCCAGAAAATTTATCGAAATACAAGCTGGTGCAAAAAGTTTATTGCACTTTCCAGCAGAAATTTCAGCTGTAACCTTTACCGAAATGTGCAGAACATTTTTTCAGCAAACAATTCAATTAAAAATATAAAAATAATATAAATTATGGAACAACGTCGTAAGATCATTAAAAGTTGAATTATTTTGGTCGTTCAAACATAAATTATGAGCACAACAATGTATTTGTATAGCTTTTCGTTCAATAATTGTCGATATGAAGACTTAATTAACGTCTAACATAAACATCAAAAAATTAAAAAAGTACAGTAAAATAAATAAATCTAAGAAATCTACGTCATTTATCTAATTTTAATAAGGACAAAAACGTAAATTTAACGGTTCATTAATTTAAAGAACTACAAGAATACAAGTCTGTAAAATATACGTTTGTATGATCATACTTGTTTACTTAAAATATATTTCCATAAATAAAGATTATGCTTAGAAAACTTCTTTTAGTCGACTTAAAGCCATGTGTTTTACAGAATCATTTCATTCCTATAACATTCCCAAATGAAATTTATGAAAGGCAACGATTCACACATTTGTCGGAATGATCCATAGATGTGTGAAGAGAATCTTCCAAAAACGAATCACAAATAATGACAGAACTTAACTACTGTAGCATTTAAGTGTATTGGTCATCAATATCGTCTACAACAGGTGACTCATTATGGTTTTTATGTATGTACACAAGATTTTATACACTTTCTACACCATAATAACTGAGATAAATACAGAATAAAATATGAAATTAGTATTTTCTCAATATGATGTTCATGAAAGTAGTCCTTAATAGTAAATAATTCAGGGTCAAACAATATTTATAAGCATAACATATTTTGCACAAACACATCATGCGAGAATCAAACTAACTTTTAAGCAGTACCAACCAAGCTTCTTTATACCCTCAGCTTATTACATTTCTTCAATAAGACTTATGCAATTCAATTCATTTTTCCATTCGTTCTTGCATTTAAGAAAATTGCTTAAGTTCTTGTATTATTATGTCAAGTACCTATCTCACCAGTCGACGATGACGGTTCTTAAACAGGTATATCTTCAATTTTCTTTCCAAAACTTCTATATTTAATTTAAGTAACGATGGTAAAATAATATAAGGGTTTAAGGTTCTAAATTGCTCCTTGTACACTGTAATTTTTTTCAATGTCTGTCGTAAGTTCCTTTTGTATTCTAAAATAATTCGTTTATTGTTTGTTTCCTTTATATCCTTTTGACCTCTGAGTTGTTTTGCTAATGGTATTCCTGCAGTACTTTAACAAGTACCAGCGTCACTTCTGCGTAGAATATCTACCGTTTTAATAAAACCAGAATCTCTACATCCTGATTGGTATGTCCGACATATTGAAGTGAACCTGAAAAAAGACAGTTAATCATTTAACTTGCTACAATTTGTTATCTTTATAATATTTGAGGAAATAAGAATAAATACTATCAAAACGGTTAGCCAAGACCGCATGAAAAATATAGTTAAAATCTTACTGGCAATAGTTGAATAAATGCTGTTATATTTACATAATAATATTATCCTACCGTGCTTATCATGCTCATTAATAAGAGTAGTGCCAATAATTAGACACCATTTCGACTAATTTAATTGGTGTGTTACACGTGGCGAAAGTGTGCGTCATTAGCCAGTAAACTACAAATCACATCATAACATTTTGTTTCTCTTTATAAATTTTTTTTCTTCAACGCATCATTTTTTATGAGAACGATTTACATTTGTTCTGTTCTGTATCAAAGTGGATTCATTTAGATATTCATCAAACATTCATCGTGATTCATTTGGAGCATTTTTTAAAACATTTAATAACGGTGAAGACTAGAGTTGATAAAGGTGATTTGATTTAGATTTGTTGCGGACGGGGAGACACACCGGGAGGTAAACCTATAGTCCCCTCCGATGAAGATTACGAAAAGAGATTCCAGAACATAAATTAATTGCATGAATCAAGAAACAAATTTATAAAACATCGTTTAATGTACGCGGTAAGCACAAGTCATTTAGAAAATACTGTGTTACTTCGTTACTATTGTTAACATTTCATCAAAATGAGATTTACATCAATACTATCATAATTATTTACCATATGGGCTTGTTGTTCTTCTGTCCGCAGTTGTAGATGACACAGTAAGCCGAATGTTCTTTTCATTTCATATGATACATATGATATTAATTGTAAAAAAAACAACATGAAAAGCTATATAAATACCTTGATTCATGACTCATGATAACATGAACTGATGTTGGTTCAGCTTTGTCTTTTCTCATCTTGTGTTATAGTACTGTCACTCCATTCCGCAAACCCCTAAAACTATTTTACAACATAAAACTAATTAAAACAGATGTTTATTACTTGAAAATACTTCATGTATCTTAGCCTAGTGCGGGTTTTTCTGACCAAGTACTGCATGGTAGTATAAACTGCTCTTATCAGTTAAAATTTATACTCTTATCAAACTAAAGATAATGACGTGCAGGGAATCGGTGTCTTTTATTTGTGGTCGCTCGTGGTTTGCATATTTCACTACCCAGTGGGCAATTCAACGTTGATACAACGTTGAAATTTGGTCATTTTTCAACGTTGAAATTTGGTTGAAACAACTATTGTTTTTGAAAGTTGAAATGACGTTGAAATTTCAACGTTGTATCAACGTTGTCATCATCGTTGAATCGACAGTTAAATCAACGTTGATATTAGGTTGAATTATGGTTATGTGGTTGCAGTTTGGTTTACCCATGGTTGGAATAAGGTAGTACAAAACAAAATTGAACAGAATAAATATTTATTTACATCTAAATCAGTATACATGAGGGAATGCACATTTTTATCATATAAACATGAAAATATTAACAACAAACTTGGTTATAATAAAAATGATAATAATAACGACAACAGTAGCAATAGTAATAATAATTACTATAACTAAAACTAGAATTCGGTGTTCCAGGGAAAACATGTGTTGCCTAAAGTTGCATTTGGAACCGGCGAATCCAAAAGTTGTCAAACAGGAGAAATCATTCTTGTTGTCACAGACAGCTTTGTTCAGGCAGATGATATATTCTAATTATTAAGTGAATAGGACACATACTTTTTAGGTTACAACTTTTTAGGTTACAAGTTTCATGTAAAATTTGCATTTGGAAGCCGCATAACTAGAAAAAATAGTGTACAGGAGTTAACATTCTGATCACTGATGTCTTTGTTTTTTGCAGTTGATATATTTCAACAATGATAACACTAAAAATAATATTGATGATAACTCACATAATTCAGTATCAAAAAACAACAACAATAATCAGGTTGAAATACAATTTTGTAGATGAACTTTATATAACTCTTTATGACAATAACAACCTTTATTAGCACTTCAGCCTTATACCCTTTGGCTTACTAATAGAACAGCTGTAGTCATGCAACTCTTAACATTTTATAAAACATAAATACATTGTGTGATGGAACACAAAACAAAATATCTAATTATTATAAATTGAATGTGTAAGTATTTGCTTAATTTTCTTCATGTTATTCAGTTAAACTCTTCATGTTATTCAGTTAAACTATAAACAATGTATAAAGTGAAGATATTTTGGTAATGTAAGATATTAAAGAATCTGAAATAACAAAAACAACAAATTAAAAATATAATTTTTTTTTACAGAAAATCCATATCCATAAAATTCTTGTTTTGTTGGTGTTGTTTTAAACGTTGTGCTGTTGTTTTTACATAAGATATTTCATTATTTACCAATATGATTTAAAAGTATTGAAATATATATAACTTTAAATAAAACAAAAGCAACAATAACAATTATTATTATTACCAATTCTGTTTTATATTAAGTTTTAAATTTTATTAAACTGACTTTCTTAAGTTGAAAATTTAAGATACAATATATCTTTAATAAGTGCTAGTTAAGTTGAAAACAAAAATTAGCCTTTGTTCTGAACAAAGCAAAGAGAAGATAAAGACTTTGCGAGGCAGTTTCGAAAATGTTCTTGCACAGATATTGTTTATTTTTACATGCAAATATAGTAAAGATTCAAAGAACAATAATTTGTTTTGGTTCTGTACAGAGCAAATGAAAGACAAAATCTGTTCAAAATATTTTCATAACTGTTTCTGCACAGATACTGTTTCTATTTATAAATACAAATGTAAAATGTACAAGTGACAGTCTATCCTGAAAAATAAAAATCTTGAAAAATCAAGAATAACAAAAACGCCATTTTCAACACTGCACCAAATTGTTGTATTTTACAATGTAATTGTTTTCAAGTGATAGCGATAACTAATCACTAAGATCCCTTGAGTGAAGCTTTAGTAAATGTGCACAGAAATTCACAGTCTGTCTTCGTCTTACTAATATACTACAAGTATTTGTATTTTTTCATCACTGTCAACATCACTTCTTACCCATGGCTTGCCTTTGTCGTCCCTGACTTCTAGAAATAATAACACACCTTTTTCCACGACTCTAGTTTGTTTTTCTCACTTTGACTTATATCGTAAGTAATCTATGCAAGTTTACCAGGTTCCTTTTTCATGAAGGATGGGAGATCAGACAAAATTCTCTTTCTCTTCTCTCAGAGTCAGATGGAGGGCTTTACTAAATACTCGAGATCGACTATTATTCATGGATAATTTTGCGCCCGCCTCCTCCCCTTCTCCCTGCGGCATATTTCAGGTATTTCGACATTACATCCCTGACTTCGTTTTCAGTAGCTGTTGCGTGGCTTTCAACGAATGAAACTGAAACAAACAGTCATTTATTAAATTATGTTTATAGTTGTCAAAAGTGGAATGCTTTGAATAACTGGAAAGGTTGACGGTTGGTTTTAACTTTACATCAAAATTCAAGTAATTTAGTAAACTTAACACTCTATAGGTCCTTGCACATTTCTTATATATTCTCACATTTCTTCACACCAAGTCTAGACCGTAATGCTTTAAGGGCCTGCCACACTCCTCCCAATTCTATTCATCGATAAAAAGAAAATTATCAAAATCTCAATAACGGCAAAATGCTGTTAAATGAAACTTTGCACAAGTGTATGTTATTAATGTATCTTTATTTTACAGATGGTAAGACATATTAGAAAAGTAAAGAAAAATAGCGAGATCTAAAAATTCCCTCAACTTCTATTTACATAAATTCACAAAAACTAAAGAACACAAAACATCATTTTAAATGCCCGCATGAGTAATATGATACTGACAACAATTTATTGTGTCCTCATGATTTACTTATGTAAACTTTACGAGATATTAGTAAAAGTGTGTTTGACCTTCAATTTCCTGGTCGCGTAAACGGATGACAATCACTGATTTCTCTTTTAATAGTTGAACGTTTTTTACAAAGTACACAACATTTTCTTGACAGTATCATTGCGCTCACGAGGGAATTTAAAGTTATGTTCTGCATCGCCTAGTTTTTGTGAATTTATGTAAATAGAATTCAAGGAATTTTTAGGTCAAGCTTTGTTTCTTTACTTTTCTATTTTGTCTTACTGTATGCAAAATAAAGATACATTAGTAACCTTCATTTGTGCAAAGTTTCATTGAATGGCATTTTGTCATTACTGAGATTTGATGATTTTTATTGTATCGATGAATAGGATTGGGAGGAGTGTGGCGATGCCTTAATATTCCTGTGATTAATGCTGCGAGTAATAACATTGACTTTTTTCCCCAAAATAAATTACCTGAACTTTTACTTGTTAGAAATACCATATAAAATACCATTTTTATATATTCTGCCTTTTTTTATAACATTTTATAACAATGTTCAATATGTTTTTATCCTTCCATGTTAATTCTTTAATCTTGATATATACAAGGGTATCATAAAAATTTTACCTAATATGGTATAGTTTATTGTTTCCAAATGCACATTTCTCCTTTCTGCCACTCAGGTTCATCCTTGCAATGACTCGGTTGTGTAGTGTTCTAGAAAATAACAAACACAAGAATAGACTGCTGGAGCAATGCTGAATTTAGTGACTCATTCTTTTTTTTGCATTCTTTTAATTAATATCATAAAATGGATCACTAGAGATACATGTTTCTTCATGATTTCGATATTTGTAACTACGGGTAAATCTGATCAGTAGCAGGTTGTTTTTTTCGGGGACATAACCTATACCCCGGGAATTGAGAAACTTTACATTGTTTTGCCAGAAAATGGGAATTTTTTTCCATAATTAAGGAATAAAGTTTTACACATATTTAATATTATCAATAATTATCAATAATTTCGGGATTAAAGGAACAATATGACTTATTAACTAACAACTTAAAATGTTTTATTAATGAAATGACAGAGGTCACACATTTTTGTATTGATTCAATTGGGAATTTTTTTCTCTTATCGGGAAAAAAGTATATGTTTTGCCATTGGGTACATGACCCAAAATCGGCTATAAAATCGACCGAAAAAAAAGCCCCAAGTAGATAAACAGCTGAGAAGTCATCTAGAAATGGAGTGAAAATATTTATTTTACCTTGACAACATCGAACTGAACCCAGTTTCATCTGGAAGTCTCATTTCCCGCATGGCCCGTGAAACGTGAAGATAACATGGCCAAAACACAATGTTGCCTCTGATCTACTGTGAAGGAATGACCCTTCCCTGCTCTGTTTCTCCCTCAAGCCAAACTGCTTGTGACCACTGTTTATCACTCATGATCTGAAATTTCAACACATTTTAAACCAATCTATTTCATACTAAATCAAATATAATACAGCACACCTTTTACTTGCTTTCCCCAACAACATATTTGAAAGAGTAATCATTTAGTGTTTGAGTCATATTTACAAATATTTACATTTCAACTTGGTACTCTTGAACAGGCTTAATCTATTAACCGAGCCTGCAATATTTTTATTTTTCATGTTCGGTGGCTTTCTAAGTTCCCTTTTCATCCATTTCTACATTGAAGTCTTATACATTATCGAATATTAATTTCTGATGGTACACAGTGTGACGTATTACTTTAAGAGGCGTGGCTACAGCCTACAGAGAGAACCGCTCACAATTTATTGGACTGAGCACAATAATTTCTTTTACTTGATGGTTTTCATTTGGGTATGAAAAACAGTTGGATTGTTTTCTTAGAAACTGATTTATTTTCATTTTTAAGTAAGAACAAGCTATTTCATAGCAAGACTATAAACTTTCATGTCACAATAATCAGCTAGCACCAGCTGAGTTTTATGCCCGAAATTGATCAGGTCAAGAATGTTGGGAGTAATGGCTGCTCAATCTCATAATTATTAGTTCTTTTAAAACCAGATTTTAACACGCTCCTATATCAATATTGACAGCCCAAACAAAAACTCACACGTAATAAACCACAAATAAAAAAACAGAAACATTCAAACATCACTCAAAATATTAGTTCCGAATATTTTTGAGTACGAAACTGATTAACTAACGAATTTAGTAAATAATGTAGATACTAGACAAAATCATATATATTTTAAAAAAAGTCCATGCCATTGAAGTTCTTAAACAAGAAAGAACCTGCTACATACGTTGAAATCGTTCATAATCAAGTCTAAAATTACCAAATTGCAGGGCCAGAATTGTAGACTTCCAAATATCGAACTCTCTACAATTTTAATGGTTAATTCATATTGTTAACTCAACACAGATGCAATAACATAGATACAAATATATATTATTTCTTACCAAGTTAAACTTCCTTCGATATTCACTAGAAATTCGGAAAATAAATCGTAATACGTTTTCTATCCATTTTAAATTGTTTGGTTGTTGATGTTGCGCGCGCATCATTTCCGGTCAGCGGGAAATTACAAATATTCAAACCTCGTGTTTTCTGTTTTTCGTCACGAAGCATTTTTTTCTTCATAAACTGGCGCGTAGCTGCCTATACGCGTGTACACCGCTGAATCCACATGAATCATATCAGAAACGCACAGAATGCACCTGATTGCACCATTGTTATAAAAAAAATCGGGGTGTAGGGCGTGTTCCCCCCCGGCGCATCCGCCCAAGTATGAATCCACATGAATAGGGGCTAGCTATGCCCCTGCTAACTATACGAAAATAGCTCTCATAATGAAATCTATTTTTAATGGCATAAGGTCGACCGTAGTTCAACGTTTATGCAACATTAACATAAGTTGCAACTGTAAATGTGACAATTTTCAACGTTGATATAACGTCGGACTTCAACTAAATTTCAACGTTGAAAAATTAACGTTGAAAGAACGTTGCATTGTAGTTGTTCAACGTTGCAACCAAATTTCAACCTCTTTTCAACGTTTAATAAACGTTGAATGCCCACTGGGTACTTTAATCTTTCGTAATACATTTTCAGCTATGATTTACGTTAACATTTTTATGTAAAAAATATGTTTTGTCTAGAGCCGAGTAACACATTCCGTATGACACTGAATTATTTTTTGTGGAGTTCATGTATACTGAAGTATCATTTTACTTCGCGTGGGCTTAATAGTCGCTTGGAGGTGCACACAATCAAATACCAGCGAATATTAACCACATGACTTCTTATACTATGCGGATAATACTACTGAGCGAATCTAGTTTATGTCAGCGTAAAGTTTTCGTTGGCGTCGAAAATTAAGCACCGTGAAATAAAATAATACCACAATTTATAATATGCATTTCTATAATACAAACATAAAAGATGATATATATACTCAACAAAAATAGAAACCTGACACTTTATATTTGGTGTATTTTCCTGGAATCAGATTAAAAGCTTATTGAATTGTGGTATGTAATAAAAATTGTGCATGTTTTGAACTTAATAATGCATTTTGATATTTTTGGTGCATGAAACAAGTGATTCAGTGGTTATTTTCTTTTGGATGGTGCAAAAATATATAGATTTTGAATATGCACCTCATACTTATTCAAAGTTACAGTGTCAGGTTTCTTTTTTTGTTGAGTATATTATTCACATATTACTGAGAATTTTTAACTGATTTTCAGTTTTTTTTCTCTTTTTCTTAATGTTTTTAATCATCAAATCAATTATTTTTGTCATTTTGGGCTTTTTTTATTTCAGATGTTTATCCTTATTAATATCACAGCATACAATACATAGGCGTAGTTAATGGGGCGGCAGGGGCGGCGGCCGCCGCCCCAATATTTCGACTAGCCGCCGTTATATTTTAGTCTCGTCGCTCCAAACATTTTTGTGTCGCCTCAAGTTATTTCTTCGCTGATAACAGGCATCAATTTGCTGCGCGGGACAGGGGATTAACGACTGCAAATGACCGCAGGTGTTAATAGCACTTTTTGTTATTGTGTTTTGATTGCACAAGGAAGCTGTCTGGGAAATACGAATTCGATTTTGTTTATTGTATTTATCTAATATCAATTAAAATGATGATTGGTAACATGTTATCTTTAAGAGCGGATCATTAGCGCAGTGGTTCGCGCGTTTGGTTTGAGTCCAGGGATCGCTGGTTTGATCCCCTGCTACTCCAACTAAAATAACTATTCGTCGTTGGGATGGGAATTAAAACCGAGGTCCAGTGTAATGGTGCTTTACAACGGGCACGTAAAATAACCAGAGACGATCCTCTGTATCTTGCACTATCCTCCAAAACCTAAAATAACTAACACTGACGCAGATGACCAGTTTTGATTTTTTATTTGCAGCTTCGTTTCACTACAGATCATGTCAGCTACGATCTGTTCATACCTTGAAATAATTTTTTGGTTATTTTTAATTATTCATTTATATTCGAAATGCAAGAACAAACAATTTATTTTTAATTTGATTGTCAAACCAAATAATAATTCGTGCACCTCTAGTTTTAATCTTTCACTATTTAAATCCTTAAAAAAATCGCCGCCCCAATATCCAAAACTTGCCTACGCCCCTGCAATACAAACGACTTGATAATAAGGTTCAAGCAAACACGATAAAATCCTTAATATTTAGTTTGTCTTGTTCTAATGAGGGTGCTATTCAACTATTAGTCAATGGGTTATTCTTCTTTCGATTTTCTTGTTTTTAAGGAAAAATTTTACGGTTCAAGAGTTCATCAAAATTAACCATAATAAACTCCAGACAAGTTCATCATGGTAACATGCAAATATGCTCTTTCTATATTCAAAATGTATCTTTGTCAAGTTGATATAAACACGATTTAGCAGATTTAGTCACCAAACCATATTACCTTTCAAAATAATAAATAACGTTAGAAAGTATAATATGGAGGTTTTCATGCAATTGTTTGTTTCTGCTTTGAAAAAAATAAATTGACCTAATTCGCATAAATTCGGATTTGAAAAGAGTATGGTATATTCTATGAATAACTTTTTTTTTTGCTTACTACTAAAATGTTAACTGAAATGATTAATATGACTTAGGTAAAACAATTTGATATTCTTTCGAACTGTGGAGAAATAAGACAAATTATTTGCTTACCTGTCTCAGATTTGATGCTTTCATTTTTATCCATAATAAAAATTACAAAACACCGCAAAACAAGAAACGTTTTGTTCTAATGCGCGCCACATTAGCACCCTTCACTAAACTAATTGAGCGAATAATATGCCAATTGGCCTCATGCAAAATGTCTAGACTGGCCCTCGTTCCTATCTTCTGTTATAATTTATATTCCCCTGTCATCCAGTTATATACTAAGGCACATAAATTTTTCTGATTTTACCTTTTCTTAGCTCTCAGAACATAGATTGTTCGACAGAAATAAGAAAATTAAACTGAGAACTGAAATAAAGATATATGTAAAACTATTATTAAAAGTAATTAAAATTAGAACCATCTAGCTGAGCGCTAGGCTAACCAATTTCTTATCCTGGATTTTATCTGCTGACTGATCAGTACATTCCATGATAGTTCACCTCACCACAGGAATCATAAATTTGCCAAACTGATATCGCGAATCGAATTACAAAATTGTGTACTGGTCGATTGAACATGTTACACGTTGAAAGTAATTACTAACAGAAATAAATCATATATAATTTTTATTTATTTGATTTGACCAACAAATATGTTACATAAACAGTAATCTAAACAGGTATAATAGACTAAAATGAAATTTAAGCACTGCTTGCAATTTCAAGATTTTGGAATTTCAATAGTGTGTGTCTATGGGTATATTGCCTCATAAAGAAGCTTCGAAGTTATCGCGCCCTTGTTGACAAAATAGAACTGTAAAATGTTTCATGGTATTGCATTAAACGATTTTTTCAGCATAACTGTTATAATCATGTTCTCTTTCAATAAATTTCATTTACCTTTTAAATTTGAATCTATATACTACTCTATAATCACATCGCTTTGCACAGTCAACATAAAACAAATTATTTTATCAAGAATTTTATTGTAAAATCTCTTCAATTTGCATTTGAAGCACTGGTGAACTTCCATTTGGTTATCATAAATTTAGATTATGGGATCACTTGAAAGATATCTGAAGATTACGGCTCAGCGGCCTAGCGGCGTGAAGTTGGCAGCTTAGCGGCTTTAATTTGACGGCCTAGCGGGCTGAACTCAGCGGCCTAGTGGCCTCTTGTCCAGTTTGGCAGGCCGCAAGTGTACCAACTTCGCGCCGTAATGCCTACAGGCTGCGAGACCGCTAACTTCACGCCGCTAGGTCGATTGGCTGCTAGGCCTCCAAATTACGCCGCTTTTTCGTCAATCATCAAGGCCGCCAACCTCACGACGCTATGTAGACTAGTCCGCTAGGCCGACATCTTCACGCCAACTTCACGCCACAATGCCGCAGCTGTATGCCGCTAGGCCGCTAATTTCACGCCGCTGTTTCAAATTGATTTTTCATTACGAAAAATTATTTTAATAACCAACAAAAATCGTTTCGAACTTCAGATGTATTAATTATCAATTTGTCATACTTGACTAAAGATCACTAAAGAATATAATATAATAATAACATAATTTTCGCGTTTTCTGCACTAAAACAAGAACAGAGGCTTTAAAATAATAATTTAAATATTATATTTTGTTTAGAAGCCTCGGCAAATTAAACAGAAATTCATATACTGTAACAATGAATTGGATACGTCCCTTAGAGCATTTTTAGTATATGACACATCTCTGTTACACCTTTTTACCTATACATTTAAATGTTTACTTTGCTAGTCGTGAGTTATTTCTTTGATCGGGTTTGTCAAAAATATGTTATGTATACGTTCATGAAGCTACATGAATAAATGCCAGTTGGGCATTTGCTAAAGTATGGAGTGGAGTGTTGGAGTGGAGTTATGGAGTGGAGTCTGGAGTGCATTTTGGAGCCATATTTTGGAGTGAATTTGGAGTAAACAATTGGAGTCAAATTTTGGAGTCAAATTTTGGAGTTGAGTTTTCGAGTCCCTTTTCATATTTGTTATTACAAGATTTTAGAAGTCATCGATGATTCCATTATTTATCTTATGTTTCTTTTTGCAGTAGGCTTGAGTGCAGATTTGAGTTTAGAACTTGTTGAAAAAAAGAATGTTTATAAATAATAAGTGATAAATGAAAAAGGTCGTAACATTGGTCATAACAAATACCACCATCAATGGACTGATGCTTAATTTCATTTAAAGATTTTTCTGTGATTTTATGTCTATAAATTCTCTGGATGAAGCAGGAAAATCCCATGCTACTTGTAACATTGAAGGTTACCTAAGAATACTTCATTGTTTTAAGATGAGAGTTTGGTAGTCCCAAAGTTAGAAAAAAAGATGTGCAAAAATATTTTATTTCATCATTTATCTTGGCATTTGAGTTACTTAAAATTAAATATATGACATATGAGTTTTTGTATATTTTAGCCATTTTTAAATATGAAACAGTGCTATTATTTGAATTTTACAGTTTTTACCATTTCTACATAAACTTACAAATAGCTATGAAGATTAAAAAATTATAAATATTCCACTTTTTTGTATACATGTAAATTACTTCACTAAATCGCAACAACCTGACGCTTTTGGGCATTTTCATGCAAAAGTAATCAAAAATGCAACAGAATATGTTCGTAGTTGAATTATATGACTTTTTATCTTGAATACTGGTACATGGGTGATATAAGTAAAACACGTTAATGTGCAATAGTACTGATGAAGTTAAGCTACATTTTGAAAATGAAAAGTTCAATAAGATGGCCTAATGCTCTCTCTGACCTGTGTCATTTAACTGTTATCGCCGATCGCCGGTACTGATAAGCTGAACTTCCCCTTGATGCTTGATGTTAAACATGTTTGTGTATAAAGCCGTGATTTGCTTTAAACCAGTTGTCATCTTCACGCAGCTTAAGATCATGGAATATTTGACATGTGTCTGTCATGTGTATCTTATCACCACTTGGCTTGTATCAACAGTTTAATATTATGTCCCAGGCATTTTGCATTTGGGAACATTTTCGAATTTAACTTCAGTTGAAGTAAAGTTTTGTTTCGGTACTTTAATATACACTGAAAAAAAAAGATTTCATAATATCATTTTATTATTTTCACAATTATTATTTATGCAACAATATGGTGTAAACTAAATAAAAAAAACCCTGTAAATTAATACAGGTGTAAATGTTCACAACGGTTGCACGGTGAGACTTTACGGCCGCCACACTGTACTGTGAAGTGTAATAAAAATAAAGCCTGCTTCAGACAAGCAATCAAATCCGCAGGGTGCGTCGCCTCGTAACTCTAAGCACGTTACCTAATAAGCTAGCTCGGATAAGTTCCGAAAGGTTGCACGGATTACCCTGATAAACGTGTTTGTTGTCAAAATATAGTTTTAAGTGTAGTCGGAGTAGGTGCACACACTGGGCCAACAAAACATATTGTTAGCTCAAAGACAAGCGTCTTCAAATTCAAATATTATTCAATTTAGCGCTGATTGTATATTAAGAGGTATCATATTATTGATCAACTGTAAACGTTTTTACCAACAGTGATGGAATGGAAAACAACAGATTCAACATTCGGAGTATGTTTTAAATATAGATCTTCATCTTTTTATTTGATATGGCATATATTTGACAATCTATCCTAAATGGTTCGTTTAGCAAATAAAGTTGTTTTAAGTTAGCATCATGTTTCCGATACACTATTTGATAATCACACTTATTTAATAACTTTCTTAGAACACTTCAGCTAAATTGATCTGTAATGGGCTTACAAAAGACAATTAAAAACAATTAGCACTGAATCCAAAATAATACCAAAATAAAATATTAGCGCAATTTCAATAACATTGATAAATTTATATTATTTATGTAACTAAAATTTCGGAATAGACCAGGGGTATGAATTTTACTCTAACTTCAATATTATTTCAATAAAATTCAAAGATAGTAAGTAAGCAAGTAAGTAAAACCCCAGTTACACAGAGCCATCGGTGATCGATCGGTAGTTTTTTAGCAAAATCATGGAGTGAACCGATGACAAGGTATTTACCCCCGATATCAACTATTGGTCATCTCTTTGCCACATATCAATTGTTATTGGGGAAAGATGAGTTTCGTCGGTGAAAAATAACCGATCGGGATTTTTAGACATGTTTAAAATTCTCGATCGGTGAAAATATTATACAAATAACCGATCGACAACTTGTCTACAACCGATCATCACCGATCGACAACCTGTCTACAACCGATTTCACCTGTCGACAACCTGTCTTCAGCCGATGTATCCGATGGACCACCGATAAGCAACCGATCAACTAATACTTACCACCGACAGAACAAAAAAGATGATAATTAATGTTTACCAGCAACCCATGAAATATCTATTTAATCGATGAACACTTGTCAATAACCGATGGCTGGTTACACAGAAAACCAGAAATAAAATAACGCATGACAACCGATAAAAACAGCTACTAACTTAAAATAGATTGGGCACCGACCGTCTGTGTAACTGGGGCCTAAGTAAGTAAGTAAATTCTGTATTATAGAGGGTGACATATTTAGCAATAAACTAATCTTCCATATGGCCCTCCTTACAAGTATAAACATACATATGGGCGGCCAACACCGCCAAAAATGAATAAGTTAACGGAGAATACACCAACTAACTAAGATTTTGTGGAATTGAATGATCATTTCAAAGAAGTGAAATGATTTGACTTATTATGTTTTAAGTTTGAAGAGTATACACAGAATCAACATGATCAACATGATCAAAGGTGAGGAATTGAAAAGAAAAAGATCGGAATCGACTAAGAAAAAGAAAACGAGAACGAAAACGAGAACTTAAGAACGGAGTAGAGTTCATTTTTCGAAATTGCCTTATAGACATAATAATAATAATAATAATAATACCCGTCAACCGACAGAGCCAGGAGCGGACGGCACATCCAGGCGCAGATACGGTAAGTTTTTTCATACTTGACAGTGGTGTAGGAAATTATCGTTTTCGCTAGTTTTGATTTACTTTTGGATAGAAAGAAGGGAGGATATACATTTTATCGCGATTAAATTACGTAAGTTTGTGATGAAAACTTGAAGATCTGCGTTCTATAGAAAAATGCTCCATAGATCTGAAAATCTGCATAAGTCTGTTAGAACAATTGGAAAATTTAATCATTCCCGTGGCAATTTGTAAAATTTAGCACAAACAGACTTTTCACAAATTCGCGAAGGCTTAGTGAATAGAGCTGGGGTACAGATATTGGCAGGTCCATGGAGCAAAAAGGGAATTTATTGACGGGGACAAGGAGCAGATATAATCGAGTAGGAAAAATCGTTTGATGTATTGTTTTGACACTTTTATTCGTCCTCAAAAATGAAAGTTTGTTGACATACAGTGATAGTATTGTCCATCCGTATGTCTGTTCATGTCATAAATTATACAGAAATCATTTCTAAAGAAGTTTTGTAAGCTTGTGATGAATGAACTCTCATTAGTTAACGGAATTATCGCTGGTTTATCATTTTAAGCCTTAGTATATATTTGTTACCGGATGATTTTAATATACTTACTTTTGTCAGATAAACGGCTTCAAAAAATGAGAGCATTTTGAAATTGTGGATTTTATTAAGCATTAAATTATTAATCGGCCTGTGTCTTTAAAACATGGTTAGCCATCATTTCGTCATTGGGATGAATGAAATAAAAACACGTTTGGTATTATCAGCTTCAGTCGAAACATAAAAATAAGCTGTGGGCTACATCTGTACACTATATCACTTCCCTGGTATGAAAAAACGTTCTTCGATGATTTTATAGAAAGATTTAACAGTTATTTATCGAACTTCTTCTTATTTTCCCTATATGATATAATTTACTTAAACACAATTTGCGAAAAGCGACCATGCCTAGTGCACCATGTCTAGCACAATTATGTACGGAGTGTAAATGAAGAATTGCGAGTGTACGGTGTAAAGTAGGTAACGAATTCAATTTTCTGCCAAAATAAACTTAAACTGTAGTGCCTGAGCATACACATACACTGATTAAGGAATTTCGTTTAGCGTCGAGAGCAGGGAGCGTGAAGCTGGGCTAAAGTTGTATTGCAAGACCAAGCGTAAAGTAAATTATTTTAGTATTTTCAAAGAATTAAAGTGTTAAATTGAACCAAACACAGTATACTTAACATAAATAGTAATGTTAGAAAGCCGTTTCCTTCCGTCTTTACCACTTTTGATACGTGATCATAACTTAAACGAAAAAATGTAAAACTCATAGACCTTAGTTCATTCCAAAATTTCTAGAACTTTACTGTAGAACTCCAAAGCAGTAATCCCTCGGGTTCTAATTTTTGTTAATTGTTTTTGGTTTCTTTTTGCAACTTATCATTGTATTAACCATGCTCTCTCTCTCTCTCTCTCTCTCTCTCTCTCTCTCTCTCTCTCTCTCTCTCTCTCTCTCTCTATCTCTCTCTCTATCTCTCTCTTTTTCTTCTTCTTTTTGACTGTGTGGGGAGGCTGGTTTTTTTCTGAATGTGGCAATTCCAGATATGCATTTTACACCTTTTTCAAAATTTTTTATTAAACAATATTTAATCATGTTAAAGTTATGCATTGTTTTATTCTTTTTATCCGGTCTGTAGACTTCATTTAAAAACAAACGTATGTAAATTATCTTTGGTATAATGGGGATAAACATATTGCCAACCTGTCTACAACAGATATCACCTACATGTACCAGCTTCACATGAAATGCTTGTTTAAGCAATTAAACACTTGCCAATCACCGAAAACACAGAAAATCAGAAATAAGATCATGCATGAAAACCTATCAAAACAGAGAGTAAATTTAAATTACTCACTCTAACGTGATTAAATTAATAATTTCCTTATCCACGGTATGGGACCGGACACCGGATATACCCGCCTTTTTGTCTCACAACAATGTTTGCAGAAGTAACCAGAGGTAAAAAAATATCGACGGACAATACTATCACTATAATATTATATTGTACTATCACCACAAAAAGCAATACATCAAACGATTTTTCCTACTCGATTATATCTGCTCCTGGTCCCTGCCAATAAATTCGCTTTCTGCTCCATTGACCTGCCCATTTCTGTACCCCAGCTCTATTCACGAAGCCCTCGCGAATTTGTTAAAAGTCTGTTTGTGCTAATATTTCACATATTTCCAGGGGAATGATTAAATTTTCCAATAGTGCTTACAGACTTATGCAGGTTTTCCCCAACTTTTGTATTTTAATCGCGATAAAATGTTTATCGTCATTTTTACCGCTTCAGAAATCAACGTGTATGTGCAGAATTCATTTAGCTTTTAATATCAGCCGATATTTCTTTCCAAGAGTAAATCAAAACTAGCGAAAATGATAATTTCTTACACCACTGTCAAGTATGAAAAAACTTACCGTGTCTGCGCCTGGATGTGCCGTCCGCTCCTGGCTCTGCCGGTTGATGGGTGTGATTAAGGAGCCAAAATAAATTACTAAAATTATGAGTAGAGATATGGTTTTTTCACGTACTACATCAATTGAGAAGACTTAAATTAATGTAATGTGTACGCCCATACGGACTCATTATATTACACCCTGGCTAACCTGGTACGCTTCGCGAACGGCACTACGCCGCGATCACGGCATATGCAACGCTTTCAACCGGCATAACCGGTGTCAATGTAGGAGATTTTGTGTGGTAAGGTTGGAAAATCGCAGATTCTTTGGTTAGATATTTAAATAATACTCAAACCAATAGGCCTATACGGCTGTCAGATCATGGCTATTTATGATTCTAGTCTTCTCTGTGTCCAGAACAAGTAGTTTGCTCAATCATTCGTGAAAATGGACCTCTCTGTGCTGCAAAGTTGCCAATTTCCTGTTCAAACGTATTTTTTCTTGATCTAAACTAAAGTCTAGTGAAGAATTATGACTGCATAATTTTTTTTGGCACTGTAGGACTCTGCAGTGTAAAATTTGAGTGTTTTTTATTTATATATTTCCTGCTTCTTGCAAAAAATGAGAGGCCACGTACCGTACACCGGCACTTGATGTTTGCTACGCTGCGTATCACGGCATTTTATGCGATGCTGGTATTAAAATATACTTTAGTTGTCGAAATATTAAACTGTTTCTTCACATCTAATATAGTTGTAGATTGTTGTGTTGGTGTACATTACAAAACAATGTTTGACATACTTAACAATTCTTCCTTCAACAAGCAGGAGCGGATCCGGATTGTATTTTTTTGGATTGCTCAAGCCCCCTTTTGGCGCATCAATATTTAGTTTTCATGGTAATTATGGCTAGAAAGTTGGAATTATCACATAACTACCTTAAGACTTACCCAAACGAACTTCTTTTGTGGAAATCTTTGATCTTACCCTGAACAAAGCTATCAGTCTGAGGGTATTTCACGCAATACAGGAGTCCGCTACCGATGAAAACCCCAATCAATAATTTGTGAAAGATTTGTGATTATGTTTACTTAATAACAATTATATAAATATTTTCATGGGGATTATAGCCAGAGAGTTGGAATCATCACGTAACTACAATGTGGCTGACCCAATCGAACCCATTTCTTTTGAAATTGTTTCATCCAACTCTGAACAAGGCTATCAGAGTATTGCACGCAAAACAGGGGTGAAACCCCAATCAATAATTTGTGAAAGATAGAGTTGGAATTATCACGTAACTACAATAAGGCTGACCCAATCGAACCCATTTTTTTGAAATTGTTTCATCCAACTCTGAACAAGGCTATCAGAGTATAGCACGCAAAACAGGGGTAAAACCCCGATCAATAATTTGTGAAAGATAGTTTATTTTAAATAACTGACTTGACCTTTGGCCTGTGGTTAAAAATGAAATAACGTACATAATGCAGTAACCATTTACATCAAATATGTATACCAAGTGTCATCACTGTATCTTGTTCACTTTACTTTATGAGTTATTGAAATATTAAGTTTTCTCTATTTTAATAACAGACACCTACCGTAGACCATTAATGAAAATAAAAGGCCGTGCATAATTTTCGTATTGCCATTTAAATGAATGATCTTGACTACTACTAAAGTTATAAATTTTTAAAGTATTATTTTTTCTTATTTATGTGTTCCTGACCTTAGACCTTTGGTGAAAAATGATCCTGCATATCATGCTCTTGCTACACAGATTAAAGTGACTACAGCATAATGTACAACATTTCATTTTTCACCACATGTCAACGGTCAAGTCAATTACTTGCAATAAACATAATTAGCAAAGTCACATTACGAAAAAATACGTCAAACCTATGCAAAATTGCAAAAGAAATGAAATGTTAAATACCCGTCACAATTAGTATAAACAACAACATATCCAAAATTGGACAAAATCGGACCACGGATACTCCCTTAATTAGTATTTTAAAAATAAGACAAGTTGAACGCAAAACTATAACATAAATCAATTTCTTTTCTTTTCAATACGATCTTTCAAAATCTAGTCTTTCATCCGACTTCTATAAATGATTTTTGTCAATAAACATTAAGTTTGTTAAACATTAATATATTACATTTTACATGTAATTGACAAAGTTTGAAACAATGCTTAATGTTGATTTGCCCCCCCCCCCCCACACACACACACACCCTACTGCTTCTTAACAAGGGGTAGATTTTTATATTCTATTTAACTTTTATTGAAACAATCAACGTCAGATAAATCTATCTTTCACATATTAATGATTGGGGTTTTCATCGGTAGCGGACTAGGGTATTGCGTGAAATACTCTGCTAGCTTTGTTCATGGTCGAATAAAAGATTTCCACAAAACAAGTTCGTTTGGGTCAGTCATAGGGCAGTTATGTGATAATTCCAATTTTCTGGCCATAATCACCATTAAAACGAAATACTGATGCGCCAAAAGGGGGCTTGAGCAACCCCAAAGAATACCCTCCGGATTCGCTCCTGCTTGTTGATGGAAGAATTTGTAAGTATATTAAAATCTTTTTTACAATTTACACCAACACATCAAACTACGACTCAATTAAATGTGAAGAAACAGTAAAAGATTTTGACAACCAAAGTATAGTTTTATACCAGCATCGAATAAAATGCCGTGATACGCAGCGTAGCAAAAATCAAGTGCCGGTGTACGGTGCGTGGCCTCTCATTTTTTGGCAAGAATTAAGTAAAATATAGATAAAATACACTCAAATTTTACACTGCAGTGTCCTCTAATACAGACATTTTTTATGCAGTCATAATTCTTCACTAAACTTTACTTTAGCTCAAGAAAAATACATTTGAACAGGAAATTTACAACTTTTGCAGCACAGAGAGGTCCATTTTCACGAATGATTGAGCAAACTACTGTATTCTGGACACAGAGAAGACTAGAATCATAAATAGCCATGATTTGACAGCCGTATAGGCCTATTGGTTTGAGCATTATTTAAATATCTAACCAAAAACTCTGCGATTTTCTTACCTTACCCCACAAAATCTCCTACATTGACACCGGTTATGCCGGTTAAAAGCGTTGCATATGCCGTGATCGCGGCGTAGTGCCGTTCGCGAAGCGTACCAGGTTAGCCAGGGTGATTATGTGTCAAGTAAGATTAATACATATATTTAACAGTAGCGTTTATCTTCTAGACGTCGTTTAATGATGCGGTAAAGTAATAATCGCTTCATATCTTACGTTCAATCCTTTCAAAACTTTTATATTTACCAGACTAACGTGTTGCTAATGATTACATTTGTATCTTCTTTTAATGTTTGAAGACCCAAATTTTATTCGAACTCAAAAGGAATAAATTTACAATTATTCAATTATTACAATTACAGTTTTATGAAAATAAATATAAGAAAATAAATATTTTGTTCGCCATATAATAATGATACTCAGGTGAATAGTTACAGTACTATCAATCATGAAATTGACAATCGAATAGGAAGCTGATCTGAAGCGGACCGCAAACCGATCCCGAAAATGGTGAATAGATACATGTAGTATGATGAGCATGTATGATTTTACCCACAGAAATATCATTGTTTACAATTATGTGCTAGTACAATGAAAAGAAATAGAAAACTTAAAACAAATGCATACACAACTGTACAAAACATTTGAATTTAGCTAAAATTCATTAATTATTCATATTGCATAGTTTGACTTCTACTTATTTCCTATGGATTGATCAGAATTTAGAACCGACCATAATGTGAACGTTATATAGCAGGAATAAATTTCGTGTCCATACTTAAGTTTTAAACGATTGAAATAAATATATTAGCCTAAAGGCGATACAAAAATGTGCTTGCATAGAGAAAACAGACGTTGCCAACCCAGAGCTCGTTTGTCCGACAAGACAATGTCATGGTATTACCAGCTAGGGAAATCATAGAAAATAAGAACATAGATGCCCAACTCGACTAGCCGATATACAAATGGTAAATATTATCATTATCCTTCACGTAATCCATTAAGTCTAATTAGACTAAACGCTTAAAACGGTATAAAATAAACCGGTTATATTGTAAATAAAACTTCACATATGCTCACAAAAATCAAATACCGGTCTTCTCCGTTTTACACAACAATAACAGTATATACAACACAACAATAACAGTATATACAACCCAACAATAACAGTATATACAACACAACAATAACAGTATATACAACACAACAATAACAGTATATACAACACAACAATAACAATATATACATCACAACAATAACAGTATATACAATACAACAATAACAGTATATACAACAACAAACAATCCACAAGGCTAATCAGACCATATAATCAGATGACAACTTACAATTGCAAACGGTACATATATTAACGTTAACATATTATCATACACGTTAGATCAGAAGTTGAAACACCGGTACAAATCGCTAAAATATTTATAAAACCACATTTAACATTGTCCACATCATAAAACAATGCTGTACTAGGTTATGCCAGACGATATAAATTGATAATAAAAGTATATTGCACAGACGAAATAGGGAGATTTACCATCAATGGGCTCACTGACAACCGATATATGACCCTGTCAGAACGTTCAATATATTTGGTGCAAAATGCTATATTCTATCTACCACCTGTACACCAATCACAGCAATTCTAAAATTCTAAAATTTTATATGGGATTTTACTAAAATGTAATCTGAAAGCGGCCATTACAATAAAAATGGGTAATTATTTTGTCGAAATAAAAGCATCACACTTTTCCCAACTCTTAGTCTGGCATGTCACATTCTACCCACACTGATCCACACTTCCAATCCAACAATGGAAAAAGGAAAAACCATCGTGTAGTCCTCTTTGTATTTGAACTTAGTGACACAGGATTTTTACCAGTGACAAATGCCGGCTATAGGTTTTATATGTGGTCTTTCTTGATATATATTTGATGCAAAATGCTATATTCTATCTAACACTTGTACACCAATCACAGCAATTCTAAAACTCACGATTAATATTTTGTAGTTTAAGCTTAACAGTTTTAGTAAATTAAAGAGAAATTTACAATGAAAGTAAAGAAATGGCTAAAATACCAAACGGATGTTATTGTGTTTCTTAATGTATCTTAAATTTTAACTTGATCACGCATAACATCATTGAAACCATTCACCAAACGACCTTGTCACCAGCTTGGGAACATTATAAAATCATTTGCATTGACATCACCTGGGTTTAAAATTACATATCATTTTAACAAATTAGCTTATATAACAAAACATGTCACGTTTACATAAAACACGAAAGTTGCACAGCCTATTAAAAGCAGCTTGTGAACAGGATTTTATCAAACATTGACCATTTAACTATAGTATTCTCTTTGCACAAATGAAGAATTAATACTCCATGTCTGAACAGTCAATTGTTTACAGGAAATTGAAATTTAACTGCAAAATACGTCCAGAGTTTAAAATTTTATATGGGATTTAACTAAAATGTAATCTGAAAGTGGTCATTACAATAAAAATTGGTAATTCTTTTTCGAAATAAAAGCAACAGACTTTTCCCAACTCTTAGTATGGCATGTCACATTCTATTCACACTGATCCACACTTCCAATCCAAAAGGAAATACCATCGTGTAATCCTCTTTGTATCTGAACTTAGGTGCTAACCGTCTTGTCAGTATTCGAAATTAGTACAGTTCTGTCCTCAGTTTTGCGGACCGCTCAGCTCCTTCCCACCTCTCTCTCTATTGTTTTTAGCCGACATAAAGGAGCTGTTTGGTTCGTCCGAATCATAGTTAGATGTTTGTCATTTAATATTTATATATTGACAGTTTTTCTCGTATTGAATCGACAATTTTTGCGGATATTAGGGTATGAAAATCATGTTAATTGTTTAAAGTAGGTTTCGCGTAACAGGAGACTTTGTTATATAAAATATTGTTTGAAAAGCTTTTTCAACTTCAGCATGTACCAAAAAAAACCGAATGGCGGCAGGAATTTTAACAACAGCTCGTAGCAAACGTGCTCATCAACGTCACATGATCAATCCTTGTGCACAGTCCACAAAGTGGGCTTTAGTGTAAACGTGCTCGGGACCAAATGTTTTTCAATGATAAATAAAAATAGTCCAACTAAAGACCTTTATTGTTCTATTGCAGCAAAATGCAAGGTGGGCGTTTATAATAAACTCTGAATAGATCAAACACAATGGGATGGGATCTAATATACTGACTTTTACTGTTCAGTTAGTTTTATTTACGCTAACTACAATACATGCGCACAAACTTACCGAATACATTACCAGTAGAATGTGATATTGACACGCAAAGGTGACTCTATAGTTTTGTGAAAAAAGAATATCCTGTATACTTCTCCTCTACCATTTAATTATGTATAAAAGTTAAAAGAAATATGATATTGTGGGTCAAGTAAAATGTATAAATAGAAATATAAACTTGCTAGGTTTCTGAATGACGCAGCAATTGCGAATAACTAAGTACTTTCTGCATATGGCTTTATCGAACGAGAGAAAGCACTCATATTAAAAGTAATGTTTGTTTTTCTTATTGACATAGAAATCGATGCATTTTACAGGCTACTTACATCTTAAATGATTATTACTAATTGATGAAATGTTTACTATAAATACTAAAGAGACAAATCATAAGAGAGAGAGAGAGAGAGAGAGAGAGAGAGAGAGAGAGAGAGAGAGAGAGAGAGAGAGAGAGAGAGAGAGAGAGAGAGAGAGAGAGAGAGAGCGAGAGAGACTTTTCCCTGGTTTGAGCGATACACAGTTCTTACAGAGATACATGTATTGAGCACAAAAGCGTTCAATGATGGTAACTGATATTAGTATTGATTGAAAGACAAAATATAAGACAATAAATAAGACAATAATGGAATGGAAACACGATTTGGTTACCACACTTAACAGATAACACATCAAGTATTACAAAAGACATGAAGGTACTGGATAAAAGTATACACAACCACACTTAACGCATAACCAATTACATTATACTTTGTATACCGGTTAACATGATACACAGCCACACTTAACAGTTAACACAACACATCAAGTATCACACAAGACATGTAGGTACTGGTTAACAGTATACACAACCACACTTAACGCATAACCTATTATATTATACATTGTATACAGGTTAACATTCTACACAACAACACTCAACACTCAACACACAACCAATCACACCATACCTTGAATACCGGTTAACATTCTACACATAAAACTCAACACACAACCAATCACACCATACTTTGAATACTTGTAAAAATTATACACAACCACACTTAACACATACCCAACAACACCATACTTTGAATACTGGGTAACATTATACACAACCACACTTAACACATAACCAACAATAACATACTTTGAATACTGGTAAACATTATACATAACTGCACTTAACACATAACCAACAACACAATACTTTGAATACTGGCTAACATTATACACAACCATACTAAACACATAACCAACAACAATATACTTTGAATACTAGTTAATATTATACACAGCCACACTTAATACGTAACCAATCACGCCATACTTTGAATACTGGGTAACATTATACACAACCACACTTTACACACATCCAAAAACACCATACTTTGAATACTGCGTAACATTATACATAATTAACACACAACCAATCACATCATACTTTGAATACTGGTAAACATTATACACAACCACACTAAACACATAACCAACAACACAATACTTTGAATACTGGTTAACAGTATACACAACCAGACTTAACACATAACCAACAACAACATACTTTGAATACTAGTTAATATTATACAGAGTCACACTTAACAGATAACCTATCTCACAAAAATTTGAACCATACTTAACACATATCCAATGACAACATACTTTCAATACTGGTTCACATCATACACAAACACACTAAACACATAACCGACACCAACATACTTTGAATAATAGTTAACATTATACACAACCACACTTAACATATAGCCAATTACATAATACTATGAATACTGGTTAACATTATACACAGCCACATTTAACACAACCAATCACACCATACTTCAATACTTGTTAACATCATACGCAACTGCACTTAACATAAGCAATTAAACCTTACTTTAAATTCAGGTTAACATCATACACAACCACACTTAAGACGTAACAAACAACATCATATTTTGAATACCGGTTAACATTATACACAACCACTCTAAACAAATAACCAACAACAACATACTTTGACACTAAACATATACCCCCCATACAATACTTTCAATCATGGTTACTATTACACACAACCTCACTTAAAACATAACCAATTGCACCATACTCTGAATACTGGTTTACATCATACACAAACACACTTAACAGATAATCAATCACACCATACTTTGAATTCTGGTTCAAATCATACACAACCACACTAAGCTCATAACCAACAACACCATACTTTGAATATTTAATAACTTTATACACATCCACACTAAACACATAACCAACAACACATTCCATTGAATACTGGTAAACATTATACACAACCACATTCAAAACTTAACCAATCACACTGTACTTTCAATACTGGATAACATCATTCACAACGACACTAATTACATAACCCATCACACCATACTTTGACAACTGGTTAACATTATACACAACTACACTAAAAATATAACCAAACACACCATACTTTCAAAACAGGTTAACAATACACACAACCACACGAAATACATTACCGATAACACTATACTTTGAACACTGGTTTACATCATACACAGCCACACTTAACACATAACCAAACACAACATACTTTCAATACTTGTTAACATCATACACAACCGCACTTAACACGTAAACAACGACACCATACTTTGAATACCGGTTAACATTATACACAACGACCCTTTACACATTACTAATCACACCATAATTTGAATAATGATTAACATTATACACCACCATTCAACCAACATAAGCAATCACACCATACTTTGAAAACAGGTTAACATTATACACAACCACACTTAACACATATCCCATGACACCATACTTTAAATACCGTTTGACATCATACACAACCACAACCAACAACACCATACTTTGAATTCTCGTTAACATCATACACAACCACATTAAACACATAACCAATCAGACCGCACTTTCATTACTGGATAAGAGCATACACAACGACACTAATTACATAACCAATCACACCATACGTTGAATAAGGTTAACATATACACAACAACACTACACATATAACCAACCACACCATACTTTCAACACTGGTTAACATTACACACAACCACACTTAACACATAAACGATTACACTATACTTTGAATACTGGTTTACATCATACACAAACAATCTTAACACATAACCAATCACATCGTACTTTCAATACTTGTAAACACCATACGCAACCGCACTTAACATATGGCCAATTAAACTATACTTTGAGTACTTGTTAACATTATACACAACCACACCTAACACATTACCAATTACACCATACTTTGAATACTGGGTGACATTATATTCAATCACCCTTAACACATAACCAATCACACCATACTTTGAATACTGGAAAACATTAAACACAAACTCACTTAATACATTACTAATTACGCCATTCTATGAATACTGGTTAACATTTAACACAACCACACTTAACAAATAACCAATCACACCATCCTTTGGATACTGGATACTTTTATCCCTGCCATCGTGTTCTTGCTGATCTTACTCCAGGAGCTCTGGTCTCGGTAAGATCATTGAGTACCTACCCTTTGGCTTTACAATGCTATTAGCTTCTTATATTTTATTTGTTGGTGTGCTTTTACATGCAACATTGTTGAGCCGATGGGTGGGTTGGAGTTATTTCACCAAGACAAATTGTGCTTGTTTTGTGATACGAGAACCTGTTGGGGCAAATGTGAGGTTGGTGCACCCTAGAACCCGGTTTAAACCCCCAGTGGCAATTTGTTTTGCCACTTACCGTTCCATGGCGATATCCCCAAAGGTTCCCTTATTCGTTAATTGTTTGCGGCGTCCAATTTGAATTGACATACTTATAAAAAAAACATGCTCTCTCTCTTCCTCTCTTCTTATTACATGCGTGGGGTGGCTTTGTTTTGTGAGTGCGGCGATTCCTGATATGCATATACTACTTTTTACTCCTTTATTATACACAACCACACTTAACACATTACCAATTCTTTGAAAAGTTGTTAACATTTAACACAACCACACTTAACATATAACCAATTACACCATACTTTGAATTCTAGTAAACATCATACACAACCACACTAAACACATAACCAATTACACCATACTTTGAATACTAGTGAATATTATACACAACCACACTTAACACATATTATCCAGTTACACCATACTTTGAATACTAGTTAATATTATACACAGTCACACTTAACACATAACCAGTCTAACCATACTTTGAATACTGTTTAACATTATACACAGCCACACTTAACACATTACCAATCACACCATACTTTGAATAATGGTTAACATTATACACAGCCACACTTAACACATAACCAATCACACCATACTTTGAATAATGGTTAACATTATACACAACGATACTAAACACATAACCAAGTACACGTTACTTTGAGTACTTGTACGAGGGATGATCCAAAAGTTTTGTCACCGCCTCGATTTAGCAAAACATTGACGTCAGATTGTTTTATGTTTAGTATATACTGATAAACAAAAAGGTTTTCAATTATATTATGCAATAATATTTTAACAGTTATACCGCTGAAAAACGATGTTTTGATTAACCCGATTTGAGGTAACCGCCGCTCTCCGAATTTTCAGCATTTCCCGGTTAAATAAAGTTTATAAATTTCAGAAAAAAAACGCACAAAAGCAGAAGAAACTTCTCTTACATGACGCTATAAAATATTGTGAGCAGCAGATTAAGTATAAATAAAGTGATTGCACGTTAACCTTTTTATACACAGAGTTGACGAATGTCTTTTGAAAGAAGAAAATGTTGAAAGTTTAAAAAAAACGTCGCAAAGCGTGATATTACATTTTTGCTACAAGCTAGCAAAATCGTTTCTGTAAACGATGAAAATGGTAACTTAAAATATATTGAAAACAAGATAAAAAGAAGACTCTTCTGTAAATGGTATGAACGCCTTGGAGACGGAGATGATCACTCATTATATATTGTGGTATTATTTAATTTCGCGGTGCTTTATTTTTGACGCCAACGACAAATTTACGCTGAAATAAATTCGTTTCGCGCAGTAGTATTATCCACATAGTACATGAATAAGATATTATGTGTTAATATTCGCTGTTATTTTTTTTGCGCACAATTCCAAGCGCGAAATACGCGACTTCTAAACCCACGCGAAAAGCAATGAAAATATTCAGTGTCGTACAAAATGTGTTACTCGGCTCTAGACAAACTATAATTTACATTAAAAATCGCAGCTGGAACTTAAACTTTATTACGAAAGATTAAAGTAGTGTAATATGCAAATAACGAGCGGCCACAAATAAAAGACACAGCTTCCCTACACATCATTCAACATTATTTTGGTAAGTGTATAAAGATTAACTGATAGGAGCAGTTTATAGTACCATGCAGTACATGATCAGAAAGACCCGCGCTAGGCTAAGATACATGAAGTACTTTCAACTAATAAACATCTGTTTTAATTAGTTTTATGTTGTAAAATTGTTTTAGGGTTTGCAAAATGGAGTGACAGTACAAACAAAATCAGAAAAGGCAAAGCTGAACCAACATCAGTTCATGTCGTCATGAATCAAGGTATTTATATCGCTTTTTTATGTATTTTTACGCATGTTTTTATGTTTTTGTAAACTTGACAAATAATACCATATGCATCAAATTAATGAAAAAAGAACATTCGGCTTACTATACCATGTACAGCTGCGGACAGAAGAACAACAAGCCCAATACATAATTATGATAGTATTGATGTAAATCTTATTTCGATGAAATGTTAACAATAATAACGAAGTAAAACAGTAATTTCAAAACGACATGCGCTTACCCCGTACATTAAACAAAGTTTTATAAATTTGTTTCTTGATTGATTGATTGATGCAATTAACTTCTGTTCTGGAATCTCGTTTAGTAGGTTTCCTCGGAGGGAACTATAGGTTTAGCTCCCCGTGTGTCTCCCCGTCCGCAACAAATCCTGCAATAATTAGTAATACGTAACAAATTGCGTCTTCACCGTTATTAAATGATATAAAATTGCTCCAAATGAATCACGATGAATGTTTGATAAATATCAAAATGAATCCACTTTGTTACCGAACAGAACAGAATAAATGTAAATCGTTCTCAACAGAGGCATTTATTCAACTATTTCGAGTCAGGTTTTAACTATATTGTTAAACTATATTGTTCCATGCGATCTTTGCTAAATAACCGTTTTGATAGTATATATTATTTATTTTCCTCAAATATTATAAAGATAACACATTGCAGCGAGTTAAATGATTAACTGTTTTTTTTTCAGGTTGATTGTCGGGCATACCCACCAGGATGTAGAGATTCTGGTTTTAATAAAACGGAAGAAATTCTACGTGGAAGTGACGCTGGTACTTCTTAAATTGCTGCGCGAATACCATCAGCAAAACAACTCAGAGGTCGAAAGGACATAAAGAAAACAACCAATAAACGAATTGTTTTAGAATACAAAATGAACTTACGACAGACATTGTAAAAGATTACAATGTGCTTGGGGCAATTTTATTGGAACTTTCCATCCTAATATTATATTACCATCGTTACTTAAATTAAATTTAGAAGTTTTAGATAATTGACATAATATAACAAGAAATTTAACAGTTTTCTTAAGTGGAAGAACGAATGGAACAATGAATATAATTGCATAAGTCTACTTGAAGAAATGTAATAAGCTGAGGGTACAATGAAGCTGGGTTTGTACTGCTTAAAGTTAGTTCGATTCTCGCATGATGGGTTTGTGCAGAATATGTCATGCTCATAAATATTGTTTGACCCTTAACTATTTACTAATAAGGACTAGTTTCATGAACATATATAGAGAAAATACTTAATGAGTGGCAATTAATATTTTGTTCTGTATTTATTTATTATTAAAATATCTTTTGGGAATGTTATAGGAATGAAATAATCCTGTAAAACGCATGGCTTTAAGTCTACTTAAAGAAGTTTTATAAGCATAATCTTTTATTTATGGAAATATAGTTTAGGTAAACAAGTATGATCATACAAACGTATATTTTACAGACTCGTATTCTTGTAGTTCTTCAAATTAATGAACCATTAAATTTATGTTTTGTCCTTATTAAAATTAGATAAATGATGTAGATTTCTTATATTTATTCATTTTACTGTATTTTTTTTAATTATTTGATACTTTTACTAACAAATAAGCAATAAGCGCCATATTTTATATCATGTCCGTGAATGATATGTTTGCACCTACAATTTTACCAAGATGTTTTCAGCTATGCTTGCTAAGTTATGCAATAACTTTTTTTAACCTGTTTCATGACTAAACACAAAGGCTATATGTTTATGTTAGACTTTAACGGAGTCTTCATATCGACAATTATTGAACGTAAAGCTAAGCTAATACATTGTTATGCTCATAATTTATGTTTGAACGACCAAAATTTTTCAACTTTTAATGATCTTACGACGTTGCTCCATAATTTATATTAATTTTATATTTTTAATTGAAATGTTTGCTGAAAATAGGTTCTGCACCAACATTTCGGTAAAGTTTCCAGCTGAAATGTCTGCTGGAAAGTGCAATAAACTTTCTGCACCAGCTTGTATTTCGATAAATTTTCTGGCAGAAATTTCTGCTGGAAAGTTCAAAGCATGTTCTCCACCACCATTTGTTTCGGTAAAATTTCCAGCATAAATTTCTGCTAGAAATATAAAATTTAGAAGATACTGCAATTTGAACAGATATTACTGCTACATAAGTTGAAATTGTAGAAAATTCCTAGTAATCGCGGCAAAGTTTAAAAAACTGTTAACTATTGATATTTCTAGCAGAAATTTCAGCTGGTAAATGACCTAAAGTCATGCTGGTGAAGAAAGTTTCTTGAGTTTTCAAGCAGAAATTTATGCTGGAAATAGTCTCCAACAAAACTGATCTCAAAAGGGAAAAAAAGATTTTCCCTTTTTATTTTGGACTGCCACATTATTTTCAGGTACTATGCCTCCCTTTCTACAGACCATTATTTTTGTTTTTTGTACATTTACAGTTAATTTCCATCTAATACAATATTCAGACAAAACATTTAATGAGTTTTGTAAACCTTCTGCAGTTTTTGAAAACAATACTATATCATCGGCATAAAGTAAGTCATAATTAAAAAAAAACACCAGTCTTATAGTCTGCTTATATCAGTCAATACCCAAATCCATATAGTACATTTCCGTCTCCGTAAATATATCACAGATCATCTGGTCCATAGTTTTGAATTTTGACATCCTCACTCTTTGTTACATATTTTGACATCTTCATCTGACTGAAAAGAATATCACCAGGGCAAACAACTATTACGGTGGAATAACGCAAGTATTTTCCAGTAATTACTAGCCATGTTGTATTCATATTGAAATAGCAGTTGTTTGATATAAAAATTATTTATCAACAAACTCGAATTTGTTGTTTTGCGGAAGTTATTTGTCGCCTGATTACACAATGTAAAAATTTTGCTATGCGTATTATATTAAAACATGTGATAAAAAGTGCAATTTAAATTGCATTGCAAGACTTCCATGATAACAATAATTACCGTTTAATTTACATTTTACAAGCCCCAAAACCATCTTAAACAGTCCATCAGGTATTAACTTTATTCTATAAAAATAGTGCGATTGTTTTCATAGTTGCTTCACATAGGCTGTTACATGTAACTCACAAGCTTCATGACACGAAACTTATACTTTGACAATTACATTAATTTTCACGCTAAAGCCGCATGTTGATATATCCCAAATTATATGCCAATAGTACTTTCCAAGTTGTTGTAGATTTTAAAAGACATTTGAAAGGGGTGCAACTGAAAAAGGAGTTATCATTATCGTTGTTGTTTTTAATGCAGATCATTTAGTCTGAATACTACTAGTAGGTACTAGGAGAAGCACTTGCAAATTTTAAAGCAACATTAGGCTTCACCTTAAATTTGGGGACAATAGGATTATGAAGCGGGAGACACAATAAAAAATTCATTTTGTATTCGACAGTCTTTATCATAGCTGTTTACATATCCTCCGTTTTTTGTCTGTTCTTATAACTTAAACTACATATAAACAGTTCGGTAGACAAAAGTTGCTCACGATAAAAGCACAAACGATAGCAATTATGAACAAACCATGTTAGTTTATTACTTATAGAAGACTCAACCTGTTTTGTTTAACATATAATGAGTTGGCATACCATTTAAACAAATGTTATTATCAGCTAAACGTTGAAAGTCGGTCGGGTTAATACTGAGCTAGTCGACGAAGGCAAGTGCACACGGCGGACGAAGGCAAACCGCCATGTTATATTGCACAAACCGGACGAATGCAAATCGCCATGTTACACTGCACACACCTGACGAAGGCAAATCGCCATGTTATAGTGCACACGCAGGACGAAGGCAAATCACCATGTACACGCCGGCCGACTGCAAGTTGCCATGTTATATTGCACACGCCGGCCGAAGGCAAGTTGCCATGTTATATTGCACACGCCGGCCGAAGGCAAGTTGCCATGTTATATTGCACACGCCGGACGAAGGCAAGTCGCCATGTTATAGTGCACACGCCGGACGAAGGCAAGTCGCATGTTATAGAGCACTCGCCGGACGAAAGCAAATCATCATGTTATAGTCAACATGTTATAGTGCACACTTCGGACGTGTGCAATTCGCCATGTTATAGTGCACAGGTCGGATGGAGGCAAATCGCCATGTTATTCAGCACACGTTGGACGAAGGCAAATCGCAACGTTATAGAGCCCACGCTGGACGGAGGCAAATCGCCATGTTAATGTGCATACGCCGGACGAATGCAAGTCGCCATGTTATAGTGCACACGCCGAACGAAGGAAGATCGTCATGTTATAGTGCACACGCCGGAGGAAGGCAATTCGCAATGTTATAGTGCACTAGCCGGACGAAGGCAAGTCGCTATATTATAGATCACTAGCTGGACGAAGGTAGGTCGCTATATATTATATTGTACTCGCAGGATGAAGGCATGTCGCTATATCATAGTTCACCACCCGAACGCATGTAGGTCGCTATATTATACGGATCTAGCCGTAGGAAGGTTAGACGCATTCAGGTTTTGTTTTCAATTTTAAAATAAGGAATTTATTATTAAGGATTGATATGTATTTCCACAGAATAGAATGGTTATATAGCACATAAACCTATAAGTACCCAGTTAAGAAACTCTTTAGCTCTAAAATGCATCAGGTACCTAATAAGTGGAAATTCTTTATACCTGTAATTACGGAATTCCGTTGGGGCCATCGTTGTTTTGCACTTTCGACATCTTCGGCGAGTACACGAAAACGCGAAAACACGATGCGAGATCGCGAAACAACGATGCGATGTTGCGAAAGTACGATGCGATGTCGCGAAAGTACGATGCGAGAACGCGATATTAATATCGCGCTCTCGCATCGAACTTTCGCAACCTCGCATCGTTGTTTCGCGTTCTCGTATCGTGTTTTCGCGTTTTCGTGGTCTCGCCCTCAGGCCAGCAAGACCACGAAAACGCGAAAACACGATGCGAGATCGCGAAAGTACGATGCGAGAACGCGATATTAATATCGCGCCCTCGCATCATACTTTCGCGACCTCGCATCGTTGTTTCGTGGTCTCGTATTACGGAAGCGTTAAAGGGCCTCGAGATGTGAGTAATTCTTTCGAGATTTTATACTTATTTTTGTCAATTTGTTGAATTACTATTAGTATTTTTACTTGTTTTTCTCAATTCGTTTAAAAACATTTGTAACCTTTTCCACTTAATAATTCTTCAATTGAAACAAAGTTATATACAAATTGAAATAATAAGTTTCGACAAAATAGATAATTTCTGTCTTTGAGTAAACTTCTCGAAAAAAAATACATAAAAGTTTAAAGCGAGATATATACGAAATGTTTAAATCGATATCGGTGATATGGACGAAAGGGGCATAACATGCATAAAGGAGGTTTGTATAAATAGAGTTTGAAACTGCATGTTTGTTTCAACAAAGTTTTTTTTTTCATTTTTCAGGCCCCTTTTATCGATAATTACCTTAAGGTATACAGTTTATTCACAAGCTTTTGATGTTAACTAACTTATTAAAATATTTTACTCCGGAAATTATCTAATTGATGAAGTAAATGGGGTTTAAATAACTTTTTTGTTCAATGTCGAGCCCGCAATATTTTCATATGTGTCGTGTTAGATGGCTTTCAAAGTTCACATTTCATCTACTTTTAAAACCATCCCACCACAAACAGTTATTGGTGCATCTAAAATGTCTTCAATATTTTCCAACTGGTGAAAGTATTGTCCAGAAACTGGAAACCCTGAACTTAGCCATTTCGAGATTTTTTTCTGT